>CM053769.1:389773282-389854156 GCA_028658325.1 Potorous gilbertii
AGGCCAGCATAGCTTAGGTGCATTTGGAAGCTTTAGTCAAGTCAGAAGGTGATAGGGTAGCTGGAGAAGAGCTTCCTAAATTGGACTGGGTGACCTCTAAGATCCATTTTTTCATTTTAAAACATGATTCTCTCTATGATGATAACTTCTTAAAGCCATTAGAGCAGCATTGAGTGAATTACTAATTTAAAATCAGATTGTTTTTCTCCTGGGGAGGGGTTCTTACACTGAACATCTTTGGCTAAATGGGTACTGTTCTTCAAGAGAGATTCCCTCAGATGGCTGTCACCAGTATTCTGCTATTGGAAAATGCTTGGGCCAGCACAAAAACTGAGGGTATTGGACGACTTGGCTCATCCATCTTCTGTCCAATGATCTTCTTAGATAAACAAGGGTGATCTATCTGTTTTCGATTTTCAAGAACCTCTGATTTTTGTTGCAATTAGAGAAACAAGGCACTCCAGAACTGAAATCTCTCCTTTTTGGCATCTGGGGACCACAACTGTTTTACTGGCTTCGTTTTGTTTTTTGTTTTGTTTTTTTCTGAGCCTAGAGGGCAAATGTTCCTTAAGTCTGCCCGTTGTGATCACTAACAGAGAAATGCGAGTCTGTGCAATTAGGGGAAGGTCTTCTTGGGAGAATTTGCCTTCAAAAATGACATAGGAGTCCCAGTGATTTTCCTGACCTTTTTTTTTCCCCTTTTAGCGGTAAAAGACAGATATTTCTGAGCACAGTGTGCTGCTTCCCTCCTCCCCCATCCAAGATGGTCCCAAGTACTTATCTAGTCACTTGCTAGAATTAAATTCCTCTACTTAAAATAACTGTTAATCTCTTCAACTCACATAAGATCTGACCCCACAGTATGTGCAAGCAGAATGACACAACTGAGTCCAGGGAGCTAAAGCAGCTGGAAAAGGTGGACCTTTCTAATGGCCAGATCAGAGAGAGTTTTCATTTCCTTTGCAGAAATGGGGAAAGACCTCCTGCCTGGCCAGCCTCTCTTCTAGCCAGAATTATTTCTTAGTGTGAGCACATTAAACAGTGTGAACTCCACAATGCCAAGCTTTCCCTGGGGCAAAGGCTCTCATTCAGGCCCCACACCATTAGCACTTGATTTGCAATTATTCCGTTGGCCAGTTTTTGCTCCAACTTGAGGTTATTAGCACTCAATTTATAAATAATTCATTTCAGTAAGTACAAGATGACTGAGGTCCTGACTGTAGTTTGTGTTTCTTAACTAAAGGCCCCTCTCACCGTATGCCTACAGAAAAATTTGTCATCTTACATAGATTCACCAGTTTCTGATACCCATCTTCTAGGCCAAAGACAAGAGAATCCCACTGGCGTGGCTGAAGTACTGGGAAAAAATGTGAGAAGATAGAGATTTGTTTTACCTGAGGAAGTCAGGGAAGGCATATAGGTAGGTCTTGGTAATCTTTGAAGGAATTCAGCAAATGAAGGTGGTAGAGGTAATTAATTATAATATCAACAATACTACTACTACTAATAATAAATAGTAGAAGCAGTAGTAGCAGCAAAAGCAATAATTAGCATTTATATAGAGCCTTCCATAGGCCAGACACTGTGCTAAGCACTTTATAAATGTTATTTCATTTGATCTTTACAACTCTGGAAAATAGGTTCTATTATCCCCATTTTCCAGATGAGGAAATTGAGGCAAATAAAGGTTAAATGACTTGCCCAGGGTCATACACCTAATAAGTATCCAAGGCCAGATTTGAACACAGATCTCCCTGGCTCCAGTCCTAGCATTCTATCCACTGTGTCATCTGGTGCTACTCCTCTAACAGGGCTATTGGGGCAAAAGAGCTTGGTAACCTTTGAAGAACTATATATATGTGGGTTCTTATCCTCAACATCACTATTGAAATTATTGTTGTATTTTATTATCTTGTACTCATTTTTGGAGGGGTGCCCCGTAGGAAAAGATCAAGAACAAGTTGCTATGCCATCACTCTTCGATGTTCTTTTGGCTATTATGGAAATAGACAAAATGACTGTTTTTGTAAGTGAATGATAACATAGATGACGTAAATTCATCTTCTGTCAACTGACTGGAGTAGTCTTTGATTGACAGGGATGACATGTGACCTGTCCCGTCCCCACATGATTCTGATTTCTTCTGCTAGATTCCTGTATTTTGAATTTTTTTCATTCTATATAGTTTGGGGATTAGATATATTTGATATGGCATTATATATTAAAATATTATTCTTAAATCTTTATGGATCAGTGTTATATCCAGGTGGTTGAGGGCAACAGTTCTGCCTGTAATAATGGTCTGGTTCCAGTATTATTTGTTTTTGGAGTTCTCAAGGATAAATGGGTATTTTCATTAGTGGGATGAGATTTTGTCATTTGTTAGTGACATAAGATTCTAACAATTAAACTGTGTCTTTCTAGGTATCTGTTAGAGGCTAAAGTTTTACAACCTGAAGAGACAAGTGTCACTGATACCATCACTACAGTGAATAATTATTAATTCATTAGTTTAGACACCTTAAAAATAAATGTTCTGCAGTTTCTGATCCCGGATGATTATATTATGATACTTCATTTTTGTAAACAATTCTACCTGACTTAGTCAATTTTTTGATGCTTCTTTTTTGAGTTATTGTTGGTTTTGTCCATGCAGATATCACCCCCATATTGCCTTTAGATTCTGTCCTTGGATATGAGCTGCTTCATAGGATCTGCCTAGAAATATCCTTTAGCTGAATTCAGTAAATCCAGCGATTGATATTTATTGTCCACTTTTACCACTGATTTGTGAAAGGAGCTATGTTTGTTTCAACAGTACTTCTGAATATTTTAACCCTGTTAATCATGTGCTCCAGATCCATGATTCCAAATGAATAAAAAATGCAAACTTAACTTATAACTTTATATGTGAATGGTCTAAATAATCCAAAAAGAAAAAACAGAGTGAAAGAATTACAAGAAGACATCTTTTTCTTATTAAAAAGCATGTTTAAAGGGCAGATATTTACACACACATATGTATGTATTTAATATATATGTATATATCTATAAAATCTAATGAAGAGGCTAGAATAAAATTTATTATACAGTAGGTTGAAACCAAAAAAAAAAAAAAGACTTACAATCATGATGGCAAACAAAACAAAATGAAAAATTCAGAATATCAATAGAAATTAAAAAGGAAATATGCTTAAAGGAAAATGGATAGTATCATTATATACATAATACATATATGTACATTATATATATACATATATACCAAATAGTGTGGCATCTAAATTAATATAGAAAAAGTCAACTGAGTTACAAAAAAATAGTGAAATAATAATTGTAGCAGGTTTCACTGTACCTCTCTCAGAGTTGGACAAACCCCTGCAGAAAGATAAACAAAAGGGAAAGCATTGGATTGGACCAACTGTTGAAGATTTTAGTACTAAATTATAGAATGCATTATATATATATTTCTAAAAACCAAATGGCATTTCCCTCCCCCTACCCAAACAGACAACATAATATAGAGATATGACAAATAAATGTAAAAAAACTAAACTTAACACCAAGCTGTACTAAACATATCCTTTTATGGACCCTAACACAATAAAAAGACTTCAGGAAGCACAAGCAAAAGACATAGATCTAAATGAAAACAATGAATTTTTAAACAGCAAGAAGAAATAATAGAAACTATGTGAGATACAATGATAATGATGAGATATGTCAAAATTTCTGAGATGGAACTTAGCAGTCCTCAGAGGAAAAATGATAACCCTAAAAACATACTTGAACAAAATAGGAAAGAAAATTAATGAACTGAATGTTGCAAGTTTAAAATTAAGCAGCAAATAAATACAAAAGAGAAGCTCTTGAAAAATTAGACAAAACCAAAAAGACTGCATGACGGATAAACAAAAAGACCAACCTGCTCAATAAGGAGGAAAATCAAATTAACAAAATAAAAAATCAATGAACAGGGTAGAATCACAACAAACCAAGAAATTAAAGGAATAATCAGACTCTACTATACAGAATTATATGCCAACAGAAGTGAGAATTCCAAAGAAATAGAGAATTGTCTACAAAAAAGTCCGCTAAAATTAACAGAATTACGAAAATAAATCTTTTAAAAATCGAATTTCAGAAAAGAAAATTGAAATAGATGCAAAGGGGCTACTAATAGTCTTAAAGAGCTGCCTAGCACACTGAAAGGTTAAGTGACTTTGCTTAGAGTCACACAGCTAGGACATGGCAGAGGTGGGGTCTTCATGGCTAGTTCTTTACCTCCTATGCAACACTGCCTCTCATTTTTGTTTTTAGTTCCTCTCATCTCTTTCAATAGAGCCAAGATTGAAATGATTTAGGGACAAGTTGTTTATTAATATTGATATTGTTATCAGTATGTGAGGTAGTTCCTGATAAGTGGTGAATGGTCAGGTTAGAGGTATGAGGACAGCTGTGGCAGAGCTCCCATGTTACATCTACTCATTCCACTTCTTAGAAAAGGATGGGAAGTTGATGCTGATCCATGAAACAATTTTTTCCCCGCTGAAACCTCCTGCCTTAGAAAATAATCAGAAGATTAGTTGTGTTAAGCAAGGCTCCCACTGTCTTGCTTAGGAAGGGTCTAGTTCATAGAATTTGAGGAATGATAGTCGAGTAGTATCATGAAGAGAGCTGGATTTGGAATCGGAAGC
Source organism: Potorous gilbertii (assembly GCA_028658325.1). Classification (NCBI taxonomy): domain Eukaryota; kingdom Metazoa; phylum Chordata; class Mammalia; order Diprotodontia; family Potoroidae; genus Potorous; species Potorous gilbertii. Next base: position 389,777,977 of record CM053769.1, read on the forward strand.
CCTGGGCTTGAAAACTGGGCTCCAAATACTTCCTATCTGTGCCATTGGGGGCAAGTCATTTAATTTCTCTGGGCCACAGTTTCCCCAGCTGTCAAATAAAGGCATCAGACTGGAAGATGAATAAGGTCCCTTCCAATTCTAAATCTATGAACCTAAGTTCAGCTTGCTCGGCTTGGCTGATGCTAACCAAGAAGGAGCAACGTGATCCTAACATTCTCAGAAATAGGAATCCTAACACTTGACCTTATCCAGAGAATCTTTCTTTGCATACAGAACATTTTTTTTAGTAAATGCTTAATTAAAATAGGTTGTATTTCTACTTATTAGTTTTCAAGACTAAATTTCAAATTAATGATGTGTTTAAATATGAATGACCTTTATCTTTAAAAAAAAAAGTCCCTCACTTTTCCTGAGGCTAACTTATGAGAGTAATATTATTTGAAGTGGTCTTAGGATGGTCTCTCACACCAGGCATTTGCTTGGCATTTGCTGGGTCCAGTGTTGTAGTTGATCAGGGCTCTTTGTTCCCTGGCTAGTATACAATATAATACAAAAATTTTGCATCCTGATTTGCATGCAGATTTGGTCCCTAAATGCCTTACAATTCATATAAGCTCAGGCTGAATAATAATAGCTGTGAGAAATCAAGAAAAATTGCCAGGAGTAGGCATGGGCTATATGGAATAAACGTGCTTCTGTTAGCAAGTAGCAGTGGCATCTTTGGAACGGAGTAATCTTTAAACCCTATTCCCAGTTTCTTCCCTCTGTGTTTTTCTCTTAGCCTCATAGCTAGTGCCAATCATGGCTTTGGTTTCAGCTCCGTGAACATCTTATTAATGTTCACAGTGAGGACAAGAGTGAAATTTAGCTAATGCTTAATTCTAGTGGCCAAGTTGGACATCTTCCAATTTCTCAGAAGGCCTTTGGGGTACCAAGCTCTTACATAACTGGTTGTAGCTTCAGAGCCTGGAGGCAGATCTCAGAGGTTTGATCTGTCTTTGCCATGAGTGCCCTTTGTAGGGAAGGCCTGAGCGAAGAATTCCCTCCCCACTTGGAATGTCCAAACAGTGGAGAGAATTGAAAGCCAACCTGCTGATCCAATCCTACTTGTGGGAAATCCCATGTCCTATCTGGATAACTAACTCAAGCCATATGTTCACATCCCAGAGCTTGTAATTTTCCAAGTAGGTTCAGACATGCCTATATGCATTATGAGTGGATGTAGGGATTCAGAGCACAAATTTATTTTTGCATAACTTAGTATCCTCTCTTGGATTTGGAGCATACTGTGAACTTCAGCAACAGATGGAATGAGAGGATGGTTCAGGGGCATTTATTCATTTTTTTTATGCTCGCAAATAAATGCAAGTCGTGATAATGTACGCTCAAACGAAACTTTCAGAGCCACACAGAGCCTGCAGGTATTCAGTTACCATGTTCCCCCATTGACTTCTGGAGATAATTTAATTATCTAATGAATACTGGGGATAAGTGTGCCAGATGTTGGGTATGAACATGACACTTGGAATTGGAGAAGGAAGAGGCATTTCAAAGAGAAAAAAGAAGAAAGCTTGGGACAGAAGGGTGACAAGTTGGAAAGAACTAGGAACATGGAAATCAGGGTCAAATTTTGAGATACCTACTGAGTTGAGTTAAAGCCAGATGCCTCTCCTATAATACCAAAGACCATATTTGACACAAAGATGCTAAAGAGAATTCAGGATTCTCTAAGGGCAAAATTGTACCCAAAGTCATATAGAACATACAATTCAGGTCCTAATCAAAGCCCTCTCTTTGTCTTCTTTACATAAGTACAGAAGTTAGCCAGCTGATTTAAACTATGTAAAAGAGTTTCTCCTTTTCTGTCTTCTAAATCTTGAGAAAGAGAAATACCCTATCTCGTCTCAATGTTTGTTGGCAAATGGGGATACTCTGGGTAAAAATCTATTCTCTGGCGTTTACACAAGAGTTATCCTTAACTCCTTTCCAATTCTGCAATCCATCCATCCTCCTTATCTCCCACATATGCTAATCAATTTAGTTCTGCTTTAATCTCACAGGAGCTGAATTCCATATCTTTTCTTTAGATCTGATACTTTTTTTTTCTATCCACATGAGGGGAAGGATTTAGAAATATTCTCTTGACTGAGGGAGATGAAGAGGGAGATCATCAGTAACTTTCAGTGGGGGATAAAAAGAAGAGAAAAGAAAAATCCTAGGGACAAAAGATAGCACTAGAAAAATAACATATGAATATTACTGGATGGTGTTTTTAAAACCATCCTTATGTATTTTTGGTGATTGGAAGTTGTGAGGAAATCTGTGCTTTATTCTGAGAAAGGAAAACTTCCTCACATATTTGCCACAGTTAGAGAAATGTGAATGTCATACAGCCAGCATTATGAAAAGCTGTAGTCTTTCTTTTGGTTTCCTTAATTGTTTTAATAACTCAAATTTCAGCTTATCATTATCTTAGTTTTCCTTCCGATCGATTCCACATCCACTAATGAACTATCATGTGGAGCAATGGGGAGCTATTCTCATAATCTGCATTCCTCCAATCATTCTTGGGATGCTAATGAACAGTACCATGGAGACATCAACCATTACTATACATGGGTTAGTATAAATCAGGGAGTACGGGTCATTGAGCATCTTTGTTGTAAAACAAATGGCCTGTGGTCAGTTAATCATACAAAGAAACATCTCTGAGGCCTGCTGGTTTTATCCATAACTCCTAAATCCGTTTGCAATTTCATAAACAGAACATCTGTTAAAATATGCAGAAATTATGATCACAAGTCATTAGCTGAGACATATAGTCATGGCAGATTTTTTTTGAGCTTTTGGTGGTAATCTCCTCTATCTGTGATTCATGCTTCATTTGCACTCCTTCCAAAGCCTTTTTGTTCTCTGTTCTTCAAGGTGGTGGCACTTTTACTCTAGCCTAAAACAAGTCGACATGTGTGCCTCAGCCTGGGTCGAGCTGAGCTGGCTTCTTGCCAGTCTACACACTAGCAGAGAGGATAAGTTCAGCCCTGCTCCCCAGAGGGCTGAAAACATCGAGAGTGCTGCAACCATAGTCTCACACAGCAGCCACAGACAGCAGAGGAGCCTCTACTGGTTTGACCTTGGACTCTTAACATACTGGTACTTAGCTCAAAATAAACAAAGCCAGACCACTCCAGCTCAAAGTTGACATCATGTCTAGCTGAATAAACCTCAGGTACAATTGACATCCAATCCAAAATCATAAAAGATGGATATATCAGTACTGAGCAAGCAAGATTTGATGAGATTTTGTGAAAGTTTTCTTTCTTTTATGTTGGGGTGAACTTACCATGCCTAAACTTTTCTTGTCTGCTGCCCACTTCCCTTGATACTGCAATAGGACCCAACAGCCAGGGAGCTAGAAGAGATCAGATGGTCACCTAAGAGTTCTGGGTTTGTTCATCCTCTCTCCCTAGGTACATGATTGATCAAGGCCTAGAACAAGCACGCTGGATGCATTCACTGCCAGAGCTCACTAAGTCAGTGGTTCTCCAAGGATGTGCCTTTGCTGGGCAAAGCTGGGTGTACCCCAATTGGATGGAACTTCCACTTGCCTGAGCCTGACTTAGTCTCTCAGAAATCAGAGAAAACTTGCAGCCCTATAATTCTCAGGTAGTGTGCCAAGATTCCTCTAGGCGAAGAATAATACTGTGCCCTAAACATGAAAAAAATGTGAGACCCACTGCTCTAAACCAACCAGACAATGTGAAAGGGTTGAGGGGTCATTTTCCCCAGTGTCTGGCAAATAGTTAAGCCTCTTAAGAATGACGCTCACATGGGAGACATGGAGCTGGCATAGAATGAATGCTGGCCTTGGAAGCAGGAGGTTCAGGATTCAGATGCTGCTTCTGATGCTGACTAGTTTTGTGCACAGTGGAAGTCATGTAACATCTCTGAGCCCAAGTGTCCTCATATACAAATGGGGAAAATACTGGTAGCCACCTCACAGGGCTGTTGTTAGGATCAAGTGAGATCATCTTGGCAAAAGTGTCTTGCAAATCTTAAAAGAATATGTAAATGTCAGCTGCTATGATTACAGAAAATGGGGTTGAAATTAATTTTGACTATCTAAACTAACCTTTGGAAATAAAGAATAGGAAACATGCATTATTGAAGGCTTAGCATACAATGGAAGTGGCATTGACTTTTTAGACATGGACCTGAGTTCAAATCCCACTTCTGATACTTCTGTGTGACCTCAGGCAAGTCATTAAACCTCCCTGGACCTCAGTTTCCTTATCTGTAAAATGAAAGAGTTCTACCAGATGGCCTCTGAGGTCTCTTAACAGCTCTAGGTCAATAATTCAATTTCTCTTAGTAGGTACATGTATTAAGATAAAGGAGTACCAGGATTTATTGGATTGGAAGGCCAAAACCAAAGGACAATAAGTCAGTGAAGTGTAAAAAGTTAGAACAAATTAGGTGGTGAAAGCACCAATTTGCCTGCTGGGGGAGACATAAAGGATCAGAGGGTAAAAGCCAATTAGCAGACAAACTAAGGCTCTGAAGAAACTGGGTAATAAAGCAGGGAGCTCCTAATAAGGAGACGAAAAATAGCAGTGATGCCCGTCTGGGGTTGAAGAACCTTGCCCAAGTGAGGGAAGATGAATAGCTCCTCTGTCCTTTTCCCAGCTTGCACCTGAGCTGAGCCCGCACTTGTCCATCCATATTCATGGGCAGCCTCTGGCACTTGTAGCTGCCTACCTCACTCACTATGAGACCGGCTCTGGGAGCTAAGCCTTTCCAGGCGGCAGCTTTCTAAGCATTTAAAAGGAAAATTGTAGTTGTGCGTTGGAGTTCTCAGTAGCAATTAAAGTGTCAGGCAATGGAACAAACAAATACAGATAACAAAGAGGAGGATAATGTTTTAAAATTAGGTTCTTGGGTATCCCATTAATTTGCAGCTCACAAGACAGTTACTGCATGTTCAATAAATACCATTTGACTACTGTACCAGATCTAATGGCTAATAGGTAGATATGCTCAGGAGGTAAGAGTTCATTTTAAGGAGGAGGTACAAATGTATCTTATTATATTGTGCTCAGCATTCATGCATCATCTTTTAGCTTTTAAGGCCCATTCTGAGAAAAATCCATCTAAAAATCAAGTGGAACAGGTAAGACTAGCCTCATAGCAATGCTAGGAAAAATTAAACCAAGGGATGGAGGGGGGAAAGACAGGGATGGAAAGAACTTGAATGAACATCAGGAAAACTGATGGCTTTGGGCTGGTCCCTTCTCTCTGGGCCTTTTTTTTTTGATATCTGTCAATTGTGAGAACCAGACTAAGTGAGCTTACAGATATTAACAATTCCAGGATAGCAGAATTCCATGGGTTTATCTATTGTTGATTCCTAGCTTTATTGATGCTTTGTCTAACCCACCATGTAATTAAATAAACTATGCAAATATTCAACGGTTATTAATAGAATATAGTACATGGACATTTCTTTTTAAAAATTATCAACAGCATAGATATGGATATTTGTATATCATTTACAATCATTTGATGTTCAGGACCCACTAATATGCTTCCTAAAGTCCTTGGAAATCTTGAAAAAAATAAGCGTGGTCACATGGCATACATATGTTAGGTACCTGGAAAGTATTATGGGCAATGGAGCCTCTCATCCTATCGATTGTGAAGGAAACTGGGGCGCCTTGTATTGATTGCATGAGATAGCTTCTCCACTGGAAGAGTAGGGTAGGGATGGTAGAGGCAGAAGGGGTTAACTGGCAAGCTTCGCTTAAGAGCTTAGCTAATTTCCCAATTGCCACTTGTAAAGTGACTTCTCGGTGTGGGGGATTGGTGTGTCAAGCTGATTTTTCCCTCTGCCAGTGATTCTCTAGAAAGCACTATCTCTATGACCAAAAGGCCAAGGAGCACACATTAATTAATAGCAGCAATCATACTGTGATAGTAATCGCTAGCAATCAATGCAGAGCCTAAGTTAGTTAGTCCAACTGCCTGCCTAGGGCAAGGCATGGGAGTTTTAGAAACAAAAGCTGCCTGGTAGGAGAGATAGCAAGGTAATGGTGACTCCTCATATGTGTGTATGAATATGTGTATATATATATATATATCTATACATATACACACATATACATATATACACACATACATGTATATACACATACACATATACATATATATACACATTATATACACATACACACACACATATCCATATATTCACCAACACCCTCCATCGTATTTTTGGTCTACACTGTTGGCTTTGGAGTGAACTCATCATCTCAAGCTTTGTGCTAGCAAAATTGAAGAGAAAATTCGGTGCCCCTTTCTAAAAGGGGACATGAACTCTGTCCCCTCAGCATCTGAAGACTCCCTATCTTGGCACCCTCCCCACTCAGTTATAAAAGAAGTTATCATTCCATTTCATGTTGCCAGTGAACTGACTGGGTGTTCCCTATTGTATAATAATAACTCACATTTCTATGGTGCCTTACAGTTGGCAGAATGCTCTGTATACCTTCTATTATTTGGCCCTCACTAAAACTCTGAAAGAGCCACCACTATTACCACCATTTTACTGATGAGGAAACAGAAGCTCAGGGTAAGTGACCCTCCCGTCGTCACACCTCTTCTGGGCTCTTAGTTAAGTGCTCAGAGAATTGATTCCAATTACAGAATTCTGTCCACTATACCATACTGCCCCTTTGCCCCTATGCCTGACACATAGTAGATGCTTAATAAATGTTTACTGATTGGTAAAGGAGGAAAACATAAATGGACAGACACCATGTTCCAAGTCCCAGCTCCATATTATTTACCTTAGCCTTGCTTTCTTTATCTGTAAAACGGGGCTAGCGATACCGATGCTATCCAATAACAGCAACCCATGTTTTGGTTTAATATCTTAAATAAAAAAATGGGTGCTTTTCCTCACAAGCCTGCAGGGTGGTTGGTGTTAGCATTTTGATTCCCATTTTACCACTGAGGAAATTAAGACTCAGAGAGGTCTAGTGATTTGCCCATAATCACACAGCTGATACATGGTATTGTGAGGATCCAATGAGATCATGTTTGTGAAAGTGCTTAGTGATCTGTATTATAGAAATTAATCTTTTCACTATTATTTAATTCAATAGACATTGGAATAATACTATCATTATTAAACCTTAGGTGTTTGTGAACATATAGAACAACTTTAGGTGAAGTTCTGTTGTTAATTTTGCATCTTCTGATCCTCCCCCTCCCTGTACCCCACTTTCTGTCTCCTTTCGGCATATTACACAGTCCCCATCCATTGTACAAGAGGCATCCTGTTTGGAAAAAAAGATGATAGGATCATAAATTTCACACTGGAAGAGACCTTAGACCTCATTAAGTCTAACCTGCTCATTGTACAGATAAACAAACTGAAGCCCGAAAAGGTGTGACTCACTTAAGATTATTCAGTACCTGCTAAGTAGCAGAGCTGGGGTTTGAAGCAGGTTCTTTGATCCCAGATCCCAAGTGCTCAAATCTGATCAACTCATCCATATCAAGGTGTTGCTTTGAGGACAAAAATCAAATCAATGTTTCTTTTGCTTCTAGAGAGGGCATAATGTTCAACTGAGTTTACCTTTCCAGTAGCTTCCCAGACCCAAATTCTTTGAAATAGTTGTTTTAAAGAAAAGACTTTAAAAGAAATCTTCTGAGAGAAACAACCTAAATGAGGGGGAAAATAATAAATAAAAGGATCAATGAATAAAGAAGCATTTATTCATTATCTTTTATGCCCCAACTACTATTCTAGGTGTTAGGTACAAAAGTGAGGCCTGCCCACATTCTCATGGGGGGGAAAATATATAGTTGTGATCAGAGAAGGGAGTTTTGGTCTAGAAAGTCACAGGAAAGGTGAGTGGAATTGATTATACCTTCCCCGGAAGCACTGATTTGACTATTGTCCCAAAAGAAAGAGATGACAATCAGGCCATGTTGAAGAAGGGGGATTGTATAAGGTAGCAAGACAAATGGATGGCTAGATGAGATAAAAATCACGGTCTAAGACCAGCTGGATACAGTGGGTTGATGAGTCTGTATGAACTCACCAGTAAGGATAACTCATCCCCCAGGGTTCCTGGAGACACATGGTCTAAGTTCAGGAGGTGCTCTTCCCAGGGGGATGAAAGAAGTTAAGAGAAGGACAAAATGGCAGAATGGCCAGGATGGATGGTTGAAATAACTGCTCATGGTTGGTTGGTTGTCATCCTTCTTTCTTGAAGAGGACCGGATGACCTCATTATGTTGGGGTCAAGTTATATCTGACAGAGGACATTTTAAATATCATTGGGGGAGATCTTTCAGGTGAGTCTCCAGTAAATCCTTTTCCAATGAATGCTCCATGTAGAAGTAGAGGAGACCTAGAGTTTGAAAAATCTGTGCAAATTAAACAGTAAGTGCGCTGAGATTGGAAAGCTTTCAAAGCAGTACTAAGGCAGGTTTGGGGAACCTGCAGCCTCAAGGCCACATATAACCCTCTAGGTCCTCATGTGTGACCCTGTGACTAAATCCAGGCTTTTATTAAGGGAATTTGTTCTGTGAAGTTTGGATTCAGTCAAAATCACTTGAGGACCTAGAAGGTCAGATGTGGCCTTGAGGCTGCAGGTTCTCCATGCCTGTCTAAGGACTAGGCTAGACAAATGCACAAAGACTTATCCCCAGAATGGTAGCCAAGAGGTGGAGAACTTGTTTTCATCCATAACAACTCATGAAGACTATTTACTAGTGCATGGAGGGCTGGAATGTGCATCAATCTGGATGCAAATGAAATCCCTAACCCTGGCTCTGAAGTCCTGGGTTTAAATCCCATCTCCTACACTTATTGGCTATATGACCTTGGGCAAATCATCTAAGGACTCTTGACCTCAGTTAAAATGAGATGAGTTTTATATATGAGGAGGTTGGAATAGATGGTCTCTAAGGTCCCTTCCAGTTCTATCAGCCTGCATTTAATCAGAAGTCAACCACATATTCTGCTTCCACTAGATAAATTCTCCAAAGAAGGGTTAAGGCAGGTGTATTGTCACTCATGGCTGCAGTTACAGCTCTGCCAGGTCACCTAGTTGGAATGGCACCCCCATGGTGCCAGGCCCTAGACTAGGCTCTCTACAATAGATGGACCTTGCTACTTTTACTTTTCTCCATTTCTGTCTTCCCCCCACCCCGGAAAGTACAAATTGTGCCACTTTACCTAGATAGGCAAAATGGTAATAAAGAATGTGCTGAACCTCAAATCAAGAAAACCTGGGTTCATATCTGATCCCTGACACTAGCTAGATGATATAGCCTCAATTTTCTCATAGGTAAAGTGGGGAAATTAATAATACCTGTTGTCCATATCTTATAGGGTTACTGTGAGATTCAAATGGGATTGGGTTTTGTAAAAAGCTGTGAATACTTTAAAGTTACGTGTAAATGTCAATAGTTATTGCTATTAATAGTAGCTCTCCTACTCTCACCCCAAGCAGATGTATGATTACCCTCAGGACCTGTCAGATAGCAGTCTCTTTATGGTAAATAATGAGGACAGACAGGTAGTTTCAGTATCTGCACATTTTACCCATTTGAATGACATGACCTTCCCTGGGGTTCTTTCCCCAGCTGCAGGGGTAGTAACCATCTGAGAATTGGGGTGAACACTGTTTCCCATCAGGGCCTCAAAACGCCGGCTTATCCCAGAACTGCCCTTTATTATGTTATGATGTCCTAGTTTACTCATCAGTCTGCCTCTGGAGGGGATTCACGCATCAGCAGGTACTGAGTGGCACTAGGTGACCTCCCCTCCTATAATGGATTCTAAGAATCTTTCTTTCTTTCTTTCTTTCTTTCTTTCTTTCTTTCTTTCTTTCTTTCTTTCCTTCCTTCCTTCCTTCCTTCCTTCTTTCCTTCTCTCTTTCCTTCCTCTCTTTCTCTCTTTCCTTCTTTTTTAGAGTAAAGGATTTAGCAACCATGGTGAAAGGGAAAGAGAATGGTTGGTTCTAGCATGCGTACTGTGATTTTAGCTCTAACTTGTATAATGTGTTCCTCTTGTTCAGTTATGTGCAGCTGATCACCCCTTTTGGGATTTTCTTGGCAAAGATACTGGAGTGGTTTGCCATTTCTTTCTCCAGGCTATTTTACAGATGAGGAAACTAAGGCAACTTGGTTAAGTAACCTGCCCAGAGTCATACAGCTAGTGTCTGAGGCCCAACTTGAACTCATGAATTGTCTTCCTGATTCCAAGCCCAGTTCTCTATCCACTGAGCCACCTGGTTGCCTGTTTTCCTCCTGAAAACTGTCAAAAAGGAAATTGTCATAAAGTAAACTAATACAATGTAAGTATCACAAACTTGTAAGAAACATCAAAGCCCATCTAGTCCCCCAACCTAAGCCCACCTATTACCCAAAGTTCCTAGTTCTGCCCTGTTGGACCAACAGAACAAAGCTCTTCTACACAAGAGCCCTCTAAATACTTCAAAATTGCTGTCTTATCCTTACTCACAAGTCTTCATTCTCCAGGCTAAACATTTCTAGTTCCTTCAATCAATCCTATATAGCAGCTAGGTGGCAAAATATTTAAATTCACTAGGCCTGGAGTGGAGAAAATCTGGTCTCAGACAATTTCTAGCTGAGTAATCCTAGTTAAGCTACTTAAGTTTTGTCTACCTCACTTTCCTCATGGTAAAATGGTGATAATAGCTCCTACCTCCTAAAGTTAATGAGAGCATAGCATGAGATAACCGTAAAGAGTTTTGCAAATTTTGAATTACTATGTAAATGTTAAATATTATTATTGCTAACGTGAATTTAAAGCCCTACACCATCCTGATAATGCTCCTTAGATTCACTTACCCCACTGGGCTATTTCAATATGTTTGGTATCCTTGAGTAGATAGGAGACATGAGAACTATAGAGAGCCCCTAGTATGGCGGGGGAAGTGTAACTGTGGGACATAGGAAAACTGTGCATTAGGCAATAAGCATTTATTAAAATCTTAACTAGGTCTATGCCGGGGACTGTGCTAAGCGCCGAGGATATAAAGTCTCTGTCCTCAAGAAGTTTGTTTTCTACTGGACTACATGAGAGTGAGCAATTTTATTTTCCATTTTCAGTGTGTCCAAGAAAGTTCACAGCATTTTCCTGAAAGACTTGGCTTGAACTTCCTCTTTTCTTAATATTCGTGCCCATGAGATGAGTATGGTGTTATTTTACTACCCCATGAAAACACAAGAACGCTTAAGGTTTTTTTTTTTTCAGAATACTCTAATTCTGGAAGATTCTTAGATGAGGATAGAATTTCAGAGCATTAATAAAGTATTTAGACACTTTGTTGAAAGGGAAGCAATTTTGAAAAGATCATCTTCAAAACCCTAAGTAAAAACAGAAAGCAATCGGATGTACAATCAACCAGTCATTTTATAATGGCACAATCATTCTTGCAATTATCCTTAGATAACTAAACTAGGAATAAATATTAGCTGTTACTTCCATGTTTTTCTAGCATTACTTAAGTGCTGAATTTGTGCCATTGTAATTCATGATGCTTTGAAATATGTTTTTCTTGTCAGTTCAACCAAGCAATATATATAAATGCTCACGCATGCACCCACCTGCACTCACGCACACAAGCACATATGCTACTCCCTCCTCTCTTCCCCTCTCCCCCCACACACAGAGCCTACATAGTAGAAATTGATGTCCACAGCAGGGAAGAACATTTATCAAACTCAGTCTCATTAGTATCGTCATTATGTGACAAAGGCTAGAATTCCAAATTCCTTGATTTGGCATTTCAGGCACTCTGCAGTCTGATCCTCAATCTATTTTTCCATTCTTGTCACCCGTTACACCCCGATAATGCAGCCTCTGTTGCCAGCAAATTAACTTACTGATGGTACCCATTGTTAATCCTTTCTTACTCTTATGCCTTTTGTTCCAGCCATTAGTCTGCTTAGAATGCCTTCTTCTCTGTATCTACCTCTTCAAACTCCATTCATTCTTCAAGAGCTGGGTCAAATATTACCTCTTTCATGAAGCTTTCCCTAAGTTATTTTCTGAGTTCCAGTAGAACTTATTTTCTACACATAGACGCATGTCTTTGCCTAGCAATTATTGACTTGTATTGTTAGTTCTTTGCAGGGGTGTAGTCTTGTTTTCCCAGTAAGATGAGAAGCTCTTGGGGACAAGAATGATATACTTAGCATAGGGCCTTCTCTGTGATATATACTGAATAGCTATTTTTTGACTGGTTGATTTCTGTCTGCATCTTTAATGTCTTGAGTAGGAGTTATTGCTTTTCAGATTGGTCCTTGGGCATAGGATTAGTTGCATTGGATCCATTGTTTGTGTTGGTCAAATACCAAGCTAACTCATCATAAGATTGTAAGTCTAGAAATGGAAGGACTGTTTAGTCCAACCTCTTAGTTTTACTGGTGAGGAATCTTAGGCCCAGGGAAGTGATGTGAATTACCCCTGGTAGTAAATGTCAAAGGTGGGCTCCATGGGTCTGTGTGGATATAGCTTCATACAAACTATAAAACTGGGATGTGACATACAAAACCATGTATTGGGGTCTCAAGTGTATGTATTATGTATCAACATATATATTTGTTGTTCCTTACGCATGACATTCCATCTTCTATCTCTGAACCTTTGTACTAGAGATCATCTACATCTGGAATGCACTCATTTTTTTTTTCTTAAAAACTCAGCTCATGTGCCATGTTCTACATAAAGACTTTCTGGATTCTTCTAGTTGTTAATGCCTTCCCTTCCCTTTTCCACCAAACAACAAAGCAACTTACTCCCACCCTACTTTGAACATATTTGTTGTTGTTGCTAAGTCATTTCAGTCTGATTCTTTGTGTATACACTACAAATATATATATGTATATACACATACATATGTATAATATATAATATATGATATACATATGTATGTATATGTGTGTGTATACATATATATATATATATAGTACTATCTGATCAAGTGTAAGCTCTTTAAGAACAGGAACAATTTCTTTTTTTTTTGAGAGGGTGGGGCTCTTTATATCCCCAGCATCTTATGGCTCCTAGCACACGGTAGGTACTTAATAAATGCTCATTGTTGAGCTGCATTTATGCCATACCAAAGGCACAGTGGCTTACTAGCTGAGGAGTCAACCTCAATGACTAATTAAATTATCATTGACCTAGACCATAAAAACTCTCTTTGAAAGGCTTCACACCTCCAGTCCAGCACCATATAATACTTTCATCCACTATGCTATATTTTAAGAGGTCCTGCTTTTAAGTTCATGGTAACATTGAGTCAAGAAAGATGGCCAGCACAAGGACAGAATCAAAAGTGAAGCTAAACAAAATAATTGAATAAAAGACAAATTATAAGCAGAATGAAATTTAGTAGTCAGAAGTGAAAGATCCTACTCCTAGGGAAGAAAAATGTACTATAATCAATTCCCAATTATTCAGTCTGATGATTCAAGGGGAAATAATAGGCAAATACTAATAATCTCCAAATCTCATTTTTTGCCATTTATTTTAGTTTCTCTAACTAAACCTTCTAGTAGAGCTAGTAACTTAACAAAATGGTCAGATGTGGTTTTTAATCTCCTTTCACCTTCTTTACTCATTTTCTGGTCAATATGCTAATAAAAAAGGATAGACCAAGGTGTAAGCTTATTACAGGGACCCTCCCCCACAGCTTCCAGTCTTGTAGTAATAGGTGTTTAATCAATACTTATTGATTAATGGGCTTAATAAAAATGAGCAGTAGTTTAGATTGGGCTATAAATTGGATTAACAGTAAGACTTGTTTAAAGCTAAATACAAATTGGAGAACACTGAATTTTATGACAAAAAAAGGCTTTAAAGCTCATATTGGACCAGAAAAGGAATATGACCCATATATTATCTCAATTCATTAAGTCTCTTATTAGGGTTCTGATATGAAAAGTAATAAGCTGACTGACCTTTTGAATCCCCAAAGCATATATTACAATACACACAAAGCTGCAGGCATGGGAGCACACATGCACACACACACACACACACACACACAAGCAAGCATAGAATAATAGACAGGACACTCACTGAATCCCCTCTCTGATACAAAACTGGCTGTGTGATCCTGAGTGAGCTACTCAACCATTCAATGCCTTCAATCTAAACTGTAAGTGGCAAAACATAATTGATCTATATCAGGAAGAAAGCCCACCAGGCAGGCCTGAGGCCTCCCTCAGACTTCCAAGTCTGAGGTACCATCTTGGGTAATCAACTATTCAGTTCCATGCCTCATGAGCCCCCACCTGATGATCGCTGCTACCAGACATATTGATGCACATACATTCAAAGAAAAACATTTAATGAAAACCTGAGGCAAATAATAACAAAGGAAATTAATCAGATAACTCATGTTCCTGGACCTGTACCCAGAGGGCTACCACCTCCCTGCACTCCTCAAAGCAATTAGAAAATCATAGTCCCATGCAATCTACAAATCTCCCCACCCCTTGGGAGAAGGATGCAGATCATCAGAACTCATGACTGGGTGTCAGACAGAGTTGTTTCCACAGATAGTCTTTGTACAATTGCTTCCTTCCCACTCTCAGAGCAGCAGGCTACATGCACTGTTTCCTCAGCTACTGGATCAGGGCCAGGTCAACTTCCTTTTCTCACCTGGTTTCTAGCCATAGCACCACATCAGGGTTCTCTTCTCTGCCATCAGTGATTCCCTCATGTACCAGGGTTTTTCCTGACATAGTTCTCCTCTCACATATTCCTCTTTCTCATGAGTGTTGTGTTATCCTTTTAAACTGAGTGCACAGAAAGCTGCTGTCATGCACAGGCTTGTAGAACATATAATTCTCTAAAGTCAGTGTGCCATCCATCCCCTGGACCATTCTCCTCATTTACGTACATCATTCACTTTATTACTGTACAACCAGGATGGGATCCATTAGAATAAGAATGTGTCCATGAGGTGCTGGAAGAATACTTCTGCTGCTCATGTAATTAGAGGGTGTTCTTGTTTCTGGGTGATGTCTCTCTCAGACATCTCTCAACTGAGAATTGCTACTTAGGTATACCAGATTCTAAATGCTTATCCCCAGAAATGTAGTTTGCAGAGATTCAAGGTCATCTCATAAGCCAAAAACTGAAGAACTTTACCCAGCTATGGTGGACCCAATTTCTTCTAGTTTTCTTTGAAGGCCATAGCAACAACCAATTGAAATTTTCCAACATTGTGATTTACCTATTGGTTGACACAGTTGGTCCCATGCTTATAGATTTAGGCTACCTGACCAAGCAGTGAGCTGAACGAATTCTCAGGGGGAGGACCTGGCCAGTCAGTTATATGAGTCAGAGGAAATACCTGAGTAAAATCCCCCCATCAAGTCATATTGAATATTAGAATATTACAAGCACTGTCACATTAGAATGGATGTAGTAACCAGTGAATGTATTGTAAACTCATAGTTCTACCCCAAAGAGGTATTTCTAAAAACTATATGTTGCATGATTAAAATGCATATTGCCTGTAATTAACCAATGCTTGAATTGGAATGCAATAGAATTCATAATAATTATGGCTGTAATAATGTTTATATAGCACCTACTATATGCCAGGCACTGGGCTAAGTGCTTTACTCTCAACAACCCTTGGGATATAGGTGTTTCTATTGCCCTCATTTTATAGATGAGAAAACTGAGAGGTTAAAGGGTACGTCCAGGGTCGCAAAGCTCGTAGTGTTTCAGGCCAGATTTGAACTTGGTCTTCTGGATTCCAGGATTAGCACTCCGCTGTGCACCTAGCTGCTGTTCTGTAGCAGGATAGATAAACAGTACGGACGTGGCACCGGATTTACAGTACGGACGTGGCACCTGATTTACAGTACGGACGTGGCACCTGATTTACAGTACGGACGTGGCACCTGATTTACAGTACAGACGTCGCACCTGATTTACAAAGCATTTTCCTTCCAACCCTTTGAGGCTGGTTGTGCAAGTATTATCTCCATTTTGCAGATGAAGAAGCAGAGGCATAGAGAGGTTAAAATGGCTTCAAGATTATATAAAATAGCCAGCATCTATATAACACCTTAAGATTGATAAAGCTTCAGATCTAATCCTAACAACAGCCTTGTCAAGGAGGTGCAACTATTACCCCCATTTTACAGATGAGGAAACAGAGAAATGATAGCTAGGTGCAGGGTCTTAACCAGGGGTCTTCTGACTCCTTATTTGCTCTCTCCAGCGTGCCACCCAGCAGCCTCAGAGAGGGCGTGTTGGAGTGGGGCCTCAACCACTTCCTTTCTCTCCAAGGCCTGGTACCCTTTTCCTCCTACACTGGGCTCCCTTTGGAAACAGTGCTTTTTAAATGTTATACTATATATAAATATGAGTTATTGTGCTTTTTTTAGGAGAGGGCCAAACTTTCTCCCTTCTTTCACTTTAAGTAGAATTGCAGCTTGACATAGTGTAGAGAGGGCAGTGAACTTAGAGTCAAGAAGGGTTCAAATACTGCCTCTGACACGTACTATATGACTCTGGGAAAGTCATTTAACCTCTCTGGACCTCTCCTTAACTGTAAAATTAGAGGGTTGGACTTAGTGGACTCCAAGGCCCCTTTCCAACTCCATGATTCTATGAAGTATTGAATGGAACATGTTAGAGTCACACAATAATGTGCTTAGAACCACAAAATACTGTGTTTAGAAGCCAAATTGAATTATCTGGAGGAGGTAATGCAGAAGTACTATAATGGGTATGTTAAAAGAGAGAGAAATTGACAACATCACTTCCTTGGGAGATATTTGAAATCATTTCCAGTAGCCCCTTTTCAGAAGCTAATTAGCTTTGGTAACTGTCTAAAAGTATCATTATATCTTCTTATAAAGGTATAGAATAATCATAATTGACATTTATATATCACTTTCCAGCTTGCATGGCATTTTATGTAAATTATCTCATTTGTCCTTCAGAAAAAAAACTTTGTAAAATGGATATTACAAAACCCATTTTAGAGATAGGAAAGTTAAAGCTTGGAGAGCTTGTAGTATGCCCTTACTATATAGCTAGTAAATGTGAGTGGTAGGATCTGAACCCATGTCTACCTAATTCCAAGCCTAGCACTGGATCTGTCACGATATAATGACTCTTGTTAAAAATCTGTTATGAACATTTATATTTCTTCTGTACTGGTCAGAAGATTATACTTGTGTTAGTTTTGCTGGCAAGCGTAAGCTTCCCCAATGATTACTGCCCCAATTTTCTATCAGTGTATAAGGAGAGCAACCCTCATTCATGTCAGGCCCCAGCAGGTTCACTTGTTAAATTATGCATATGCTAATGAAGTGTGAAAATCAGCCAAATAACAACTCTCTCTAATCACTTAGGGTCCCCAGAGCATAGTGGGTTTTTGTGTTTGTATGGTGGTGGTACTAATGATTTGCAGTCCATTCAGAGACCCATTCACCAGAGTGTTTCTCTTCTCTCTTACCTTCCAAGTCCCTACCCCCCAAAACTACTACTCCAAAGAAATGAGGTTAATTGTCATTTCCCTTCTGCCCCTAGTGAGAAGAAACCAAGGGAAAACCAATGACCCATCGTCCCCTTTACATTTGCATTTGAAGTTCAAGAATCCCAAGGTCTATATTCTGATATAGAACTGCCCCCAAGTGTGATTAGGAGATTAAATTATTTGTATCCTCTCCTCATCAGCCAGCTGGAGGACTAGAGCTGGAAACTCTTCTTCATTCATTTCTCCCGCACCCCAGCAGACATTGTGTTAGGGCCCCTGTGCTGTAATTATAACTTCTTTGCCTTTTTATAGAGAGTAGAACCTTTCTAGATTCTAAATTCAAGAGATTCTTCTGCCATGTTTGAGCTATATAAAACTTTGGTCGGCAGCACAGAAATCCTCACCAGAGGACTAGAAAATTAAAGGTACTCTTGTCTGTCATGATAAGAAGTTTCATCTTAAAGGAAATGTCCCGTTACCTGGCTATCATTCCAATTTAATGGACACACTGAGAATAGAATTAGGAATAATGAGAAGTTGCAAAAAAACAGACATGGCACCTTTTCCATGCTTCCTGCTCAACTTAGTACTCAAATACTCACAGATTAGGTTCTGTCTAACAGCAGGTCTTCAAGGAAAAGTTGGATGACCACTTGTCTAATGGATTGTAGAGGGAATTTTCCTTGAGATATGAATTGGCCTTGGAGACTCCTTATAATTGAGATTCTTGGATTCTGTCTTTTACCAACTAACCTTGAAACTGAGCCCACAGCAAAGTAAATTTACCACCCTGTCTAAAGAAAGCATTTAACATCCTGACAACTAAAAGTCATAGAAAGGAGGAATGGAGGTAGTGTCAACAGTGCAGACACATAGCTACTGTCTATTTTCCTATGGGCAGAATACCTGGGAGAAGCCAGGAATAAATGAATGGCAGCTGATTTTGAATTGATGTCTCAATCCAAAGGTGGGGATGTTTGCTCTATTGTTTCAAGGGGCCTAAATCACAAGTACTGTGTCTAGTGCTGTCTCATCATTCACCAGTTTCAAAGGGCTTTACAAAGTTACCTAATGGCAAGAATTCTGAATTCTCTGCTCCCCCGTGATCTCTGGGCTTTGAAAGGCCATTAATCTTATGACTTACTTTATTTTATTTTTGTTAGGGCATGCCGAGGAGAAAAAATATAGTCAGTGAGTGCTGAATTTACCGTATGGTCTGATAGATTGGGTGGGTCTAAGGTTTGAATTGTACTTCTCAGAATAAATTTTTTTCCCCTCTCCATGACACAAAAATAGACATAGAAGCTGTCCAAATTGGTATGTGGATTGAGCACATGAGAAACCCTGAGGCAATTTGAGAGATGCTAACACAACAGCCTGGGGTAGGGGAGAGCAGGGGAACTCTTTACCAGCTGGAAACATGGTTTGCATTTCCTTGTCTCAACCTGAAACTGACACTAAATGAAAGAGATGTACATCTAGGACCTTACGAAGAAAGATATTGAATATGAATAATCTGCAGTATTTGTACTCTCTCCTTTTTTTCCTCTATCACTTCCACTTTCCCTTCTGCCTTTCCCTTGCTCCTTTTCTCCTCACAGCAGAGCAACTAAAAAAAATTCTCGTCCTGTCCTGATAACAATTTCATTTTTTATACAATAAAAGTGATTCATTTGGGATCTGACTCTGGCCAATAGAGAAAACCTTGGTAGAAAAGTTGAAATGATAGGAACTAGTAGAATAAAAAGTCTTTGAGGTCAGGGACTATTTATCTCCATTTCCCTACTCACTCTTGTACTGAAGTTTCAAAACCCAGAGAGTTTACTAATTGCTTCAACCCAGAGCTCTACAGGTAACCCTGAGGATCTAGTTTCTACTTGTATTGCTAATAAGCCTCCATTGGTGTCTTTCCATTAACATCAGTTAACCATTAACATTAGCTTTTAGAAAAGGTATTAAGGTATTAAGATGATATGATAAAAACCAGTTAATACAAAATATCCCCACTCTAAAAAGTTTGGGACATACTCTTCTTTTGCACATACAAGGTCCCTCAGAGGAACATAAAGTACGCTTGTAGTGAGCAACATGTATAGAGAACAAATTGTCAAAGGGGCTTAGTTGTCAAAATGACAGTTGTCCAAAAGACTCTGAGTTCTTTTTCTCACTTTGCGAAGTCCTTATGAAATTCACTATAGAGTGTGGCATTGGAGATGAACAAATCATTCTGCTGGTGGCATCTTTACAGTATTAATCCATTGTAGGTCTATGTAGATATTCTGCTGCATCAGGTTACTCAGCTGCCACCCTGCAGTCTCTCTAGACCTAGCAATATTCACAACATCACTACCTAGATACATTAATTTCAAAGTTGTTGCTTGGCCCCTTCCTGACTCATTGAGATGGTTTTAGCTTTCGTTCTAAATGCCAGGCATCCTGGAAAGGGAAATAGCATCCAGGAAAAAGAACTGAAATTTGTTCCCCAGAATCCATTAATTTTTTTTAAGTTTCTGGGGGCATTTGTTTTTTATGGCACCTTTATTTTGAATACACCCCATTTACCTGTCTGGTAAACTATTCTTTGCAAGAAAGAATTAAAAAGAATAAACAAAAGCAAAACCAGCAACTGAACAAAATCCCTTAAACTGTGAGCTCCTCTTCAAATGATATCATAGAGAGTTGTCTGGAGAATGGAGAGGTTACATGCAAGCCCAGGGTCCCAATATATATTCAGAGCTGGGACTTGAACCAGGTTTTCTAAATTCCAGGTCAAACTCTCTGTCCACTAGACCTTTCTGCTGCCTCTCAGGAACTTGTTCTACATCTTCTTTGTAACATGTTATATTGATGATATGGATAAAACTGGAAATCAGGTGGATTTTTTTTTTAGGGAAGACACTGGAAAACCCCATTTCTTTGTAAAAGAGTAAAAAAGTGTTAATGTTTCATCAACACTTCCTAATGAGTCTGAGCATGGGGTCTTGGTGAGTTTTGATCCTCTGCCAGCTTCACATTTCTGCCTTCTTTCTGTGCTGACTTCTGTGTGCTTGGATGTTGTGAAGTACTTCAAGCAGAAACAGAAAAATAACCCAACCACCTCATTTCTTCCTATATAGTTCACTAGGACAGAAATAGAGTTTTCCTGTCCTATTTTTTTTTAAGTAGGAAGTTGGTTGCAAAGTTTTGTAATGCCTGGGGACAGAATTGATGTTTGATGATTCAAGGAGATGTCCTAGAGGGATTCCAACAAGCTTTTGTTCATTTCACATGCTTCACACATAGTAAACATTGGTTGAGTTGAATTGGATTGAATATGTACACAAATCAGCACCCTGTTCTTGGTGCCTTGTAATAGCCATTGTCTGTAATCCAGTGCCTGAAAATAATTACACAGTAGGAGAAGCCAACCTACCAGAAAAAAAATCCTTGTTAGTATCTTATAATAGCACAGCAATCCCTCATCTTTTTTAGTCTTGTGAAATTTTGCCAGTACATGACAGAGACAAGGAGGAGGTGGGGATCTCTCTTTCCCTGCCCCTCTCTGCTATCCACTGGTCCAGCCTTCCAGTGACTTTACATTCATGTACTCCTTCCCATGAGCCTACTTCTTTTCCTCCATCCTAGCTACCACCAATTCTACCCTTGATTTTGAGAAAGTAAAAATGAGAATATAGACTCACAGTTTGTCTCTCTCTCACACACAAATGCTGTCAATACTGGGTGGGAAACAGTATAATAGAAGTCTGTAGAAACAGATAATATGACAAGTGGAGATGTTTCTTCTTCCTATATGGAGTCTTCATAGGCTGTGATGCTGCTGTGTATATTAGTAACAGAGTTCTGTAAGAGCATTGTTATTAGGATTTCAAGAATGTGCCCTGGCTGATGATGCTCTGGAGAAAATGTGCTGTCGTTTGTCCCTTTGAATAAAAATAAGAGGCAAAAGTCATTCAGAGCCTCTGGGGGAGGGAAGCTGGATGGTTATTGCACTTGATCCTATATAATGCTGCTAAGATCTAAAATGTTACTATAAGCTCTATATATTTGTAAAGGTGTATAAGAATATAAATCCAAATATGTTTTAGTGGAAGCCTCTTGAACACCAGAGGATTTGGCCTCTTAAGTAAGATTTGATTTAGTTGTCAGTGTCTACAAATAGATTGGAACCCGATTCCTTAAAACACCACTGTAGTGAGTAGAGGTAAGTTTAGTTTACTTTCCTATTTGCAATCATCAGGCAATCTCCATTCTTCTCTCCTGATATAAAAGTGATGTTTTTTTAATCAATTTTGAAATATTTAGATCCTCAGAATCTGTTGCCAAATATGAGGGTTGTCCTCTATGCAATGCCAAGTATCCTGAAGCAATTTTCACCTAGGTAATATTCATATATATCAGATTTCAGCATTATGGATATCAAATGTCCAGTTGGTTGACTAAATGTTTGATTTGGCATTATATAGATAAATCGAATATCTAAATATTGCCCAAGCATCTTGATCACTAGTGTAGACATATTACATCTTGTGGATTGGTATTTGGGATTATTTTAGTGATGTGGATAAGAATTGGAAGAACATTTATATAATTGATTGCTATTTTTCCCCATTACTTATTAATTCCCATCACCAATGGCAGTCAGTATATATTTATTATAAGTTTCAGTAGGTTGGGTTGGTCAGTCATCTTCAGGTTGACTACATTTTGATTACTAATTATTTAGTCATTGTACAGGAGCAAGAGAGATAACGTGGCTTGGTGGGTAGAGGTCCAGCCTTGGACTCAGGAAAGCTGGCTTCAAGTCTTGAGTATGATGCAGAATAGCTATGTGATCTAGTGTATCTCAGGAAACCCTGAATCAATCAATAAACAAATATTAAGTATCTACTGTGTGCCTGGCATCGTGCTAGGCACTGATGATACAAAGAAATAAAATTTCCCTTGCTATGGATTATATTTTAAAATTAAATTGATTCTCTAAGACTAGAAATTACAGATGAGTTAACAATCTACATTGATAAAGGAGTTCTTACCTGAAAACAAAAAAAACAAAAATAAAAATCAAACAAACCACGGATCTGGATCCCCCCCAAAAAAGATATCAGCACTTATATTTTCCCTATTGCTACAGGTCAAATTCTTCCTTTTTTCAGCTCATTTCCCATCAAAACAAAATGAACTTCTCATCAGTGGGAGAGTCAATTCTCTTTTAGATCTGATAACCCTTAGCATCTATCACTACTGTATTGTCAGTGTCTTCTATAATGCAGAGCCCTGGCACAACGCCTCTGTCTCCCCATCCCATTCATGGCTATGTAGAGCATTTCACCAAGCCATCTTGTCTCCTTCTTCAGCTAGACCTTGTTTATAAATCTTGCCTCCCTAGGACTTACTCCTTGAGAGCAGAGATGATAGTTCATATTTCATTGACTTCTATAGCTTCTAGAAAAATGCTGGGGCTAAGATACTTAGTAAATACTTGGTGACTGAGTTAGCATTAAAATAACAACAATGTTAGCAATATTTTTGTCCAGACTCTGTTTTCGAATTAGTTTTGTTTTTGTATTGACAGCACCAGGATTGCAAAACTTGGTGTTACAGACAGATTTGTTACTGTTCAGTCCTTTGGGTCATGTCTGACTCTCCATGACCCCATTTGGGGTTTTCTGGAGTAGTTTTCTATTTCCTTCTCCAGCTCATTTTACAGGTGAGGAAACTGAGGTAAAGAGAGATAAGTGACTTGCCTAGGGTCCCACAGTTAGTAAATGTCTGAGACCAGGTCTTCCTAATAGACTTTATTCACTGCCTCACCTAGCTATGCAGCTATAGACAGAATCATTTAATTAATGTTAAGAAAACCCTCGACTATAGAAATCTATTTTAATCTCTTAAGCCTTTTATCTCAATTAAATGAAATTAGCATTTATTAAGTGCTTAGATGCTAGTAATACAAGGACAAAACAAAATAATCCCCTGTCCTCAAGGAGCTCATATTCTATTGGGTAGAAAGAGCAGGTCCACAGATGAATAAATATAAATTAAGTCATAACTTGGCATTTTATTGGTATAAACAGACTGGGTGAGATTTCTCTTTGCAATGTAAGGTGACTGTTTACATGAAACATAGTCTTTGGAAAGTGATCTAGAGCACCAATAGGTGGTGCAGTGGTTAGAGTATTGAACCTGGAGTTGAAAAGACTAGAGTTCAAATCCAGCCTCAGACATTTACTAGCCATGTGACCTTGGGCCACTTACTTAATTTCTCAGTCTCAGCTTCCTCATTTGTAAAATGAGGACAATAAAGGCCCCAAACTCCCAGGATTATTTTGAGGCTCAATGTGTCCAAATCAGAACTCAACTTTTCCCTACTCCTACCTCCTCTATTACTATTGGGGGCATCATCCTCCCAGTCCCTCAGGTTCCCAACCTAGGAGTCATCCTGGACTCTTCAGTATCTCTTACCCCACTCCCTTCCCATATCCAATCTGTTGTATACACCATCTCTCTAATATGATGCCTTCTCTTTTCTGACACTGCCACTACTCCAGTGCAAACCCTTGTCATCTCATACCTGGACAACAGCCTCCTGCTTCAAGTCTCTTCCAACGTCAGTCCATCCTCCATTCAGCCACTAAAGTGATTTCCCTAAAATACAGGTCCTGTTATATCACCTCACTTCTCAATAAATTTCAGTAGCTCCCTCTTTCCTCCAGGATCAAATACAAAATGCTCTATCTGGCCTTCAAAGCCCTTTATAATCTAATCTCTTCTGACCTTTCCGGTTTTTTCTTACCTTGTTCCCTTACACATATTCTTGGATCCAGTGACATTTTCCTCCTGGCTGTTCCAGAAACAAAACACTCCATCTCTCGGTTCAAGGTATTTTCTCTGACTGTCCTCCATGCTTGAAATGCTCTCCCTCCTCTGTTCCACTTATTAATCTCCCTGACTTCCTTCATATCCTAAATAAAATCCCATCTTCTACAGGAAGACTCCTCCAACCCCTTAATTCTAGAGCCTTCCCTCCATTAATTATTTCCTATTTTTCCTTCCTGTAGCTTGCTTCATATATACTTGTTTATGTGGTGTCTCCCCCATTTAATTGTTACAACTGAGGGTAGACACTATCTTTGACCTATTTTTGTATCTCTGGCACTTAGCATGGTGCCTGGCACATAGTAGGTGTTTAATAAATGTTTATTGATTGGAGCAAGATATATTTGTGAAGTGCCATTAAAACCTTAAAGAACTACATGAATGTTGGATGATTATATGACTTGCACAGGGACATGTAGCCAATGTGTCTGGGTGAACTTGAACTCAGGTCTCCCCAGCTTTGAGGCTGGTTCTCTAGCTACCATACCAAGCTACCTCTCTATATGAAATAAATTCAAAATAATCTCCTGAAGGAAGTTTTAAGTCTAATATGAAGGCCAGTTTGTTCATCTCCTTCCACAATATAACCTCAGTCTAAGAAATTGTCTTTTATATTCTAGGCACAAGAAAAGAAAAGAAAAGGTCCTCCTTAATGCAGAGAATGCACTATTTCTAGTGTTAGCTTCGAAAACTCCTATTTTAAGGCAGCTAATTATAGTTTGCAACCTGTGTCATAAATTAAAGCTGGGGATGAGATTCTGACCAGCCAGAGTCTTTAATGTTTATGAGCTATAAGGTCACTGCAGAAAACAGTAAGGAACATAGTTGTCATAGACTGTTTGCCCTCTATGGAAATTATTAATTAAATTTTATCTTCTCTTATTCATGCTTCAATGCCACCAGTATGAGTCTTTAAATCTGGGGAAACTATACCACTGTAATAACTGGGGCTTATCACCGGTCTGGCAGTCATTTCATTTGCTCCTTTGTCTGACACCAATCTTGGGGCAGCTAGGCGAGGTATCAGGGTTCCTGCAAATGCCAATCGCACACCTCACTGTTCATCAAGCCTAAGGGTCAGATGCAGTGATAAAAATACCAAGAATCAACAGAATGGGGAGTAATCCATTTTCAGTCAGCTAGCTATGGAAAAGGGGTTCCCCCCGCTGCTTTCAGCTGCCCTGCTCAACCTGCCGGCTATCTGAGGAGGAATGAAAACCTGCATGAAGGAGGGCATGAAAGAGGCAAAAAGTCTTATGTGTCACTTTGTAGACCCTTTTCTATTTGGAATGTTATTTTCTCATCTCTGGCTAAGAAAGCAACTCTGGCCCCCAGAAACCTCAGCAAAAATGTCATTTCCAGTTGCTTTCTTTAAGAGATTTCCCAGATGGGATGGCTCAGCCTGCTAGTGAAAAGGTATTTTTTTGTTCCTAACTGCTAGATCTGTCAGCCAGCTGATCAGCCAGCTGTGTTCATTCTGCCTCATACAGTATCACCCCACATTAAACATTTTCTGATCAGCTGGAAGCTATTCTGAGGATCCATGAAGCAGATTGGAATCCAGAGATATTCTGTCATAGCTGGGTGGCACCACTGAACTAATGAGAATTTAAGCATCTTCATGTCAGTAAGCCAGAAGGTACAGTATATAGAGAGCAGATGGGTTTAGGGAGAATACATGCTTTCTAAATTGTGACTAAAGGGCCACATGTGGCCCAGAAAAGTCTTTTGGCAGCTGTGACATTTACCAACTCAAGATATTAATGGATTTGGGACAATAGCCCATATTCTACCTTCTACCCACCCATTCTCCCCATGTGACCCCTGGCTATCATAAATTCCTGATATAGGAAATTTAGGCTAAGTGAGGAGCTGAGAAGACACAAATTAAGAACTTGCATAGTGGGGAGAAGACCTGGGTTCAAATCATTTTCCTTCTGCCTATTTGACCTCGGACAAATCACTTTACCTCTCAAGTCCTCATTTTCATATCTATCAAATAAAACAATTGACTAGGTTATCTTTGAGATCCCTCCTTGATCGAAATCCTAGAAACCTTGACAATAGCTATAAAAATACATTTCCTATGAAATTACTCTCTTTTTGACATGTCACATAGTCCATGTGTAGGCAAAGCACATACAAACTAGGTGCCTATCAGGTCCCTTGTATTCCTCCTATATACATGTTGTGTATATCACTGGCTATGATCTTTGTAAAAGTCTTAATGGAGATGACTCAGGCTGGATGGACATTCATAAGATCATATAGGTTCATAAGATCATATAGGTTCATAAGATCATATAGATCTCGAGTTAAAAGAGACCTCAAAAACAATCTAGTACCCCTAATTTTAACAACTAAAGGAAACTAAGGCTATGTTAAGAACAGGTCTCACAGGTAGTAAGGGTCAGAGCTAGGATACAAACACATTAAGCAGATCACCTTGAGATAAAAGAAAAGTCTTCCATTCTGTTGACTGTTAATTCCAAATCTATCATTCTTTCTACTATAACAATCAGTAGATTGGAAGAATTTTCTTTTATTTCAAGGTGATCTGCTTTATAGAGAATTGTAGCAACCTAGGGACATTTCAGACAGGGAATTTATAGAAACAATATTTTCAGTCAAGTTGTCACTGGGCCAAGTTAGTCAGTTTTCATTAGGAAACCTGACACCCAGAGGGTTTTGCCACAGGTTAAGTTGAAGAATTTCTTAGATATAAAAATAATTCTAGTTGGTAAGAAATCCTTTTACCAAATCTGATTGTTTGCCACTATTCTCATACGGAGTTTTCTTTATTAGTTTGACACTTCCTGGGTCATTTTAGGATAAGAAAGATACCTAGATTATAATATTTGGTTCTCCCTAAGACATCAAAGCAGGAGTAGGGAAGGGAGTAGGAAATTCTCATATGATGAAAGAGTCTTCTAATATAAAGTCTCATTCACATTGTCCCAAGGGTCAGATCACCTTATCGGAGGAGCTTTGGAAAAATCATTGAGTCTGGAAGAAAGTAGAACTAGAGTAATATAGATAGCATAGTACCAGGTAACTGAACTCAGAAAAGATGCAGAGACCAGTCTTGGTTCTAGAGGACAATGGAAGAAACATTTCTTTTCTTTTGGGACAGAGGTAGGAGACTCAGGATGTGGAATGTTTTATAGTCTGTCCAGTATAATTGTTCTCAGTTGCTTTTACCTAACTGGGTTTCTGTTATTGGTATTCCTGTTTTAAGAAAAGACCACAAAATGATAATAGCAGATTCATAGACATATACCTAGAAGATACCGTTGTTCAACTTCTTCATTTTATATAATGATGAGAGTTTAAGTGACTTGTCCATGGTCACAGATGGGTGGCTAGGTGGCCACTGGGCTTGGGTTCAGAAAGACTCATGTTCATGAGTTCAAATCTGGCCTCAAGACACTTACTAGCCATGTGACCCTGGGCAAGTCACTTAATCCTGTTGCATCCGTAAAATGAGCTGGAGAAGGAAGTAGCAAATCACTGCAATATCTCTACCAAGAAAACCCCACAGGATCATGAGGAGTCAGACACAAATGAAAAGACTGAATAACCATGGTTACAGATGTAAGTAACAAAGAGCCAGGATTCAAATCCTCTGCTTCCAAGCCCAGCATGGGTTCCGCTATAAAGTGTTGTATACTGGGAAATCACAGAATAAAGCAAAAAAAAAACAATAAAATTTTTTTTAAAGTACTGGGTCTACAAAATTTCCAGCACTTCTCCCTAAGTATACTTACCCATGTAAGGGAACTTAAGTAACTACTTTTAGAAAACACCCAAATTGTTTCTATATATGCAAGCAGAGAATTAATCCACACAATTTCAAACAAAAAGAAATCTAACAGCAACTCAAGATTACCTTTGTAACTGATATTTTGAAGGTGCCTCAGGATTCTAGGAATTAACGCTGGAGGGAATCTTACAGATCAGAGTCTAATACCCTCATTTTACAAATGAAGCAACAGAGGTTCAGAGGCGGAAAGTATCATGTGTAGCTTAGCGAGAGTCCTACCCTGGTGACTCCAAATCTAGTATTCTTTTTTTTTTATTTAGGAATTTAAAGGTCAAGTATTAAAGTAATCCATCCATAAAAATCTTCCTCTAGTTTCTCATCATAGGTTCCCAAAAGCTAGGCTGTTGGATCTACCAAACAAGAGGAGCTTCTAATATGGGCTTAACAATGGACTGTTTAAATACTACTGTCTAAAGCCCAGTCAATCCAGGAAAATTCACAGTTTATCCCCAGTCGAGGCACAAGGCAATGGATTTTTCTGCCATGGCATTTTTTTTTAGAAGTGTTTCTACGAAGATCAAGGTGCAATCTGCATTATTGAAAGGAGTATCCATACTGAGAAGGTCATGGATGATCCAAGTATTGCAATGCAGTTATCCCTTCCACGTTGTGTGGGTCAGTGCCATGGTGTCCCCTGTAATCTGGAAAAAACAAATAAAATTTTTGGGCCATCCCTTTGTACCAGAGAAGTCTGAATTATTATGGTATTAAAAGATGAAATATGTTGATTTTATATAATACTATAAATATATTTTATGTACTTCTGAATTTCTAAGTTTTTATTTGTTGTTGTCTGCTGGCCTTCAAATGTTGTCTGCAACTTCCTCAAAGCTTCTAAAAAATTCCCACTTAATTTCTTATGCCAACTCATGACATATCAAAATCATGATGGGGAAAGTCTTGATGTGAAAGGGACTGCATATGAAAAATTACTTAAATTTTAGGCATAAAAAGGAGCTTAAAAATCATTTAGTCCAGGGGTTCTTAACCTGGGTTCTGTGAACTTGCATTGCTCATATTTTGATAAGTATATTTTGATATGATTGATTTCCTTTGAAATTCAACGTGTTTTATGTATTTTGTATTATATATTTGTATTATGTATTTTGAAACATTGTTCTGACAAGGGATTGATCCATGGACTTCACTGCCCTGCCAAAAGAGGCCATGTAAAATAGGACAGGTTAAGTATTCTGATTTAATCCAGTCCCACCATTTTACAGACAAGTATACTGTGGTCCAAAGAGATAGAGACCTTGTTCAAAGCCCACAGGGAGAAAATGTCAAACCTTACTTTGCATTCACTTCAATAATTATTTATTAAGTGCCTACCATGTTCAAGACACCATTGTATATACCATCACAGCTTGGGAGTTCCCTACAAACACTGGGGCCCATGAAAAACAAGCCAAAGAGAAATAGAAGGGAAGGATAGAAATAGAAATTAGATTTCTTTTCAGTCTAATTCTCATCCTGGCTATCCTGCTTTACTCTCAGGTACAGTTAAGTGCTACAGCTGATAAAGCACAAAACTGGGAGTCAAGAAGAACCAAGTTTGGGTGGGGAGGGGTGTAAGAAAAGAAATGGAAACCCAACTTTGGGTCTTCAGATACCAGCTTCATGACCCTGGGCAAGTCATTTAACCACTATGTACCTCAGTTTCCTCATCTGTAAAATGAGGATAGTACTAGCATCTACCATGTAAAGTTGTTTTAAGGATAAAATGAGTTAATTTAGATGAACTGCTTTGCAACCCTTAATATGCTGTATAAATGGTAGCTATCATCATCATCATTAATCATAGCACTTCTTTTTATGACTGATCCACAGCAATCCTAACTGGTGCTCTTAGTTAATGTGCCAATAAAACAGGCATATGCTAGACTCTCATAACCCACTGAATGTTAGTAAACAGATTAGCTGGAAACTCTTTTTTCCTTTTCTAGCCTGTGCCTGAATCTGACACAGTTTTTTTAAGAAAAGCTTCACGCTAGCCTTTGTTTTTCAGTGGACTTTTTGAAGTGACAAAATGCAAAGTTAAGATGAAAAGACACCTCACACCAAGTATTATCTCAGACATATTAATCATCTAAGGGCCAAACCCAAGTTCCCAGGACACAAATAGTGGGACTCGTGATGGTCATTACCCATAATCCATTATGTTTTTCAAGTCCCTATCTATCAGCTGGGTAATACTGTTTAATCCCTTACGCTGATTTAAAATTCCATCAGAGGAAAGTAATGTGTTTCTGTTCTGGGGTTTACTATGGTAAATGCATTACTGGATTAACTTTATCTTTGCTATTACAGAGGTCTTTAGGCCCTAACACAATTTAAAAATAAAATAAAACAAAAACTCCTCTATTTGTAAATGCATTTTCCATATCAGAACTTATTTCAGATATTTATGGAGTGCCTGTTGACATCTGAAAGGCTGAAATCTTGTTCCTCCTTCCAGACCGAGGAGCCTTAGCAGAGGAAGCTCTGGACAATGGAAAGTCTTAAATGATCCTGGATTAGTTCAGTATTATGCCTAAGTGAGGCCTGATTAAGCTTTTTTCTTCTTAGTCCTGCCCATGTATATTTTTAATTTTCTGATTATAAGCTTGATATTGGAGAATACAACAAAGGCAGAAATATTTGAGCTCACCATAGCCAAACCATGTTTGTATCTATGCTGGGGATCATATAGCAAAATTCCAACCTCAGGATTCTATCTTTTCATTAGCAACACCCAAAAAAATGGTGCCAAAGGAGACACAATGCCCTAAGCTAAGTTTGGGGGTTCTTAAGTACTTTTGGTGAGGTTTGACTCTGAAGAACCTCCTTGCTTAAAGTATGGTATTAAGTACCATTATGTCAGGACTAGGCAATGTGATCTGGACTTCACATGAGAAAGTCAGGTGGTGAAAAAATAGCAGTCAAGAATCTGGATTGAGCATAGTAGAGTGGAAAGAGCATTGGGTCTAGAGTGAGAAGACTTGGGTTCAAATTATGATTCCAATGATTAGTACCTGTGTGGACTTGGATAAGCCATTTGACTTCCCTGGGCCTCAGTTTTACATTTGTGAAACAAAGAAGATTGAATCCGATGGCCTCGAGTTCCTGTACAGACATAGACGTGAGCTACTAAATCCTAGATCAAATATTTCTGTGATCTATTCTTTTACTTTTCACTTGTTTTTGGACTGTCAGAAATTGTTTTCCAAAAACAAGCCACTTGCTTCAGTTGAGAGTTGGATAGTTGGATAGGGTAAGTTCTCTCAGGGAAAATCTCATCCTTTTGAAGCAAATCAGGCATCTTAACATGGGTCAGTGATCTTCTTAATATTTTGACAACTATATTTCATTGTAATTTGTTTCCTTTTTAATCCTATGTATTTGATTTTACGCATTATTTTATTTATTGCATAATATGCAAATATTTCATAAATGCAAAATTTTATTGCAAATAATATACAATGAGTTATGCATTATTCTGAGAATGGGATCCATATGCTTCTTCAGACTGCGAGAATGGTCCATGACCCCAAAAAGGTCAAGATCCCCTGCCTTAAACTCATATTCTTCTGAGTTTTTGATTAGCAAATTATCAATCAAATAACTCAAGACTTCCCCAGGTCAGGGTCCTTAAATGTTCCACTACATGCTATTTAATAGGAAAAAATAAAGTTGAATAAGCTGACAGTCACATAGAAAGAGAGATAAAAAAAGCATACACTTATCTATATATGACCTTGTTTCCCCTTACAAGATAGTAAGCTCTCTCTGGATATAGCAGATATTTATACTCATCTGCATAATACATATAATATAGTGAGTCAATGAGAAAAATGCAGGATTTGTAGATCAGATCATTGATAACACAAATTAGATGCTTTAAAAATCATACACCATGTAAAAATCATATACCATTTAAAACATGAAGCAAAACCTACAGAACTTATTCTTTAAACATTCAAGACGAATGTAATATATTGGTGAGAAGCTCATCTTTTATCCATCTTCAAATTATCAAATAACTTCATCTCAGACTTTGAAGCATACCAAATGTCTATACTGATACAGAGCAATAAACAAGCATCCAAGAAGTGTTTGATTTACCTTCAGTCTTCCTGTTCATTAGCCAAAGAAAGAAAAATGAAAAACAAAAATTCAAAACTCTGCATTAGATCTTCTAGAAATAATAGCCCCCAGAAGATTAAGCTTTGAATTCTTAAAAAAAAAAAACCAAAAAACCTTTTTAATTTCTTCCTCTCTCTTATGTTAACTGAAACTAACCTAACCAGAGTGAAAACTTGATATATTTCTCCCCTAGGATTATACAATTACAGAATTAGAGCTGGAAAAGATCACCCAGATTGTTTAGAACAATCTCCTCATTTTACAGATGAGGAAACTGAAGGACAGAGAAGTTAAGTAACCCAAGGCAGTAAGCAGAAGAGCAAGATTTTGAGTTGAACTTTCCCTGGCTCCATTTTCTTTGGATGTTCGTCACAACTGGGATGCCTTAATCCATTGTCATACATAGAGAGAATGGATAACCTAGCATGCCTATACAGAGGATAACTTGAGGAATAAAGAATGTTATTGCTCTTCTCTGGAATTTCTCTCTATCAGAAGGGTAAATGGACTTACCTCAGTTACCCATATTATCCATGGAATTACCCATTTATCAAACAGGTAAATGGACTTACCCAATCACTCATACCCTGCATTGGGCAGGGAATGAGAAGTGAAGGAAATTGACACGATACAGCTTGTGCCATATTGGTATCAGTTCTAAAAGTAAGGAGGTGAGCCACAAATTAATATTAAGCAATTTTTTTAAAAAAGACCTTTCCTAAATCTGGGGTACTGTGTTGACATTGCAAACAGGACCCACATCTTTTATTTTCTTAAAGAATAAGTCTTAATAAATTGCTCCCTTATTAAAAATTTTTCTTCACCACCCCACCACCACCACCATTGCCTAATGCATATAGGTCTCACTCCTTTTCTTGGCATTCGAAACTTACATCCACAACCTGATTCTGACCTCTGTTTCCAATATGATCTCACATGCATTTCGATAGACTTTAAACCTTGAACTTGTGTGTATGTATGTATGTTTTGGGGGTTGGAATTTCTATCACCTATTGCACTGTGTCTTTAGTACAGTAAGGACTTAATACCTTTATGTTGAATTGAATTGAATTCGCATTTCCTATGGACTAGCCAAAGTGTAGGTGGCACAACAGAGAGCTAGAGTTCTGGATCTGGAATCAGGAAGTCCTAAGTTCAAATCTAGATTCAGTCACGTGCTAGCTTTATTTTGCCTTAGCTTCCTCATCTGTTAAATGGGGATAAAAACAGCTTCTACCTCCCAGGATTGATGTGAGCATAAAATGAGATAACACTAGCAAAGTCCTTAGCAAGTGCCTGGCATGTTCTATAAACGCTAGAAAGTACTGCTGCTGCTACTATACTCCTCCTCCTCCTCTTATTTTTTATTGCCCAAACATTCTCTAATGCTTTCATTTTTCCTCTTCCTGGAATAGTTTCCCCCTACATATCTATTTGTTCAAATCCTGTCTATTTTTCAAGACCCCGCCCAAATATCACCTCTCCTATGAAGCCTTCCATAGCTGTTCCCCTCTTCTGCCTTCCCATCAAATGTAGTCCCTCCTTCTAGATCTCATTACACTTTTTATTAAACTGAATTCCTGGGGGTTAAGAACTGGGTCTTATATGGCTTTGAATCTCCCACCTTATGTGTTCTTCATAGATAGTTAGTGTTTATTTAAATAGAATGAAAGTGTTGACTCCTGCCTCTTAAGTAATTACAGGTGCTCTGGTTGGGGAATGATGAGGGTAGTGTCATATTTGTATAGAGATTTACAGTTTTCAGAGTATTTTCACAAGCTTATTGGTCTCCAATAAGTCAGGCAACAAAAGGAGTTCTCCAGATGTAATCTTTTTTTTTTCTAAATCATTCTTGTATTTTTTTTTCAGTCACCTTTCCATTGTTTTTTGATCACATGGTAGTCAATCACCAACCAAATGATAGGAGGCAGTGCCATGGTTACCTTGCATGGTTCAATTATGCTGTTAATTTCATTTCCTGAGGTAGCCCTGCCTAAATCAGCAAGCTCATTGGAGGCCTTACTAGCCCAAGCTGTTACAGGTCAGCTCCTTTTGCTCTCCTTATACTTAAACCTCTTTCTCTCACTCCCCTTACTAGTAACTATGGAAACTAACATGCCTTATCTCATATTCATTTTTTAAATTTTGTGTCCTCATGAGTAGCATCTCTTCCTTTTAGAAGGTGGATTAGGAATGAGCCTTTAAGAGTGTTATCTCTCTTTGAGTGGAGAGGTGTTGGCCATCTTTTGTGATTAAAGAGAAATTTTTGTTATAATGACCCTAGCAGGTCACAACCTTTGACCTCTTGGTAGCCTATGACTGATTGGAGATTTATAGTACACTGTGCGGAACTCAGTCATCATAGCAAACATGGCATAAGTCTGTGATCCAGGAGCTAGGCCTTCATGAGGAAAACAGACTCCAATAAGTAATATCAATGCATTCTTTGAAAATCCTGATCTGTGAGGAAAGAATTAAATGTCCAAGAGATTTCATAGGAATCATTTTGTTCATTTTAGAAAAGATAGTAGCCCTGTGTCTTAACTTAGGTTGGAAATGAATATAGGAATAACAAAAAAAAAACTTATCATTTAACTGGGAGGTTTAGTAAAATATTATTCCATGAGTTTCAGTATCCTCAAGCTGAGGAGAAATCCTTTTTCTTTGCTGGTTTGTTTTCCACTTATGAATAAGTGTGTTTCTATGTCAATATTCTAGAGGATTTTTATTTCCTTTATGTTGAATTACTAGGTCCTTAGTTACCCTAGCCCAGTAACATTCCATCTCTAGGAAGTGAGCCTGAGTTCAGCACTGAATTTAGTGTGGCCTTCAAAGCATGTGTTCACATTTCAAGTTCGATTGATCTTTCTCTTGTCGACCTTGTTTTAGCCAAATGCTCCTGGGCTGGAACATGGCCACACAGGCTCTCAGAGCTTCCAAAGGGACTAGGAAGGTCATAAGTCATTCCATTAATGTGTGCAGAGCCTGCCGGTAGCCCTCCTAGTGAGCTGTCACTGAAATCAGATGTTATGTAATACTTCACACCCCTGCTTATTATACCCCTGGACTGAGGTAGCAAGAGACCATAAATAAATCTAGTGCAATACTCTGATGCTATATAGATACATTCCTACCCTCTGGACCAGTGTTATCAATGACCTATTCTTAAAATCTCCTATTTATAAGGATTCCTGATAGGTCCTAATTATCTGCTCCTGTGCTTGAACTGACTTTGTCATCTAATATCTCTTAATATTTTACCCTTTCAGGCATCTTTCCAGGAATTTTGCTAGATTCGTGAGGGATGTTGTCAAAGGTCCCATCAATCAAACAATAAGAATTATTTCTTTAGCACACCTACTATGTGCTAGGCACTATGCTAGGCACTGGAGATATGAAGATAAAGATGTCCCTGTCCTCAAGGAGCTTATATTCTATCAAGGGAGACAACAGTTAGCTGTTGTTTATTCATTTTTTCAGTTATTTGACTAGGGGGCAGCTAGGTGGTTCAGTAGTTAGAGCACTTGGCCTGGAGTTAGGAAGACCTGAGTTCAAATCTGGTTTCAGATACTTACTAGCTGTGTGACCCTGGGCAATTCACTTAACCTTTGCTTGCCTTAATTCACTAGAGGAGAAAATGGCAAACCATTTCAGTATCTTTGCCAAGAAAACCCCATGGGGTGCATGGGGTCACAGAGAGTTGGATAGCTGAACAACATACACATATACATATGTATAAATATGTACACATGTATGTATATTTTTGTAGGTATTTGTGTGTGTCTGTGTGTATGTAAACACAAGGTAATTTCAAAGGTGGGTAGCCCTAGGGGCTTTGGGACAAAGATCAGGGAAGGTTTCATGTCAGATAGGAGGATGAGAGTAAAAGTTTCCCCATTTCAACCATGGGGACAACTAATGTGAAGGCCTTTGCATGAAATATTTATGTTAGGTACATCAAGAAGTCCAGTTTAGTTGGACCATGGTGCAAGTGAAGAGGAATAATGTGTAATAATCCTAGAAGGCAAAAGTAGTTTGGAACCTGAATGTGATGGCCTCTACATGCCAAACAGAGAAATTTGTTTTTGATTCTGGAGGTAACAGGGAGTGAGTACAATTTATTGAGTAGGAAAATGACATGTTTAGGTCAAAGGATTTAGAAATATCACCTTGGAGGCTGTGTGAAAGATGGTTTACAAAAGAGACAGACTTGAGTCAGGGAAACCAATTAGGAGGTTATTACAATAGTCTAAGTGAAACATGAGGTTTTGACCTAGAGTAGCAGCTGTGTGATAGAGGGAAGAAGGTATTAGAAGAGATGTTATGGAGGTAGAACCAATAAGACAGCAACTGATTGGATTTATGGGGCAAGAGAGAGTAAGCAGGGGTGGGCAACCTTCTTGAAGTCACATCCTTTTATTACTAGGATTTATTCTGTGAAGTTTGGATTTAATCAAAGGGCCATACTTGAGGACCTGGAGAGGCAATTTCCCCACCCCTGGATAAGGAGTTGAGAATGACTCATTAGCAAAACTGGCTAACTGGAAAGCAGGCACTGCTCTTAACATAAATAGGAGAGTTTAAAAAAGCAGTGGGTTTGGAGGGAAAGATAATCCATGTCATTCCATTAAGCCTTATAGAGGCTCTTAAGTTGAGGTCCATTATTTGTTGTGGTTTTTTTAAATTAATATTTTTTGATAAGCATTCAACATAATTGGTTTCTTTTGTGATCAAATGTATTTTATGAATTTTAAAAAATCTGAGGAGAGTTCATTAGCTCCATCCAAATTAGCCCATGACACAGAAAAAATAACTTTAAAAAACCCTGCAGAATTCATGAATGACCATTTAAAGCCATAGGTCTAAAGGTAGATTTTTGATCTCATATTTCTTTAGTCTAAAGAAGATTGTTTTAGAGCTACTTCAGTTTTATATGTTTAAAGTACAGTGACCATTTATCTCTTCCTATTTCTTACTTCCTGGCTTTTCCATAAGCTCACACAAATTTTTGTTGCCAGGTTTGAAACAGCTTGTCCTTCAAGCTGTTCTGAGAATCAGGCAGAGCGTATCGTTAAACCTTTCCATCTTATAGCACCTCCTTAAATCTTTCCCACCTTCTGAGACCCAGCTCAAGGCCTACTATTTCCAAGAAACCTTTCTAGTCTGGGGTCATCTCCCTCTTCCATGACCTAAACATTTAGTCTCTATTTCATTCCTTCAGAGTTTAATCCTGTACTTCCTAGTGATACTTCATTGTGTTTTGTCATTCTCTAACTTTTCTATCTACTAGACAATAATCTCTTTGGGAGTAAGCACCTATCTATCCTGTTTTCTCTATCTCCCCTCCCTCAATGCAAGGACTTTGCCCATCAGGTGCTCAGTAAATATCAGTTAAATGGTTGGCTTAACTATTCCATAACAGAACAAAGACTTGTGTGCCAGCTAGCCATATGGATGTCATTTTCTCTGTCAGGCCATTGGCCAAGAGACTATTTGCAAGCCCTTGCTGTTTTCAGAGAAACCAATGCACTTGGTAACATAGTAGAAAGAGAGGAGAATTGTCAGAGGACTGTAAGCTAAGTCACTTTTTATCTTTTAAGGTTTTATCCTGAATTAGAGGGTAAAGCAATCTAATCTTACTGTGGAAAAGGAAGTATGGTCTATTGTTTGGAGCAAGAAGCAAATGACTGACATTTCTGTTTCTCTGTTTCTGTTACTGATGGCAGACTGCAATGCTGCCACTTTATTCATCATATCTAAATTGTAATCATTGGCAATATATTAGTGTGACATATTAATAATACATTTTTCAGGAAAGGTATGAGCATTATAAGCTTAATATTGTTTGACATTCATATTATTTATATGTTTGTTTGATATTATATTTGTTATGATGGGACTCCAATATGGAGTCACTTAAGCTAAGTGACCCTAATGCTCACAGAAGTATATAGATAAAATGGACAGTTTGCCCTTTCCTGTTGTTAACTCTATGTCAGACTTTGTGATTGACTTAATGAACATTTGTAAAGCACTCAGCAATTTTCTGATGAAGGGTGAAAGGGGAAGTTTATTTATTACCACAGTTTT
Source organism: Potorous gilbertii (assembly GCA_028658325.1). NCBI lineage: Eukaryota > Metazoa > Chordata > Mammalia > Diprotodontia > Potoroidae > Potorous > Potorous gilbertii. The sequence continues at coordinate 389,816,449 of CM053769.1, forward strand.
GCTAGTATCCAATCACACTAAGAAAAGCCCTAAAAGGTCATGGTTTAGAAGTAACATCAGTCTGACTGCTCCTAAGGCATCTCATGAAACTTCCTGGAATGAGGCAGTAGCATGGGAAAAGAAAATGACAGTAACACACAACGGGTAATGAATTCAGATCATAAATCTTAAAGCAACTACTGAGAATGAGACAAGCTTGATGTTTCTAAATTTAACTTAGCTACTGCCTGGAAGCTCCCAATTAAAAGTTTTCCAATTAAAACAATAAGTTTTAACTAATAATGAAATAGATGGCTTAAACAAGATGACCGGAAGACAGGATAAGAAGTCTTAAAGCTATAATATATTTTCAGAAAGATTTCAGGCAGAAGGAAATCTAGTTTAGTAGAAGGAACATATAATTTGGAATCAGAAAATCTGAGTTCTCATTCTTCTGCCTTTAAGCTATGTGACAGTAAGACAGGTCAATGAACTGTTCTGTGCCCAGTTTCCTCATCTGAGAAATGAGGACAGTAGCTTGATGACAGCCTAAATTTATTCTGAGCAGCTCTGAGAGGGTAACTCTGGGACTATTTAGTAGGAGTGCTACCTTTACATATAAATAATATTCCATAACAATTTTGAGCCAGATCTGTGATTTCATCTGTGTAAGGAATTTCTGATAAGGAAACTCCATTTATCCACCTGTTCTAATTTAGTGTCTTAGAGAGTTCCCTGGGGGAACTGTGAGATAAATAATTTATCCAGTCATATAGCTAGTATGTGTCAGAGATGAGACTTGAACACAGATCTTCTGAGGCTAACTTTCTATTCAATATACTATGGTTGCCTCTCATAACAGTTATAAAGATCCAGAAATAGAATGGGTTGTGTCATGTGAAGTGTTCTAGTGAAGGATGAATGGCTACCTGTGGCTGGCATTCCTGTATGTGGTAGGAAATTGGATTAAGTAATAATTAGGGTTTTCTGATGATACATATCTTCCTTGCTTGATGAGAGAGCTTGTGAGAATAAACTAAAATAATGTATATGAAAACACCTTGGAGAATGGAAATGCCAGCTCTCAAATATTACTTCTGGTATTTTTTTAGGGGGTTGAATTTCCTTTTGGGAGTCTAGACGTACAGTATAATCTTAAGCAACAGATCACTTTCAAATCATCAGATGTAAGCAGCAGAGAACACTAGCTGCTCCTTTAGGAAAGAAGGGGTAAAATTTGCACATGCTACAGTATTCCTTCTCATCACTGTGAAAATAACAGTTTAGCATCCCTATTTCTTTAGTGCCCTCATGTAAAAGACTCCTCAAAGACTACTGATTTCAGGGATTGAATAAACCACTATTTCATTCGTGAAAAAGCACTTTAAAGAAAGGAACTGTTCATGGTACCACAGAGTCAATGGGACCAGATAGTATTTTCAGAGCTATTCATGTCTCAAAAATACTAGCTTCACTCAATAGCAGAAGGGGGAAAAATCTTCTTCTATGAAACTTTGCTTCCCAAATCAAACAAATCCAACCTTCAAATGCATTTTCAAAATCCAAGAAGAGCTGAATGAAATTAGATATGAAGACTTTTTTTTCTTTTTTTTAAGGATACATGAAAGGAATTTTTGAAATGATTGTGTTGTGATTGAATTTCTGGTCAATCACCCAGAAGGCATATTGCAGCTAAGCTCTGGCCTCATTCTACTGACAAGGTATGAGTCTGTGACTGCCAACAGATTTAGCTACAGGCTGAGCTCTTGGAAGGGTGGGTAAAGCTGCCACACATTAGCATAACCCCACTGCCTCAAAGCTAAAAAGAAATTAGACCAAGCCAAAAGAAAATCAGAACATGCGGGGAAAAAAAAGAAATGTGTCCCACAAATTTACCAATATGATAAAAACTGACTGATTGTAAGATAATTGAAGGATGTCTAATCTAAACAGATAAAACATTTGAATTTGAAAGTAAATATATTTTTATTAAAGTATACAGCAACTGGAGCTAAGATTGCCTAATAAAGTGATGTGTGTAGTTGCTGCAATTGTCAAATAGAGGTTCCTTTGGGCTGCTTTAATGAATGAATAAGAATCAATCACGGAGGATGCTTCCTCTTAGTTTGTATGGCAGAGGTGCTATCAAAGTGATTCTGAGGGTAATTGAGTATCATTGGCTTTCTTAAATAGATAAAGGATTCCTTTGCTGTCCTGGGATCACATAGGTAGGGCTAGTTAGTTCAACCTTCTCATGTTACAAGTGAAGAAATTGTGGCCCAGGGAAGTTGTGACTTGCCCAAGTTCATGCAGGTAATAAGTCTAAGTGGACTTTTGACTCCAGGGTTAATGTTTTTTCCTTCTTTTTTGTTATTAAGTCCATTTCTTCACAAGTCTTCTCTTTCCCAAGTCCCCACTAAAGTCCAAAGGTAAACTTTATTTCTGCTCTTTAGTAACACAAATTCTAAATTAGTGGGCTTAAAATGAATGAAATCTTCATGAGTATTTCCTTAGGATATTCATTTTCGTCAAATGTCCCAGCTCTATGGCACATCTTTGGGAAGAGCAGGTATTTGTTGATGGGTAGATCTTTTAGCCTATTTCTGTGCTCAGATCTGCGAGGGGTTGTCAGAGAGTTAAATCTACTGTCTCATTCCTGATGCCATCAGTGAAGGTGCTTTCTGAATGAAGGATTGCAAAGATAAGCATGAAACAATTTCTGTTTAGAACTTACATGCTGTTGAGAGAAACAGCAGAGATCATCACGGAAGCAAAGTGTTTACTCTCAGCACTGTTACTGGATATTTTACTGACTTTAGAATCAGATCCATTGTCTATTTAGACTTGACTTTCACAACTAGGTGGTGGATAGTATGCTGGGCCTGGAGTGAGGAAGACTGATTTTCCTGAGTTTAAATCTGACCTCAAACACTTACTAGCTGTGTGATCCTGGACAAGTCGCTTAACTATGTTTACCCTTCTTTCCTTATCTGTAAAATGAGAAGGAAATGGCAAACCATTCCAGTATCTTTACCAAGAAAACTCCAAATGGGGTCATGAAGAGTTGAATATAACTGAACAACATATTACCCATCTATAAAATGGGGGGAGGAGGGAAAGTGGACTAGATAAGCACTAAGAATAGTGTAGTTATGGTAATTTATGAGTTAGTGATGTCTTAAAGGTGGTGATTTTATTACATTTTTCTATCACTCCTAATAGGTTTAATTTTCTTGAAATGGAATGGATTATTCAGGTCATATTTTGTATAATTGCTCTAAACCTGCTGAGATCCCTTCTACTATACTTAGGATTATTAGGGGTGTGTCTTTTAGTCTTTTCCAGTATACATACAGTTGCTGAATGTCTTTTCCTTGTAAATTGGATGTATAATGTAGCAGTGTTGATTTTTGTTTCAAATATCTTAAAAGTAGATTAGTGCTAACTAAAGGGACTGGAGTAGTAGCCTGGGAATCTATCTTGGGAACAAATCCAGTTTTTGCAACAACAGCTCTCCAGAGGCCCTGAATCTTACATTGGAGGCTCCCAACCTTAGATTAGAGGTAGCTAGATGAGGGGTCACTATCAAAATCCTGGGGTAGGGATCAGGGATGTGGCATAGTCATTGACTTTTTATTTGCTATAGTCACTTCAGCTTGTCTTAAGGCTCCTGAGAGTATATACTAGGGCAGTGAAAAGGCACTGAGACTAAGGATGCCAAGGTGCTTCCCAGTGCTGAGATCAAGGCAAGGAAATGGAGTGAGGATGGGAAGAAGATCTTCTAATGCTTCTTTTAGCATCTTTAATTTGTGTCCCTGTCCCATCCCTTTTCTCAACCCTCACATATACAAAAATACATCTTGTTGGTTATCTGCATATTCCTCCTGTTTGTTCTCACTATTTCTTCTCTCTAATAGAAAGAACAATGATTTCGGTATCAAGAGACCTAAATTCTGGCCCTATTCTGCCATGGACTCACTGTGTGACCTTGGATAAATCTCTTCTCATTTCTTGGCCTCAGTTTTCCCATGTGCAAAATGGAATTGAAATAATTATGCTCTAAGATGCTTTTTAGCTGTGACAGCCTCCAATTCTGGGATTCTATTTCTCCTTATATTTCTCTGTGGTACAATGGAACAATCCCTGGATTCAACATTAGTTTTCTATTGAAACCCTGTGGGAACTGGGTGCATTTTCCAACTCTTATATATTTTAAAATATTTACTATTTTATATATATTTTAAATATACTGTATATACATGTATATTTATGTATGTATATATATGCATATACATATATGTAAAATATCAGCTATGTACACAGATACATACACACCCATATCCATGTATATGTGTATGTTGTCTTGGGCAAGTCACTTAACATTTCAAAACTTCAATAAGATGTGGGAGTCTCTAGGGTCCCTTTTAGTTGTAATTCTATGACCTTGTGTCCTCCAGCTAAAGTGAATTGGAGGAGGAAGGATGAGGAGTATATTCAAACAATAATAGATCTGGAGCTCAAAGAGACCTTGGAGACCATCTGGTCCAAACCCCTCATTTGTTAGATGAGGAAATTGAGCCCCAAGGAGGTCAGTTGGTCAAGATCATAGTAAGCAGCACAGGTAGGATTTGATTCCAAGTCCTTGGAGTACAGAACTGATACTATAGGATTCTGCCATAGCACAGTGATGGGAAGAAAGGACAGGAAGGGGAACAAATGCTCACTATGACCAATAGGGGTGTGGGGGATGGGGAGGGAATCAAGTTTATTTGTCAGTCCTCCTCAGGCCCTTCATGGTGCCTCTCTCTGAGCTGTGGTGGAATAAGCATCCCAGGCCTGAGTGACTATAGAAGTCAGCCGATGCTAGTGAGTCATTCTTGCTTTGTATGACCCTCAGTAGGGGTAGCTGGGTGGAGCAGTGGATACAGAATGAGCCCTGGAGATAAAAGGATCCAAGTTCATTGTATCTGATTAGCATTACCCAGCATTTATACTTTCAAAACTCATGTCAAAGAATCATAAAAACGTAAGAGCGCTGGAGGTCATTAAATCATACAACAAAGACCATCAGACCTGGGAGAGACCTTATTTAGAACACTGAATCCTAGATCTTGAAGAAACCCTCAGATATAGAAATAAAATATTAGGGCTTAAGTGTATGCTCATCCATTGCTGAAGAAGACCATGTCATCAGAGAACTAATGACATGACTTGGACTTGACTTTGTTTTGAGTGAGGAAAGGCTGTGCAGGTCACCAGCCTCACTTCTCCTCCAGAGCCAACTGAATCCAGTCACCGGATATTCCTCAGGATGACTGGAGATGACCCAGGATGAGGCAATTGGGGTTAAGTGACTTGCCCAAGGTCACATTGCTAGTGGATGTCAAGTGTCTGAGGTGAGATTTGAACTCAGGTCATCCTGACTCCTGCACTGGTGCTCTATCCACGGCACCACCTAGCTGCCTCCTAGGGCTTAAGACCATCTAGTCCAAACCTCTCCTTTTAGAGAGGTGGAAAATGAGGTTCAGAGAGGTCACGTGGCTTGTCCTAGGTTGCATAGCTACGAAATAGCAGAATTAGGACTAGAGCTTGGATTTCCTAACTTCTAGTTCCATTCTCTTTGCAGAAGAGCTCAGTGACTCAATTTTTCATTGTCTATCTTGTCCAGAGGAAATGGGGGGAAAAAATCTAACAACAAAAATGGAAGAAAACTCTTATTAGATAATGTTGCCTGCATGAAGCTTGGAAACTGACCTGGTTGGATTCTCGCCAGAAGCTATATTCCCATTTGCTATTCCAGGGCAGAGTACAAAATACTGAAAGGACAAAATTGATTAATTTGTTCCCTTTCTTTTTTTCTCTGGGACCTATTACTTTGGAGATATCAAATTTCCTGTGTTCTTCAATGTCATAGTTTGTTTTATCCAGTCAGTGTCATGTGACACATTCAAATCTGTCCACAAGATGTTTCAAAGTCAAAGTTAACATGAGGACCTCATATCTCTTAGCAGATGTTGTGTCATCCTGGACATCAGTGATATATGTTGCCTAGTTGAGATGGATCTGATTTCGATCTCATAGAGAGTGAGATAATTTGAGACCCCATAGAGCAGTTGTTAATCTTCCTCTCTGAGTGAACAGAAATTATTCACAGTGGTAGAAATAGATTTTCTAGGGTCCCCCCTCTAATTTTCTTGATTAACACGTTGGCTATCACAGGTGTAAGGCATAATAGCTCTACGAGGTTTTCATAGCTTGGTCAATTAAAATTTGTCACAGATCCAAGAACTAATAAGTTTTGCATCATAATGGAGAAAGTCAAAACTAGTTCCCATCAGCCATGCACATCTCCATTTTGTTTGTATACCAGAGTGTAATGTTGGTATTCGTTTTATATTTCAGAGGCAAAGAATCTGCTTCTAATTGGTGAATTGCCTGCATTTTATCAGTTAAGAGGTTGAATGAAAAGATTTGATTTTCCAAAAAGCTAGAAATCATGAAACCAACTAAAAAAGCTCGATTCCCAATTGAAAGTGAAATATGTAACTTTGACCCTTGGTCTCTTAACCTCCTGACCCCTATAGTACTGATCCGTGAGTGTTTGATGAAGGGATACTTGTATGACTGGAAACCACATGCCATCAGTGATAAATCAGAATCAATGGAAGCAAATTTCAAAGGCCAGAAAGCATACAGACAGAGATGGCAGAAGGTAAATGCTGTACATATCTACAGAGAAAAGACAGTATAAGAGCAAAAAGAAAAAAAAATATTGTCAAAAGAAGAGAGAAAAAAAGCAAATTAGGTTCCAGTTTGTTCTGAGACAAGTGTGCAATTTCATATAATAAAGTGGATTTTTTTTTAGGGCACAGTTGTTTTAGGAGACTCAAAAATAGGTGAAATCAAACTATTTGACTCCTCTTTTAATGTTGGGTTGACTCTTCATAACCTCAGGGCACATGTGATTTTTCTGTTTTATGATTTAATGCCAAAGGAAGACCTGAGACCAACCCCCTGATAACATGTGGGCTTAGAGACCCTGGATTTTGCATTTTTTGATGAAAGAGAAGTGTTTCTAAGGTATCGATCTTTTCTGAAAGCTCAGTTCAGTTCAAACCAACACGCTCAGCTTTAGAGGAGAAAAAGAGCAAATTTTGATTTTCTTGGGTGCTTTGATATCTGTAAACCTAGTACTCAGATCCAAAAGACTCAAAATTTCTCTCCACCAAGGCAAGTTCTTTCTTGGTCCACTCTAGCCTGCCTAGCCTTCTGAGAGCTTGTATCTGGGCGAGAATTTAATGGGCCCAAATTAATGATTTCTAAATACTAAAAAAAAAATCCTTTTTAAAGGAACCTTGGGAACATTTTGCCTCTTGGTCTGTGATAGTTCATTATGAATTTTTAAGCAGTATTACAGGAGCCAGAAGCTGATGGGAGATCCCACCAAACATGATGTTAGATTCCTCTTGGGCTTTTTCTTCTGTGGGGGATACTTCCGAGATCATATATTTAGAGCTGAAAGGGACCTTCAGGGTTACTTAATCCAACGTCTTCATTTTATAGATGAACAAATTAAAGTACAGAGAAATTCAGTTATTCCTCCAAATCTCTGACTCCAAATCTAATGCTTTTTCCATTCCATCACCCAGGCATTGCATAGTTAGATAGATAGATCTAGGCATTGCATAAGTTAGATAGACTTCCTGCTTCCTGAAGCAGCCTGGCACATAGTAGGTATTTTAATAAGTGCTTATAGAGTAAGTGATTGCTCAGTATCCTAGGACTCCCAAAATTGATTCACATCAGCTCCTCAACCAGCCCTCATTTAATCTCAGCAATCATCCCTATAGACCTTCTAACTAAGAGCTTGATCGAGGGATGAGGGATGGACATCAGTTTAATAGAGAGGAGGATTGGTCCTTTAAGTCATCTATATGCTGAATGAGAAAGGAAATGCAAGGAGTAAAGCCTATATGTTAATGAGAAACATGAACTGAATTATATTGAGTGGAATTGAAGTTTAGAAGCCCCATGTAGCAAGGAACGTGATACTTGTTTCCCACTCTTCTCTCTCTGGTATGGTTCACTCGCTTAACCTGAGCTCCAACTGCTAGGTTGGGGCTTTATATAACATTAGTATGGAGGAGGGATGCTTCTACTATTCATTACAATGACTCCTGAGCCCCCACTGATGTGTTTCTAGTTTTTAAAAAATCAGCAGAAGTGATACCACTAACTTTTACTCAGAAGTAGTAAATAGAAAGTAAAGCAAAAATAATCAAAACATAACATTCCACCCATAAATCTGGGACACATTCGCCCACCAATATATTGTGTCCATTATCCCCTCATCCAAATATTAGTGTGTATATATGTATATATATATGCATATATACATATATATACATATGCATGCATATATCAGAGAGAAGAATATATATGTGTATATATAATACAATAGGGAGGAGGATATATACAATATATAAAAGGGAGGCAGAGATACATATGCATATATAAATATATGTGTGTGTGTACATATATATGTGTACATAAATATATATGTGTATGCAAATCCTTCTCAGGGTTGAGGAAGAAATTTGAAACTTATATGTCATCCGCCATCCCAGTTATTAGTCTTCTCTCCCTATTCTAACTCTCTTTCATGTTCTTATTATCTCTGTAGATGTTTTAGCTTTTTGAAGGCAGAAATTATGTCACTTATGTTTTTGATTCCTCGGTACCTAGTTACCTGCCTTGAACAAAGCAGTGGCTTGATAAAAGCTTGCAGTGCATTGACCATCTAGGTTAACCAAACCACATCTATGATGTGATAGTATTTATCGTACTTTTGTGACCTCAGCTGTGTTGTACAAACTCATAAACTTTTTCAATCTATAGTTCACTAGGGAGCCAGTAATGGAGATGGTCAGGGAAGGGAAATAAGAAGAGGGGAAGAAGAAGAAAAGGCATTACTTTTCTCCCTACCTATGATGCCCATATGTAATCAACTAATATAAATCTATGATGATCCATATCCCCCCACCACATTATTTGTATGTATTTGCATGTCTCCATCGTATTCCCTCTTTTCTATCTATGTAGGGTCAAACATTCATATAATTATAATATTCAATCTAATAAACATTTATTAAGTTTCTACTACATTACATACAAGGTTGTGGCTGAGGTTATGAAGATAAAATTGAAAACAGTCAAGAAACTTGTATTCTACTAGACAAATAAAACACATAAACTGCTTCTCTGCTTTTCACTTTAAAAACTAAGTATGTTGTAGTGAAAAGAGCACTGGATTGAGGGAAAATTTAAAAAAAAGATTGCACATGAAACTGCAAATCTATTATGTACAACTTCCTATTCCTTTTAAATATATAATAAAATTATAAAGTAACTTTTTTACTTTTTTCCCTTCCTCCCCTCCCACCCTAGTGATGGCTACTATTAGACACAAATATATGTGTATATAAAATCATTCTATACATACTTCTATTCATAGCAATTGGAAAAGATAAGATTTGAACTCATGTCCTCAGCTACCAAATCTAGGGAGCCCTCCATCGTATCATAATACTTCTTGATATTACTTTGCAGAAAAGACTTTGTATCCTGAGTCACCCTACTAAAAGAAGGAAGAGGACACAATCACCTTATAGGAAGGACCCTTTGGAAGAGGAAGATGCTATCTCTGTCTCCCTAACCTCACCCCAATGGAAGAAGAACTTTAGACTAGAAGATAAATTAGTTTCCTTGTGATTCAAAATCCAATGATCTAATTGATTATTTTTGTGTATTTCTATAAAAGATAAACTAATAAATAACATACTGAAAATATTATAGGATCATATATTTTGACTCAGAAACTTTATAATCTATAGACTAAGAAACAGAATTATAGGCTCAAAGAGCTGATAGCAGTGTGAGGCAGGAACCCAGGACAATTAATCTACCCTAATTCTACTTCATGCCAGAGTTGATTATGTAATAACTTTCAGGGCAAAACTGGTTATTAGTAACATTCAGGTTGCTGGCAATATCTTTTTTCCTACAGTTGCGCAGGTCTCTACCCACAGAGGAAGTAAACAAGTAATATTGTCCCGCCAAACTTCACCATATGGTGCAAGGTCCCTGGTGCCTAGATCGTCATATGCATTTCAGATTTATTAAAAAGTCTGTACAAAAGAAATACCCTTTGGGGCAATAAAAGTCCCAAATTCAGAGGTTTCCTTCCCAATCACAACAACGTCCCCCAGGCTGTCTTTCAGATGGTTAGCCAGTAATTCTTCAGAACGGTTTTCTTCTGACATGTATACAACAGTTTTCATTGTAAGTATGGGGAAGGTTTGATTCCTCATGAGCCAATTACATAGACTGATTGGCCCCTGAGATAATTGCAGGGAGATAAGATTTCCTTAATAGAGACTATTAGACATTAACTCGATGTAGAATTACCAGTGAAATCTGTCTATGTGCCCACTGCTTTTATGGTAGCATCCCTCCTAAGAAGCACTTGGCATTTCCAGAGGATCAGGGTGGTATAATCTCCTATGAAAAATGCAACCAAATTGCTCTAAAGCATCTGGAATTTTTCTGCAACCCAACCCTCCTCCCTTCTGTTTTAACTGGAAATTCTGCAAATATTGAACTGTGAAAAACAAGATTATGGATGTGGAATTATAAATGATTTTTGAAGGCACCTCAGAGGTCATCTAGCTCAAATGCATATTAATGACAGAAGGTGACTTAGTATTAACTTGAATACCTCTAGTGATGAAGAGCTCACTGCCTAAGGATTCTGCTGATTCCTTTGCTGGGCATTGTGGGCTATTAGAAAGCTTGTTAGAATGTTTTCTCCTGTGCTAAACTTAAATTAACCTCTCTGTAACTGCCATCCATTTGAGCCCTAGTTTCATCTTTTGGAACAATAGCCACACCATCATCTACATGAATGATCCTCAAATATAAAGATTAAAAGCTTATATTTTCTTAGTCTTCTCTTCTGTGGCTAAAAATGATGTCAGCTGGAGTGGGGATTTGGAAGTGGGAGGTAGGAGCTAACTCAAAGAATCTTTCTTATAGAGTGATTGCGCTCCCTTCCTTCTTTTACTAGGGTGACTGAGGAGTACAAGATCCTTTCCACAAAGCAATGCTAGGAAGTATTATGGTATACTGAAGAGTGCCCTAGCTTTGGTAGCAGAGGACATGGGTTCAAATCTGTCTTTTCTAAGTGCACCCGTGTGAACTTGGACAAATTAACCTCTCTGCACTTCATTTTCCTCATGTGTAAATTGAAGGGTTGGCCTACGTGATCTCTAATATATGCTCCAATTCGAAATATTTGGCCCGAGTAAAAGCAGTTTACTTCTCGATGGTCCTTTCAGACTGATTCTTCAGAATTAAATAATCTAAATGTTCATCTTTCATTTTTGAAGAAGACGGTTGACATCACCATCTTGACTTGAGTATATGACTTGAATTTAAGTGAGGCAGAATCCAGAGTCATTCAAGTCCGTGGGCAGCTAGATTGCGCCTAATGCACAGAGTGCTGGGCCTGGCATCAGGAAGACTCACCTTTCTGAGTTCAAATCCAGCCTCAGACACTTACTAGCTGTGTGTCCTTGGCAAGTCACTTAATCCTGTTTGCTTCAGTTTCCTCATCTGTGAAAATGAGCTAGACAGGGAAACGGCAAACCACTCTAGTTTCTTTGCCCCAAATGGGGTTATGAAGAGTCTGAACTGAACTGAAACAACTGATCTAAATATGTTATTATTGGACAGTCAAGCTTCCCATTTTTTTATAGTGCCTCCTAATTATCATTGGCAAACTTGGAAATTTGGCATGTAAAAAACGGCATTGGTTCAGTCAAGTTTCCTACAGATTTCCTCGGAACTCTGCTTAACAAAATGTGTGGTTATCATCTATCCATTCGATGTGGGAACTGGACAGGAATTCTCCACACTACTCTGCCAATATGAAAAGGTTGTAAATTAAATTTACTTGTATTCACCTTGATGGAATACACACTTATAAGATATACTGTGAGGGAGTAGGGACTTCCATTAAATCAAACATCATGATGTAATAGAATCAAGAGATGTCAGTTCAAATCTCGTCTTAGGTAATTGACTGGCCATTTGACCTTAGGTAAGTTAGTTCACATCTCTGAGAATCAGTTTCCTCACCTATAAAATGAGTATGGTCATCCTTTCCCAGCCTAGCTCACAGGTATATTGTGAGCAAAGCACTCTGGAAGCCTTGAAATAAAGAAATTGTAGCTATCATTAGACTGACATTTAGTTCCTGAGCAATCTTTGCCAAGTCACTAAATCTCTCAACTTCAATTTCCTTGTCTGTAAAATGAAGGTTTTGATTAAAAAGCTTCTGACATCCCTTAGAGTGCCAGATCAAGATCTTCTTTTTTCATCATTATCATTGTAAACAAACAATGATTGGGTTTTTCTATTCTGAAGAGGTCAGAATTATGAAGAGGAATCTTTGGGTTCTCCTCATTGAATCTGGACGTGGTAGCTATAAACAGTTCTGGTCCAGGTTCTACCGGGCAGTTCAGAATGAGCTCAAATTCCTCCTGCATTTTGGTGTTGGATATTTCTTGTGGATACCTCTACTGGCCTACCTCTTAGCAGATCCAGCAATGCCAGGGTATTATTTTCCCCTAATCCTTTCATTTTTCCATTATACCCATATGTGGGATTTTTTTCATCCAATTTAATAGCATAAAGACCTGTTTGGATTTAGAATCTGTTTTCCGGCTAATATAACCCTGCAGCATCCTATTAGCTTCCTTTATTACAGCTCCACACCAGGCTGAGAAGGTTGGGGATTATTATATAATAACTCAGGCTCATTTCTGGTCAGTATATAGCATCCCCCTTCCATTCAGCAAATCCCTTCTGGGGTCTCTTTCTGTTTGGAAGACAGAGAAAGGGGGCTAGAAGGGGCGGGGAGTGTTTGCTATGAGTTATTATCCCACACTTTATCAGCATTAAAGCGGATTTGACAACTCATAGCCTAGGATTTAAATGATCTAAATCCTTCTTCATTCGGCAGCCCGGTTTCCCATTATTTATGGTGCTTCCCAATTTATTGTCATCAGCACATGTGGAGGCATGGCTCGTGGTGCCTTCAGCCAAGTGATTTATACAAATAATAAAAAAGATGGGGGTTTCCAGCAATGAACTCCAGGCGTAATTCCCTTTGCTGTCCTGCTCATCTAGCTGAGTCCATCTCTTACAGATTAACCCTTGACCCTTTCTTGCCTTCCCTCAGGGAAATGTATTCTCAGATTCCTGGGGGTCACAGGGGAAAATTGCAGCAAGAAGAAGTGACCTTAGGCCCTTCACCTATAGAAGACACATAGGTTGGTACGAATCAGGATCTTAGGGTGTGGAATAAAAATAGGAGAGGAAGATCTGAGTCAAGTCAAAGACCTATAAAATGTTGGCTATTTATACTACCTCTTTACTCATGGGAGGGAACTTTAATTTTTCGTTGATGTGCCTCCACAAGGCAGAAAATGGATTTTGTTATCCCTGCATTGCCGATAGAGAAACTGAGTCAGAGAAATAAATTACCTGGGCTCATTCCAGATATGAGGAGTAGGATCATGATTAGACCTTGGCTAATAGGGGTCCCTGTCTATAGCTCAATCCACAGATCTCTTCAACTCAATTGGTGTACCAAGGCGCTCCAGTATTTTGCCAAGACCCAGAAGGTCCCAGAAGGCAGAATTAGGAACAATGAGTAGAAGCAAATTGCAGATCCATGTAAGAAAAAAATCTCCACAAACTGTCCAAAAGTGGTATGTGCCGTTAGAGGGACAACTGCAGAGAGGAATGATTTCTTTCTTACTGAATATCTTAAAAGGAAAACAGGGTAAGTGGCTGTCAGAGATGTTACCTAGAAGATTCTTGTTCCGGTCTTTAGTTGCACCAACTGGCTTCCTGGGACCCTTCCAACTCAGATTCTGTAATATGATTCTGTGATGCATTGAAAGTCATTGAAGGATCAGAGCAGCTTGGAGGTGCATAGGATAGATCGCTGGATCTGGAGTAAGGGAATTCCAAGGTTTAAATCCTGCCTCAGACATTTATTAGCTATTTGACCTAAGGCAAATAACTTAATCACTCTTAGCCTCAGTTTCCTTATCTGTAAAATGAAGATAGTAACAGCACCTATCTCACAGGATCATTGTGAGAAGGAAATGAGATATATTAAAAGTATTTTATAAACTTTTAAAAACTATATAAATGTTAGTTACTACTACCACTACCACTGCTACCATCACCCAGTGCTCTTCCTAGTGGCTACCTACTGCCACTGGAAGAACTCCCCTTTAATCCCTTGATAAGTCCAGGACTTATGGTAGGGGTCTGAGGTTTCTAGTCTTGATGTAACTCAGCTGCCATTATTACGGGAGAGAGATGAGTTCTGTTTATATGCTCTTCTTTCTTTTTATTTATCACGACTCTCCCCTTTGAACGTATTCTTTACGTAGGTATGTTGTTCAATCACTTCAGTCACATTGGACTCTCCATGACCTCATTTGGGTTTTCTTGGCAAAGATACTGGACTGATGTGCTGTTTCCATCTCCAGTTTATTTTATAGATGAGGAAAGTGAGGCAAACAGGGTTAAATGATCTGCCCAGTGTCACACAGCTAATTAAGTGTCTGAAGTGTCAGATTTGCACTCTTCATCATCATCATCACCTTCATCCTGACTTGAGGCCCAGCCCTCTCATCCACTGCTCCTGGGTAGCCACTTGAAGGATGGAAATATGGTGCAGGAGATCTATTGGGAACTAGATCTAAATGGGACTAGATGGAGAAGGAATTTTGCCCTCCCTCTCAAAAAAAAAAAGGTTATGTCCTGTTTTGTGTTGGACAATGACTTCCGTTAGTCTTTTTCATAATGTTTTCCTGACATTGTGAGTTGTCATTGCCACAAATTTGTAATAAATATTTGCCTATTTTTTTCACTTCTCATGAGTAATATGTATATTTGTGAGAAAGTATATACCAGGTTTATCATGCAAGTATTTTATAACTATTAAGCAAAAGCTCTTTATTAAATCTAATTGATTCCACTGGCTAAAAAAATAAAATAAAACAATGTTTTCCTGAGAAATAAAAGCAATTCATTTTATAGTTACTTACGACCCTTTAAGGTTCAGATGCAAACTTTGCAAGTAATGTAATTTCAAGCCCATATTAATTATTTGTCATCTTTGGCAGTAAGTAGACTTCATTACATCAATAGCCATATGATCTGGTTGATGTGGGTACTTCTTTCTTGTTCATATTTTGCCATTGATCCCTCATGAAGGACCAATCCAAAGTCATAGAGGAGTTCCTCTATATCTTTTGACTTTTTGTGGGAGTCACTGTAGCATACAACTGTGTATCTCCCTCTGTCCCCTGAGACTGGCCCACTTCCTTTTTCATCCTACATTTCCTAGATGGAATTTGTTTTGACATCTCCTATATGTAAGCCATTATTAGAAATATGTGTTTACCTTCTTGTGTCTGTTATTACTAGTTAGGTCACCCTCAACTTGAATTCTTCAGAAATTTTAAAATTACTTGATCTCACCACCAGGGAAGCATTTGGGTTTAAAAGATAGTTTTGTTTTATATGTGTGTGTGTGTGTGTGTGTGTGTGTGTGTGTGTGTGTGTGTGTGTTGTTTGCCTCTCCAAGGAAAACTTGTGAACATGGATGCCTCAAAGCAATGTCATGGTCACATATGCTATGAATCTGTATGGCTGAAGTACCCATGGCCTTAAATCTAAAATGGGATTGTATGTTCATATCCATACCAATGAGTATGCTCAAAGTTCATTTTTTCCCCCACACATGAAAGCAAGGTCCAGCACTAGAAAATACCCCTTCAGAAAAGCTGGATCAATCATTTTTAAACAAGGGATATAGTTTTCTGCATTTTTTCCTTTCCATCATCCTTTCTCTTCCTCACCCCACTTTATGTCTCTTAGTAGTGGTTTCTCTGTTTTATGGAAAAAAAAGTTACTTTCTACTTACATTTCTGCCATGATCTCTTAGTTTCCACTGAGTATCTTTTATTTCTAGAATTCAGCTCAGGTCACAGGGTCAGGGCCAATATGGCACCCCAACTCCTACTCACTCTCCATTTTCTTAGCCCTTTTGTGAATCACCCACTTCTCCCCACTCCCCCGCCTGTCAAGGCTGAGCAAGAATCTAAACATGTGAGGCTGTGAATATATTTGAGATGAAAAGTTGGGGGACATCAGACAAACGTTGTCCTCTAGTGTCCAGATGGCACATCATATTTGTGGAAGATCGCAAACATCTTTGTTAGTTTGGAAGAGTATAGAAGCTCTTTTTCCCCTCTTTTAGTCCAAGGAGGGTTATTGAAATATTGGCCCACATATCATAACACAGCTCTATGTAAAGTGGCTTACATTTGACCTTTCTCTACAACTGAGAAGCGGAATAAGTGTATGATGATTTCAGCTGCCTCCTGCTCCCATGGGATGAGTAACGAATGAGTCAGCAGGAGAGCCTCAGCCTGCAAGACAAAGTCATAAATATTCCTCTGCTCAAATGAGCAGCTTTCAAGACAGTCTTTTATTTAAAACAGCAAATGGACAAAGGGTCCTTGGACCTGACCTTAGGGGTACGGTCAGAGAATAATAATTGTGGGTCTGGCTTTTTTATTTTTTTCAGCAATATGGATCTAGAAACTGGTTCCATCCTCATATGGCCCAGTTAGCTCATCAGGGAGAAGAATTTAGTCCCACAACCAAACAGACCATAAATCATGTGATATAGCGGAGAAGATCCTGAATTTGGAGACAGAGGTGCTGGGTTAAGAGCCCATGAGAATCCAATGAGATAATATAGAGTATCTTAAAAGTCTTCAAGCAGTTTTAAATGTTAATAGCTTGCCCAGGATCACATCACTAGTATGATCTAATATGATGATTAAGCACTAAGAGTTTTAAATTGCACTAAGATTTTTTGGGACACTCTGTATATGTAAAGCATTTTGCAAAATTTAAAGGACTATTTACATCTTAGTTACTCATATTATTAAAACATTTTAAAATTCAGAATTCTTATCTTGAACATAACTTTGTTCAGTTGTTTCAATCATGTTGGACTCTTCATGACTTCATTTCAGGTTTTCTTGGCAAAGATACTCCAGCTCATTTTAGAGATGAGGAAACTAAGACAAATAGCGTTGAGTAACTTGCCCAAAGTCACACCGCTTATAAGTGTCTGAGGCCAGATTTGAACTCAGGAAGATCAATCTTCCTGACCCTGGGCCCCACTCAGTTGCCTTGAGCACACCCGCAAATATCCAGAGAACCGGTCGTCAGCAATATCACTGGAGAAACAGCATGGTGCAGTGGAAAGAGCACTCAGTGATCTGTAGTCAGTGGACCTGGCTTCAAATTCTTCTGATACTTACCTATGCGTGTGAAACTCCCTCAATTTCGGTCTCTTCATTTGTAAAATGATGGAGTAAATTAGACAGTGACTTATGGTCCCTTCCAGCTCTACATCTGTAGTCATACAATCTTGCATATGCACTAAGTGTAGGTGGTACAGTTGGGTAAGTATTGCTGGATTGGGAATCCAGACCTGAGTTCAAATCCTACCTCAGACACTAACTAGCTGTGTGGTCCTGGGCACAACCCCTACTCCGCTCAGTTTCCTCACCCGTAAAATGAGGATTATAGTAACACCTACCTTCCAGGGTTGTTGGGGGGATCAAGTGAAATAACATGTGCAGTGCTTTGCAATTCTTAATTTTATATGATAAATGCTAGCTTTTTAACTTTTTTAAGAAGCAGCCTGGCCCATTAGATAGAGAGCTGAAGTCAGGAAAATCTGAATTTAAATCCTACTTCTATCATGGGCAAGTGATTCGATCTGTCTCAGAGAACCATTCTTGGGACTAAGAGTTTAAGGGGCTTGCCCATGTTTTTACAGCTATTAGGTGTCTTTTATAAAACTGGAAAAAATAATACCAAAATACCCACTTCTCAGTGTGCTTGTGAGGTTCTAATGAATGTAGAGCGCTTCGGAAACTTTAAAGCACTATATAAATGTTGTTTCTGTTATTACTGCATCACTACTCTATTTTAATAATACTCATTCTTGTCTTTGACCCAAGTTTTGCTTGCATACTTCCCAATATGCATTTTCCATCAGGATTCTTTCTATGATATACATGCTATTTTATTTAATGAAAAGATTGACAAATATAGTCACTGGATTATGCAATAAAGAGGAGATTGCAAAATGAGCCAGCTGGTAAGATGTGGTGCAAACTAGTACCTTAAATGCCTATACCTTCAAATCAACCCTGCCTCACCCCAAACCCCACTCCTTTACAGTTTCTGAAGGTCCTGCTACTTTTCTTCCCAAGATTTGGAGAATATTTCTATTGACTTTTTTCATCCAAGATTGCCCAGTTGCAACTTGGGTTGTTCTATCCTGGCAACCACAAAATCAAATGTACTAAAGTGCTAATCTAAAGTACTTTGTAAACCTTCAAGTGCTTATAGAGACATCAACTATTATCCTTATCACTTCTGTCCTTATAGTAAGCATCTCTTGAACGCACATAAAAGATACTCAAAGTGCATTTTGCAGTTAGAGTATAGCTCATTTTGAAGTCTATCACTATTTTTAAAAAAAAATCTGAGTGGAAAAACTGGAATGCAATTCAATTGTAATGTCCAGTTTCAGTTCCAATCAGCAAACATTTTAAAAAATTATTCCATTAATTGATTGGTTTATTTCTCTATCATGGATCTGTGATTTCACCAAGGTAGAGAGTTCTCTGGTGAAGCCACTATCTCTATCTTAGAGAGTTTTCTGGGCCACTAGGGATTGAACAATGTTAAGATTGAACGCACGCTCTCCTAATTCTCAGGCCAATTGTCTATCCACTAAGTCATTCTGGCACTAATTAATAAAAATATTTATTGGAGAGGCAGCTTAGAGTAAAGGATATTGAGAAATGGCATAGGTATCAGGAAAATTTGAGGGTAAAGCCTACTTCAGAGTCTATAACACAGGTCCTGGAAAAGCATTTAACTTCTCAGTGCCTAAGGCAGTGACCAAGAGCATAGATTGCAGAACTGTTGTTAGTATGCATTGCTAAAGGGAGTTTCTTCACTAGGTAATAAATAAGTGTCTGGCCTTGGAGTCAGGAAAAACCTAGGTAGGTCTGCCTCAGATACCTAATAACCAAGCAGCTCTCTTTGTGGTGGTCAAGAACTGGAAATCAAAGGGATGCCCATCAATTGGGGAATGACTGAACAAGTTGTAAATGTAATGGAATACTATTGTGCTTTAAGAAATGATGAACAGGAAGACTTCAGAGAGGCCTGGAAGGGTTTATATGAACTGATGCTGAGTGAAGGTAGAAGAACCAGAAGAATTTTGTACACAGTAACAACCACAGTGTGCAAGGAATTTTTCTGGTAGACTTCACAGCAATGCAAGGACCTAAAAAGTTCCCAAGGGACTCTTGAGGCAAAATTCCTTCCACATCCAGAGTAAGAACTAAGGAATTGGATTGCAGAATGAAGCAGACTATTTTCTCTTGTGTTTTATTTTGGTTTATGTTTGTTTCACGATTTCTCCCATTCATTTTAATTTTTCCATCTAACATGACTAAGGTGAAAATGTATCCCATATAAGATTGCACAGTGTCTTGGGGAGGGAAGGAGGAGTGAGGGGGGAGGAAGGGGAGGAAAGAGGGAAGGAGGGGAGAGGAAGGGGGAGAAAAATCTAAGATTTGTGGAAGTGATTGTAGAAAACTGAAAACAAATCAATTAATAAAAAAGAAAAGGAAAAAAAATGAACCAAAAAAAAAACCCAACTAAGTTATATGCAATAGAGGGAGTTTCTGATAGTAGTCCCCTAAATTTGATAGTAGAAATCTGACCCAAGCACATACACCCACACAGGTCATTTTTATGAGAGCCTGTTGTCCATTGGTACCATGCTGGGCACTGAAGATACAAAAAGGATAAATGACTCAACAATCGTTTTCCTACTTTCAAAAGTCTTACAACATAAAGAGATGCGTCTGGGGAAGGTGGGAAATGTGAGCACAAATTCATATTGATATATTTCATAATAAAATAAGTACATAGGAGAAGTTCGTTTATAACCTCTGTCTAACTCAGTTTCCTTAATTATAAAATGGAGATATTAAAAGTACTCACCTCTTAGGGTATTGTAAGGGTCAAATGAGAAAACATTTGTAAAGTGTTCAGTCCAACGCCTGACACATAATAAGGCTTTAATAAATGCTTTCCCTCTGTCCTCCCCTCTGTCTTCCACTTCCCTCCCCTTCTCCTTTTCCTTCTTCTTCCTCATCTCACTAGACCCAAGAGGATTAGTGGAAAGCACACTGTGCTAGTATTTTTCTTTTATAAATAATTTCTTTAAACTTCTAAAAAAGTAGCATTCATTTCTTTTCTCACCCTCCTACTTTGCCCTCATAAGGAGAAAAACCCTTATTGCGCATATGCATAGTCAAGAAAAACTAATTCCCATACTGACCATGTCAAAAATGTGTCTCATTCTGAATCTTGACTCCATCATCTCTATTACAGGAGATGAATAGCATGCTTCATTATCAGGCCTTTGGAATTGTGACTGGTTTTCATGGTGATTAGAGTTCTTAAATTTTTCAAAGTTCTTTCTCTTTGTAATGTTAATATTGAATAAACTATTCTCTTGGTTCTTCCTACTTTGAACTGCATCTGTTCATGCAAGTCTTTCTCCATGTTTCTCTGAAATCATTCCTTTCATCATTTCTTATGGTACTATAATATTTTATTACATGTATATATTATAATTTATTTAGCCATCCTCCAATTTATGGGCATGCTCTTTAGTTTCCAGTTCTTTGCCACTTCACAAAGAGCTATTATAAATATTTTTACCTATATGGGTCCTTAAATTATTTCTTGATCTCTTTGGAGAATAGATTTTGTAATGATATCACTGAGTCAAAGAGAATACAACATATTCTCAGATAAATAAATAGAGAACATGTACAAAATAAGTATATGATTTGGTGGTGAGTGGGAGGAGAAGAAATCAGAAAAGACTTTTTGAAGAAGGTAGCACTGGAGTTAAGCCTTGAAGGAAATTAAGCTTAGTAATTTTGGGAGCATAGTCAGTCACTTAGCTAGGATTTATTAAGCACTTCCTATATTCCAGGCACTGTGCTAAGTTTGGGGGATACAAAGAAAAACAAAGAGGTAGTCTCTCTCCTCAAGGTATTCGCATTCTAACATGGCAGACAACATGCAAAAAGTTATAAATGTGAAATTTGTGCAGTGTAAATGGAATGGATAATCTTAGCAAGAAGCCCCTAGGGGATGGGGATAGGAAAAAGAAAGACCTCTGATAGAAGGTGGGATTTGAGCTGAGTATCGAAGGAAGCCAGGAGTTGGAATGATAACATTCTAAACTGGGACATAGTCAGTGAAAAAACAGAGAGATGGAAAATGGAGTATTGTGTTGGTGGAGCAGCAAGGAAGCCAGGCTGGCTGTTTCTTACAGTATGCAGAGGGAGAGGTGAAGTGCTTTCCAGAGCAGCTAATCAAGACATAGTTTCCACCAGCAGTGAATCAATGTACCTGTTTTCTCACAGCCCCTCCAACATTTGTCATTTTCCTTTTCTGTCCATTTTGCCAGTTGATGAGTGTGATATGGAACTGGAAAGTTGCTTTATTTTGCATTTCTTCAGTTGTTACTGATTTATAGTTACCTTGGTTTTCTCACGGATGTGCTTTTGGTTTTCATGAGGCACTGCGCAGAGTTGGCATCTGAAATACTGTGGGTGGTTGACTTCCTCTTTTCTTCCTTGAGAATAGGAATACAAAAGGAAGAGAGAGGAAGAGGGTCCATTTATTCCTTAGGTTACACATTCTACAGTCTGACCGGAAGAATCAGTACAATTTGCCTGGAAATCAGCACAATCCCATTATAAAACTAGTCTTAGGGGACTAGGACAGCACAGTTGTAACGAGGTACGGTAAACATTGCCCTGTATGTAGGTGGTTTGATACATCAGTGGTTCCCAAAAAATATGCTTTGAATTTTGCTAGGTGTGTGAAATTTGGGATATTATATATGACTTTGGGCAAGTTTATTAACCTCTCTGAGTCTGTTTCTTTATTTTTTAAGTGAGGAAATTGGACAAGATGTCCTCTAAGGTCCTTTCAGTATTTAATTCATAATCTTGGAAGCCTATTGCAAATAGAAGAAAATGTATAAATAATCTTGTTGAATATAAAATTTATTTATTTATTTGTACATAGGTACAAAATTTTAAAAACAAACATAACTTGCCTATTGCACATATATACTGACATTGAAACATGTCATAGATACTGAACTCAGAAAAAATTCAACAAGAGTATTTATAATAGTCAAAATAACTTATTGATTTAAAGTAGTTCTTAAAACAATATTACTGTATACAATGTTCTCTTGGTTCTGCGCATTTCGCTATTCGTTATTTCGTGTCTTTCTAAGATCATTGAGCTCATCATTTCCTATAGCACAATAGTATACATTTCCTATAGCTCAATCATATATCACAACTTGTTCAGCCATTCCCCAATTAATGGGCATCCCCTCAATTTCCAGTTCTTTGCCACTCCAAAGAGAGCTGCTGCAAACATTTTAGAGCATTTGGGTTCTTTTCCTTTTTCCTTCATCATCTTTGGAAATAGACCCAGTGATAAATAAGGTTGTCTACACTCCTATAATGTACCAACTTAAACTTCAGTGTGCATCCTATTCCTCATGGCAAAGTCTACTTGTAGTGTTGTGAGCAAAAATAATGAGTCTAACAATAATAAAAAGGAATAGTGTAGCTAAATCTTCCTTATAGAAAAGTACTTTATCAAAAAAAAAATTTTGGGGGTCCAGATTCATGATTTCATTTCATTGTGTGGTATCCTTGGTGGGAAAATTTCCATCCACTGGACCCATGATTGGGTATTTTTTCTACCAAGTTCAGCCTTGACTCTTTCTAAAATTTTGCTGCATAAAATTTATGTGCTTAAATTTATACACAATTCAGAATGTGCATATACAGATGTACATTACTTATAGAAAGTGGATAAATATGGAGGAAATTCTGAATCATCAGTAGACTTTATTATGTGCTCTCTAGATTCGTGATCTTCACTTCTCCTTCCTTAGTCCTTGTTTGCTCATCTGGAAAAGGAATGGTTTCAAGTGGAAATTCATCATAAACAGAAAAGCTTCTCTTGACTTTTTTTCCTCTTAGAACTTGTCTTAAAGCTAATTTTCTGTCTTAGTTATTATCCTTCCTGGTGTTTTTCTAAGTCCAAATTAGAAGAGATTCTATGGATTCCCTGAGCAAGGTGTGCAGGAGAGGTCAGAGGACCTGAGTTTTGGTGAGTCACCCCAACCTCTATGGACTTTGTTTTCCCCGTCTGTAAAATGAAGGTTTAATCTGGATAGACTCTGAGACCCCTTTCATCTCTAAATCCATGACCTGATCATCCTATGCCCTATCTCTAAGATGAAAGACACCTGAGAGCCTGGAGAAAAGAAGCAGAAGACTGAAAATCATGGGGAGCCACTACAGGCTTCATCCCTTTTCCTGTCTGATCTTCCCTCCACAGGGTGATACACATCCCACTGACCCAAACAGAATAAAACCAGAAATAGAGACAAAAACAAAAAATCCCACCCCACCCCAAACAAACAGCTACCATTTTCTAAGGAGTCAGCATCCTTCCCTGGTTCCTTTCTATTTAGTGTTTTGTTTTTCCCTATTTTGAAGGGCAGAGTTTGTGGGAAGAGCTAAGGCAAAAGATGTCATCAACACATAACGTTGCTTCTACATTCCAGGTTAGATGATTTCTAACTCACAGAGAAATAGAGATCGTAGCATGTCCAGAAAGGCTGGTTGTAAAGAAAACGCCTTCAGATAGACATACCCACAACGACAGCTTAGCTTCAGGACACCTGCATTCATTTTTCTCGTCAGTTTGTCTAGTTTCTGTGTGTGTCTGTGTACCTGTGCATAAGCTTTTGTGTGTGTGCAGGGTGTACATGTATGAGGAGTAGCTGTTGAGAGAAGAAAAGAGGTTGTTGTTTTTTCCTTATCCTGCTGTGTTTTTACTTTCCATTTTCCTGATAAAACTGTGTCTCTGCAGAGGAAATCAAATCTAATCTTCAATATATTTAGCATGAAAGCAATAAAGAGCATTAATTCACTTCAGAAGGAGTGAAATGCAGTTGGATACTCAAAGGAAGGATCACCATGGAAACTGTTTTCTTTAAATTCTGTACACTCCAGGCTCCAAACATGCCCAAGTGAAAGAAGGAAGGGGAAGGAGAAAGAAGGGCAGAAAATCCCTTTCCTTCTGTCATTACTAAAAGGATGTAAGAGTCATGAATCACTAATAACATGAAGTTATAGGAATTGGAATTATAAGCTATTATCTTTTAAATGACTTTACACTCAGCAAATCATACCAGGAGTGTACTCCTTCCCTAGCCCTCTTTCTCAGCTGTCAGGATCCCACTGAACAATCCAAGATCTCTTCCAGAGTCACAAGTTTGTGTGGAAACAACAGAAATTAAGATGATTAAAGAATTCTTTCCACTAAACCTGAAGTGGAACGTTTTCCTGCACAAATTCCAAATTTATTTGCCCTTCCATCTGTTTCTATATGATTATAGTTTGCCAGATGTTTTGCTCCCAAATGATATTAAACATGTAAAGATCAGAAGTTAGCTATTGCCTTTGAGATAGTGTTAATGGGATGCAATGGAATTTCCCCTACGGAATTTAATATAGATTACAATCACTCTGCATGTGTTATGAATGTGTATGTGCATGCATGTGTGTGTCTGCCCAGTTCTGTACATGGTCTACACTTTTTCTCCATATTCATCTTTTATGGGTCTGCCTACCATTGAATAAATAGTCTTAGGAACAAAAGGAATTAGATTATTAAGAAAAGTATCAGGAAGGGGGAGTGAAGGGAAGAAAATTTAAAACTTATGCAAGTGATTGTTGAAGATTGAAAATAAATTTGGAGGAAAAAAAGAAAAGGAAAAAGAAAAAAAAGAAAACTATCAGAATAATATAGACCAAAAAAGTTTATTTGACTTCACTTATAAAGATCAGTTGATCACACATATCAAATTATCTACATATTTCATCACTTCTATATTTCACTTGTCCTATGTAGACACAGCTCTTGAAAGCTGAGCCCATGAGAGAAAATGTAGGGTCCCAGATAGAGACAAGAGTCTGGAGACTTAGCTTCAAGTCCCATCTACAACATGTCATAGTCATGTAACCACAGTAAATCATTTAAACTCTCAGTGTCCCAAGCTGGGCACTAAGACTTTAGTTGTGGAATAGTGACTGATCTTCATTGTCAGAGTTGATTCTCTCACAGAGAAATCCCTACACCAATAAAATCACAAATTCTCCTCCTCCCCCCCAAAAAAAGACCACCACAACTTATGACCATAATAAATAGAATTATTCCCCAAGTGACTGCAGGGTTTCATGGAGGGTATAGGTAACCTATTAACTCATTCATTCAGAAGACATTTATTATTAAGAACCTACAAAATTTGTTAAGAACCGGTAACATGCAAAGCGCAGTCCTAGCCAGGTGTTGGCAGAAGGGCACCTATAGTTTGATAAGTGTCTCTACCTATAAGGAACCAACAATCTCAAAAGGACTTGACCACTGATTGAATGGGGGATATTAAGGTGAGAAGTGAAAGAGGATTCTAAGTTTCAGTGACAAGGAGGGTGGAAGTGGCCTCACTGCAAATAGAGAACTAAGAGGGAGGGTTTGGGGGAGAAGATGATGAATTCAGTTGTGGACATGCAGAGTTTGCTCTTGTCAACTGGGGCTCACAGTAGCTTTGGGAAGTCCATGGATTTAAAGCTGAAAGGCACTTTAGAAGTCACCTAGTCCAATGCTCTCATTTTAAAGTTGAACCACCTGAGGTCCTGAGAGGTTAAATGAGTTGCTATGGAAGAGGAAAAATAGAGATTCAAACCCAGGTCCTCTCACTCCAAAGTCGTGTTATTTCCACTATGCCACATTGCCTCTTCATCATCCCCAATTATTGCCACAATATGTGCCATGGCTCAGAAATGGTTAGATATATTATTTTTATTTCTTTGGAATATGTAGACACAGCACAACTGGATTAAAAGAACATCTCTAGGGTTCCCTCTACCATTTTGTGGGTGTCAATCTCTCTGAACTTCAGAAGAGTGAATGTACATGGAAACACCAATCAAGGGAATTAAAACCCATAACTATCATTTTAGGATGAATCATTGTCTCATTCTGTGCAGTTTTTGTGATGCCTATGGCACTACTATCTGCCACTGGTTTGGGCACATAGCTTTGAGCAAGTTATTTGAATTTATTGCCCCTCGGTTTTCTGATATCTAAAGGAATAGGAGAATAATGTCAAATGCTGCATTATATTCTGGGCTTGATTTTTCTCTTTCAACCTTGTCTTCCACCAACCTGGTCTCTTGATATGCTTGCTTTTCGTTATTGCCATTGATGTCAGTATCTTCAACACTGATTTCTAAACTATTCTTTCATGTCATCCTGTCCTGAGATTCTTGAAGTACATCCAGTTTCTTCCTTATTTCCTCTTGTGAGTTTTTCTGCTCATTTCATTTCTTCCTTTAATTCCTTCAATGTGTCTAGTATCTATCTTACTTGTCTTGAGGAGTATCCTGGGTTTTTAATTCCACTGTTGTGATTAATCTTATTTCAGGATTTCTTTGAAGGTTTTGGTCTGTTTCTTTTATTGATTGGATTGAATTGTTTCATATCTTTTTATTGTGTCTGGGTTCTTATGTATGGTTTATATTGTAATTTTCTTGTGAAGATTTCTGATAGTTTTCCTTCTTTGGAAAATGCTGATTGCTATTTCTGAGAGTGGTAGTGGGCAAATTAGTTAGCTCACAGCTTCTTACCTTTGCACTGTCCTGGAAACCATTTGGCCGATTTGATTTCCAGGACTGTTAAGAGAGATGGCTAATAAAAATGAGAACAAAGTATGTTTCCATAAGGAGAAAAGGAATATTTTATCTTACTGTTCAGTAGAAGAGTCCATATAGTGTTGAGAGCTAACAAGGTTCACAGAGTGACATGTTGAGCCAGGATTCAGGGCATTCTGATGATGTCAAGGAATATGGCTACAGATCACTCAATCTATTTGATTCCACTGAAACTGTGCCAGGAACAACAACATCCTATTTCACTTTGGAGGAGGGCCAAAATCTGGATTGCTTAATAAAATGAAATCCCACCTTTTTCTAGTGTCCTTTTCTCTCTACTAAATTGATTTTTAAGGAGCTCTGTGTAACTTGCCTTACTTCTGTAACTGATTTTAGATTTTTCACAAAATCAGGTCCCAGATGTTTTAAATAGTTGGGCAGACAAGGTAATCCATTTGGTGACCAGATGCCATCTGAAAAATTTCCTGCTACAGCACCGAGAGTTTCTAAATTCATTAGAAACATAAATTAATTAAATCTAATCAACAGTGGGTGATGCAGAAGATTAAACAGTGAAAAACAAATACATTTCCAACTGGGTCATATTAGAGAAGCAGAGAATAGCTGTACTCTCCAGTTTAAAGGCAAGTTAACTCTTTCTGTACTTTTCATTGAAACTCATACTGAAAATGAGTCTTCTGAAGGTGAGTCCATTGTTTTCAGCAGTTAGAAGAGGGCAGTGCTAAGTTTATTATGGACTTGTTATTCTTTTCTTCCTTCTTTCCTTTCATTCTTTTGTTCTTTCTTCCTTCCTTTCTTCTTCTCCTTTTCTCTCCCTCCCTCTTTTCCCCCTTCTTTCCCCCTCTCTCTTTCTCTTCTCTCTCTCCTCTCTCTCCCCCTTTCTCTTCCCTTCTCTCTCCTCTCTCTCTCTCTCTCTCTCTCTCTCAAATCAATTGTTTTTTAGGTAAACAGAATCCAAGAATGTCGTTATACCACCACCATCCTTATTTTTACTAGCCTTTATATAGTGCTTTGATGTTTGCAAAGTTCTTTTAAAATGTTATTTCATTTTATCTTCATGAGAACCCTAGGAGAAAAGTGTTATTATCCACATTGAACAGATAAGGAAAATGAGGTCAAGTGACTGGTCCAGGGTCATAGGGCTATTAAGTATTTGAAGTCAGATTTGAACTCAGGTCTTTCTGACTCCAGGTTCAGACTCTATCCACTAAGCTGCATGTTTCGTTACCTTTTTTTTAATCATCTAAATCCCAGCATGTGTAGATTCCATCATGAGAATACTGGTTTAATTCAATTAACATTTACTTCTTATGTAAGTAAATCAACCTACTTAATTTACTTCTTATGAAACAAATTAACATTTACTTCTTAACATTTACTAACTCACAATTTTACTTGCTATGTTCATCATCTTGGATTGAGTACTGAAATACAAAGAGTATCTGTACTCAAAGAGCTCACCATTTATTAGGTGGGATGTAGCAAGTACAGGGAATGTGTTGACTATGGATCATGTTCCTCTTCTCAGAATAATATTTTTAAAGAATAAAATAAAATACATAGGATTATTTAAAAAGTAATATATTGAACTAGTTATCAAAATATTTTTACAATGTTCATGGATGGACTCTAGTTAAAGAACTGTTGGACAAAAGCCAAGAGCTCTAGGGAAAATTTGAGGAGAGATCATCTGAGGGGAACAGGGTGTGGGAAAGCTTCTTAGCAAAAGTACTGTCTGGATTGAATTCCGAAGGGAAAGAAGGCTTCTGAGAGGTGTACATGAGGAGGGAGTGCCCTCTTGGCTTGGGAGGCAGCCTGCAGGAAGGCTCAGAGGTAAGAGATGACAGGATAAGATTGGGGGAATAGTTATTAACTAAACTGGACTTGGAATATAGAGTATGAAAAGTGGAAATGATGCAAAATAAGACCAGAAAGGTAGACTGGAGTCAGACTGTAAAGAACTTTAAATGTTAGACTAAGGAGCTATTTTTATTTTGTTTGGTTTTCTACTGATGATACAAAGAAACTGAAACATTTTTGAGCAAGGCAGTGGCATGGTTGGACCTGTTGGCAAATGATTCCATAAGTTTTTTTTCCAAAATGTTTTATTAGAGTATTTCCCCATCTTTATTGTGTCTTCATGGAAGTAGGTTATATGCTAAAGATAAAAAGAGGTACAAAAAAAAATCTAATTTAATTCTTTGCACCAGTCTTTTAGCCAAATACTGTAATGCTGTTTTAGGTCCATTAAGGGTATATACCTTTGCCATTTTTCCTTTATCTTTGACCACTTAGGCAGCATCATTTTAAGTTTGACCTGAGATTTTTTCTTTCATTTTTTTGAGACTGAGCCTAATGTATGTCACCTAGGCAAAAAGGCAGCTAATCATAGGCCATTCCAACTACTGATTGGCACAGTTGTTCTGTTTTGAACTTGGGCTGGTTCGGCCCTCAGGTAACATAGTGCCCACCCTGCTTCCTATAGCCTCACCATATTGATTCTAGACTTAGCCCATTGTATCTCAGAATTCCCAAGCTCAAGAAACTGACTAGTGCCTGGGGGTTCTGTTGCTAACCTTGTCTTCCATACTCTATGCCATTTCATAAAATGGAGCTCAAATAGAGCAAACAGTTTGTGAGTGTTTATCTTTCTTACTACCCAGCCTTTTATGCCCCTATGCATTTGTTACTTCTGCTCTGAAACCTATGATAACAGTTTTCCCACTTGACCATTGACATATTGGGTTCTTCCCATTAGTTGACTTAGATCTCTAGTTGGTATCTTATGATCCCTTACCTACCTTAGAGTGTCATTTCTCAAGACTGAGTCAGAAAAGGACCTATGCCACACAAATACTAAGCATCCAAGAAATATGTAATAAGCTTCCCTTGAGCTCTTTTTCTAAAATCTGTAAATCCTGTGAACCAAGGGATTTTACCTATGTGCTCTGAGAAGCCTCAGTTCAATCCATCCATCTATCCATTCTTCCTTTCTCCCTTCATCCCTCCCTCCCTCCCTCCCTTACTTCCTTTCTTCCCGATGTGGACTCACCGCACCAGTTCAGACTGACATCTTATCTGCAATTTAAAGTCCTTGAGAATTGCCTGGGGGAACTGAGAAACTGATTGACTTGTCCATTTTCACAAAACATGTAGGTGTCAGAGACAGAATTTAAACCTGTACCTTTCTGACCCCAAGGTTGGTCCTCTACTACATCACACTCCATCTCTGTTTAATTGTTACTGATAGCTTCAGATGGGAAAATAAACATGTGGGGAGGGGGAACTTTCTAACATTCAGAATTGTCCATTAATGACATGGTCCTTCCTGAGGAATAAATAGCCTCTCACTCACTGAAGGTCTTTAAGAGTAGTCTGACTAACACTTACCAGAGATATTGCAGAGAAAAGACATAGATGAGTATATACATAAATACATGCATAACCATATGTAGACCTGTATGCTCATGCGCACGTGCACACACACATACATATATGTATCTATCTATATATATGTATATAAATATATGATAATGTACTCTTTCTCACTACCTCCTTATCCTTGGAAAAGTGATTTAACTTCAGGGCATTAGGTGCAAAATTTTAAATGGCCAATGTCATCATTAAACTTGCCTTTTAGTTTCTTCCTTCTAATATATGTACTTTAAAATAAATACATCTTATTAAGACAAAAAAGTTGCTTTCTAATATTTAGTAATACAAGCATTAGATTTGTGATTTTAAAAGTCAGAAAGCCTGAGTTCCCATCCTGATTATATTATTTGTAAGATTTGATTTTGGGCAAGTTAATCGATCTTTTTGTGTCTGGGATTCTTTATCTGTAAAATGAAGGGTCTAGAAGCACTTACGAAATACTTACAATAGAATCAGGGGTGGGAAACCTGTGGCCAAGAAGCCACCTCTAGGTCTTCAAGTGTTGCAATGTACCAGGCACTGTGCTAAATTCTGAGAATACAAAGAAAGGAGAAAACACAGACCCTGATCTCAAGGATCTTACATTGTAATTGAGGAAATGGTGCATATAAATGGCAGATAGAAAAGAGGTGGTGGTACTTGGAAAAGTGTCTTGCAGGTGGTGGGATTTGAGTTGATTCTTGAAAAAAAAAAAAGGCAAGAGGCAAAGGTGAGGTGGAGAGGATTCTAGGTAAGGGAAACAACCAGTGAGACAGACAGGACATGGAAGATGGAGTGAATAAGAAATAGCATGACTACCAGTATATATCGACTGTAAAAGATAGGAAAGGGTCAGATTGTGAAGAGATGTAAATACCTAATAGACCCTTTTATATTTAATCCTAGAGGTAATTTATGGAGTAACATTTAGCTGATACAGGTTGGACTATTTGACTTCTGATGTTCCTCTCCCTTTCTGAGATTCTATGGTTCTATAGTCTGAGAGCTAAAAAAAGTCCTTAAAAATGAATTTGGCCCAACTCTCTCATTTTACAGAAGTCTAAACCAGAGCACAGAGAAATGAAGAGATTAGCCCAAGACCACCCAGTCAGAGTTTCAATTCAGGTCCTCATGGAATCCATCTGGCCAGTCTTGGTTGCGCCTTTTCATAGCCTCCCCAGAATGGCACTGAACAGATTTAGCTGGTTTTAGCGGAGGGGGTTAGTGGCTAGACCATATAGTTCTGCCTTTTTATGTTTAGTGGTCAGACTTCTCTTGCTCCCTGATAAAGGAATGACTCATTCCTTCCCGACAGTTTTACAGAAACCATTGAATCTGTCAAAATGAAGGCTAAGCATCTGCAGGAGTGTGCATGTCAAAGGGAAATGGATTTTGCTCATTTATTTAATAGTCATTGAGTTTGCATGCCCAACATGGTCTAATTGCTGTCTTTTCAGTTGCCTCTTCTCAGGCTGCTAGAATCAGTGCTTAAAATGTTCCCCTATGTCAGATCCTATGGAGAAGAGGAAATATGATTCCTTCCTACCCCCTCCCCTCACCCATCTGCTGTTTTTGGAGGAAGGTTTTTTGAAATGGTTTTGGTGTTTTCTTTTTCCAAGGAAAATGTGGAAATGACAGGCCTAGAGATAAGACTTTGAAGTATTTGGAGAAGACTAATCTGCATCCCAAAAGGAAGCTGTCAGGGTCCTAAGTTTGGGGCTCCCTGTAACTAAGTTTGGGGCTCCCATCTGTTCTAGGCCTTGCTGTTTGAGTCAGATTTGGAAGTCCCCACATGGGAGCTTTTGTAAGATCCTTGCATCCCTAACAACAACCTAGCATCTGATGATAAAAAAATGTTTCAAGGCATTAATTCATTTGCTCCAACAACCACATGACTTACATTGTGCAAATATAACCATTCTCTTTTTAGAGAAGAAACAGAATCTCAAAGAGTCTAAATGACTTGCCCAAGGCCACATAGCAAATAAGTGATTCTTTGAAAACCTCTTACTGTGTGGATGTTAAGAGATTAGGTACCAAAGAAATTCCAGGTTGTTCTTTTTTTTTTTCAAGGAGGTGAAAGAGAAGGTTTCAGGAAATGATAAGGTTTTTAAAAATCAAGAAAGAAGTCCTTTCAGACATTTCATTAATAATAAGGGGTATTTTCATAGTTCTGGGTGGAGTCCTAGAGATGGTATAATCTTTTGTATGCTTTTGGTGATCTCAAATAAACAACTGAAGATGAGACTCCAAAGTAGTCAAGGGTCATCACCACCTTCCCTCCAACCCTCCCACCCCACCCCAAACAAACCCCAGTGAAACTAAACTCTGTGTGATGATAAATGACTAAGCTTGTCCCTTGAGGAAGGATAAGAAACAGTACTTCTCTTTTGTGGTTGTGGGGAGGATTGTGGGTGTGGGTACTGACAAACTGCATCGATGTGTTGGTCCGTTTTGTTCATTCTTTTTCTTGGTTACAAGAGATGGCTCACTTGGTAGAAAGCAGATGGGGGTGGATTTTGAAACAAAGATGGTGTAAAAACAGAAGATATCAATTCATTTGAATGGGCAATCTGTCGATGGAAGAGGTAGCATAAAGAGTGTTGCCAGTGGATGTGGACCACTGGATTCAGACACAGGCTCAACTTCTTCCTACCTGCGTGATGTGGAGCATTTCATCGCTCCTCTCCCTGGGCCGTTGGATCAGATACTCTCTGATGCCCCTTCCACCCCTAAAACTATAATCCTATGAATAAATATGGCAATGAATACAGTATTAATTGAACACTTAAGTATTACAAATTAAAGTAAACAATTCAGTGGAGTTTTTCATTTCAAGATTTGCCAGGGAAAGTGAGTTTTGATGTCTGTTTTAGATGTGAAGGTGAAGAAGTAAAAGAAATGAGTGAAATAGATCTAGGTGGGATGCCTCAGCACTAAGGGAATGTTTATTTTTGTATTTGTTTAGTCCTGTCCAGTTCTTCATGACCCATGGACTATAACATGCCAGGCCCTTCTGTCCTCCACTGTCTCCCAAAGTTTGTTGTCATGAGGTTTTCTTAGGAAAGATACTGGAGTGATTTGCATCTCCTGCTCCAGTGGATCACCTTTTGTCAGAACTCGCTACTATGGCCTGTCTGTCTTGGGTAACCATGCATAGCTCATAGTTCTGTTGAGCTACACAAGCCCCTCTACCATGACAAAGCAATGATCCAGTGATTAATTTATTTACTTAACCCCAACTCTATTTAGAGACCATTTCTATCATGATATCATATCATTATCTATATTTGATACACAATTCTTTAGGCCTAAGGATTTTATACAAGCCTCTGTGCACTCTGTTGAGGAAAGCACCTTGTAAACAAATTAATATGTATACATGTATGCTTGTATGTATATGAGTTATTAGATGAAAATGTGGTTCATTGACAATTGTCCTTTGAACAAATATTGGCTTTGCCCTACTTGTTCAATTTCAAGGCAGGCATATGAGCCAGTGAGTTTTTAATTATATCTCTCCCCAAGATGTAGATTACCCTGACTAGAGTGTCAGTGATAGGAAAATACACTTGAGTGACCCAAGTCATTAGGGAGAGAGCCAGGCTGCAATAAAGAGGTTAGAAATTGACTTAGAAAGAATAGTAATTAGTGAACCAGAAATTTCACATTGAATGAAAAGGATGGGTATGAAAAGATGAGATGAATTCCCCAAATATTATGAAGTGGTAAGAAGAGAAAGGAGAGAGCAAAGGAACAGGACAAACAGGAGAAGAATTAGAAAGACTTGTTAAGACTGAGGGATAGTGACATGGAATAGATAGGAAAAAACCAAAAGGAAAGAGAATACAGTTAAATGGTACCCTCTGAAGTGGTCCAGGGATGATGATACAGGAATGGACTAGGTATGCAAAGAGTAGAAGGAAGAGGGTGGAGGAGAACAGAAAGAAAACAGAAAAGAAGTTCAGATCAGTGGGGAATTAAAAAGAGAAAATAGAAGCAAAGGTGACACACACATGGACAGAGAGAAAGTGATTCTTCTAAATATTTATGATAAAGGACAGCAGAAAAGTTCTTGTAAAAATCATATATTTATTTACTCTCAATCAACAGTACCTTTTAAGTGCTCACTCTATGCACATTGTAGTACTAGGAGGCACCAAGAATCACACAAACATGGTTCTTGCCTTTGATGGACAACAGTCTGTTTGGCAGAAATGAAGCACATATGTACACAAAACAGATAACGGAAAATACCTATCAATATGTGCCAAATGGGTGTCATAAAACATCGGAGGTAGGGAAGAACACTATTATTTGGGGAATGGGTCAAAAAATACTACAGGCAACTATGTGACACATTGGATAAAGAAAGCCCTACGCCTAGAGTCAGGAAGACCTGAGTTCAAATATGAATTCACATACTTAGTAGCTATGTGACCCTGGGCAAGCCACTTAACCCTATTTGCCTCAGTTTGCTTGTCTGTTAAATGAACTGTCTCTGCCTAGAAAACCTCAAATGCAGTCACAAAGAGTTGACACAACCAAAACCAACTGAAAACAAACAACGCAAAATCCTTTACAGATAAGTTGGAATTTGAGTTAAAAAAAACTATGGCAGGTGGTAAGAATCTGAATAATCAGAAGAGGCATTCTTGGCAGGGGATATTGGAGGAGCAAAAGGTTGGAGATTATAAAATATAAGTATATTATTTATATAAAATATAAGTATCTAAGTATCCTAGAACCTAGGAAATGGGAAATGGTGGAGTTCACAGGGAAAGAAAGATACCATGCTCTGTGGAGGTGAGATGGAGAGAGAAAAATTGGAGTCGGCAGCTCCAACTACTTATTAAGGACCTAGGTGGTACCATAGTGAGACTTTGAATCACAAAGGCCTATGTTTGAATCCTGCCTCAGACAACTTACTAGCTACATAACTTTGGGGAAAGTCATTTAACCACTCTCTGTGCCTCAGTTTCCACTTTCTCTAAAATGGGCAAAAATAGCACTAGGTTGTTGAGCTAACATACGTAAAGTGCTGTGCTAGCTTTTATAAATTCTGTTTTGGAATTCCAAAAATGTTTATAATCCCAGTACACTGGTAACAGCTGCTCATTTTATAGCTGTCTGTAGGCTAACAAAGAAACAGAAAGAGTTGAAATAATTATGTGTAGCTTTTTCTTTACTTATTCAAAAAATATCTATACATGGTCTTCTGTGTACAGTACACTGTGCTAGGTACTTGCTAAGATAAAAAACTTAGATAACACTTAATACCTACCCTCACAGAGTTAATAAGCCAGTACCTCTCTGTAGAATATATACTGACCGAGTAAAATGATTCATATCATTGAAAGAGTTAGGTTTTTTTAAAATCCATATGTATATATATATATATACATATATGTATATACACACATACATATATATGTATATATGTATGGATGACACAAATCAGACTTATAAGAAATATCTTTTGTTATTTATTTAATTTTTCAATTAACACAATGCTCCTCCTTCTCTCCCTTCTCCCTTCCCCATTGGAAAAAGAAAAGAAAAAGAAAAAGAAATCCCTTCTAACAGATGCAATGTAAAGAAAAATAAATTTTCCCATTGGACTCACGGTGGAAAATGCTATCCATATCCAGAGAAAGAACTATGGAGTCTGAATGAAGATAGAAGCATACTATTTTCTCTCATACTTTTTTTTCTTTCTCATGGCTATTCCCTTTTGTTCTGATTCTTCTTTCACAACATGACTAATGCTGAAATATGCTTAATGTGATTGTACGTTTATATACTATGTCAGATTGCATACTATCTTGGGGAAGAGGTAGAGGAGAGAGGGAGAAAAAAAATCTGGAACTCAAAATCTTATAAAAGTGAATGTTAAAAAAAAAAAACAAACTACTTTTGCATGTAATTGGAAAAAATAAAATAAATTCTCCCATCGGCCTCATCTCATTTTGTACCCTGTGTTCATTAGCTCTCCATCAGGAGGTGGTTAGAATACTTCATCATCAATCTGCTGGATTCAGTTGGCCATTCTATTGATCAGAGAGAATTATGTCTTTGCAAGTTGTTTGTTATTGTATAAATTGTTTTCCTTTCCCAAGGAATTATCCTTTTCTCTATGTTTTGCTTTGCACTGGCAAACATAGTCTAAGTGCCCTGGGTCAGTTCAAATGACACACAATTGGAAAATGTTTCTCCTCATATATAACAGAGCCTTGAAAACAAAGAGAAAGCACAGTATTGAGTGTTTTTTAAAGCTGGAAACATTGGCACTTGATCAGCAAATGTGAACCGTCTTAAAACCAAGTCAATAGCTGCTTCATTCTCTTGAAGGGTCCATTTTCTAGAATCCCAAATGGGACTGAGGTCCAACCTCGTAGAGAAGCATGCATTGATTACACTGGGTCTATCCAGCACTATCTCCACAAGTCATAATCAGGGGTGGGAAGTGGGGAGCAGTTCGTGCGTAGGAATTAACGCTCAGAGGAAAGTATTCCATAAAAGATGACTTCCCAGCATGGGAGAAATACAAATCATCTGGAAGGCCCCTGGCAGCATCGCTTTGCTCACTTGTCACAATAAATCTTTGACAAGGCAAGGCACAACATTTTCTTCCCCTTGGCACTTCTGTTTTTTGTTTTTTTCCTATCAGAAGAAGTGTGTATAGTGATGGAGTCACTTGAGCTGGGTTAGCGTGGGGGCAGGGGTTGCTTAGAGAAGTCAGCCTGCCTTTGTAGGAACGATCTGGATTTATTGTCAATTGAAAGTGTACTCTTACTGAGAATTCCCTGCCTGGGAAGAAAATATGTAGAAAAAGGCCTACAAGATAGACAAGGAATAAAATAGAGGTCTCTCAATTCTTGGCTCCAGAATGTGAAGGAAAAGAATATTTTTTGACCCTAGTGATTACATGGGTTTCAAAAGTGTGCTTTATATCAAAGGCTCACTCACTTTTAAGGCAAACTCTTATATTGCCAGGTGGTTGAGGAATTTTATGAAATCAAAAATGAGGAATGGTGTCTTTAGAAGCAGGGACATCATAACATCAAGAGAAATTGACGATTCATCTCTCTTTTTTCCTGTATGAAAGAATTACACCTGATTGACCAAAGGGCAATTATGTTCTCTGCAACTCCTTATGATGCCCCAGTTAGTGACTGAAGTGTAATGCCTACAACTCA
>CM053769.1:389854656-390009669 GCA_028658325.1 Potorous gilbertii
AGCCTGGTCCTTAGATTATAGTCCATTGCCAAACCCAGCCTCAAAGGCTTTCTAGCTTGGTAAAATCTGCCAGAACTTTTAGCATACTGGCATAACCAAAGAGAACCCAAAGTCCCTGCTAAATACACGATGAGGCCTCAAAGCAGAATTTTGGTGGAGCCATATTAATTCTGGCTTTTTAAAAATATGTACATCCTATCATGCTATAAGAAATGATAAGGCAGACTTCAAAAAAACCTGGAAAGACTTATATGAATTGATACTGAGTGAGGTGAGCAGAACCAGGAGAACATCGTACACAGTTTTAGTCATATTGTGCAATGGCTGGCTTTGATAGACTTGGCTCTTCTCAGCAATGCAAGGCTCTAAGACTACTCTGAAAGACTCATAATGGAAAATGCTATCCACATTCAGAGAAAGAATTATGGAGTCTAAATGCAGATCGAAGCATACTATTTGCTCTCTCTCCCTTTTTGTTTTGTTTCATCTTTCTCGTTGTTTATTCCGTTGGTTCCAAGTCTTCTTTACAACATGACTAATGTGAAAATATGTTTAATATGAATGTATAGGTAGAGACTATATCAGACTGCATGCTGTCTTGGGGAGGGGATAGGGGAGGAAGGAGAGAAAATTTAAAACTCAAAAGCTTGTGGAACTGAATGTTGAAAACTAAAAATAAATTAATTAAAACAATAAAATATGTGTATCATCTAGGGGAATGTTATTTTACAATATTCTTTTTTATTAAAAACTTTACATTAAAATTTTTTGATTGTCATCAGTGACCTATAGAAACTATAATTGATATATTTTGTTCTATTTTCCACTTGTTTCATTGAGATCTTGAAAAGCTATCAAGTAGTAATCCCTTTTGAGGCATAAATTAACACTTTCATGTTGCTACTTGAGTCATTTTAAATAGGAATGTAATGATAAATGTAAAAAGAAAAGAAAGTCCTCCATCACTCCAAACTGTATCGCATCTTTCTTTTTTCCTTCCTTCTCCCACCCTCCCTTTCTAATTCTTGCTCAATGTATAATAATCAAATCACTATCTTTGCTTTGGGAAAGGATGTATCAAATGACAGTCAACAAACATTTATCATGAGCCTACTATGTGCTGGGTACAGTGCTGGGAGCTAGGAATGCAGAGAAAGGCCAAAAACAGTCCTTGCTCTCAAGCAATCTATGGAGGAGACAGCATGCAAATAATTATGTACAGACAAGCTAGATATAGGATAAAGGGGAAATATTCAATAGAAGGAAGGATTCCTGTAGAAGGAAGGATTTTCACTAGGACATCAAGGAGACCAGGAGGTAGAGATGAGGATTCCAGGCATGGGGTACAATCATTGAAAAGTTTGAGAGATGAAGTGTCCTGTTTGATGAATAACAAGGAATCCAGGGCTATTGCTCAAGGAGTTATGTGGAGAGTGAGATAGGGTAAAATGTAAGAAAAGTGGAAAAGTGGAGGGAGCAGACTGGGAAGGACTTGAAACACCAAAATTTTGTATTTGAACCTGGAGATGATAAGAAGTCACCAGAATTTGGGGGTGAGGGAAGTGGCATGATTAGACCTGCAATATAGAGAGATCCCTTTGACAGTAAAATAGAGGTAGCAGAGCTACCAGCAGGCCATTGTAATAGTCTAGGCATAAAGTGATAATGACCTGCACTAGAGTGGTGGCAGGTAGAGGAGAGAAGAGGTAATATTCAAGGCATGTTTCAAAGATGAAATCGATAGACCTTGGCAACAGCTTGGATATGGGAGATGAAAGAGAGCAAAGAGTCCAGGATGACTCCTAGATTGAGAGGCATGAGGGACTGGGAGAATGGTGTTGCCCTCTACAGTAACAAAGAAGGTGGAGGTAAGTAGGGCTGGAGTGTAGGGGAAAAGATAATGGGTTCTAATTTGGACATGCTGAATGTAAGATGTCTAATGGGCATCCATTTCAAGATATCTGAAAGATAGTTGGAGAAGAGACATTGACGGTTAGTAGAGAGATTGAGGCAGAATAAGTAGATCAGCATAGGGATGGAAATTAAGTCCACGAGGACTGAAAAGAGCACCAAGTGAAGTAATATGGAGGAAGAAAAGAACAAGACAGTCCCTCTGAGGGACAACTCCAATTAAAGGACATGATCTACAGGAGGATCCAGCAAAGAAGATAGAGTAGGCAGAGAACCAAGAAAGAGTGAAAACCTAGAGGGAATGGAGTATCAAGGAGGACACAGTGTTGAACAGTGTCGAAGGACACTGGAGAATGAGGACTGAGAAAGGGCATTGGATAGGCAACCAAGAGATTATTAGTAACTTTGGACAAAACAATTTCCATGAAATGATAAGGTCAGAAACCACTGTAATCTATATTTCTGTGTGTAGGGACTTTTTTGCTTTAAAAAAAAAAAAAGAGTGCATCTCCAGCATTTAGCACAATACTTGTTATTACTTAATTAATGTAATTTCATTAATTCTTTTATTAAAAAAAAAAGCTAAGGCACTGAGAAGTTAAAATTATTTGTCCAAGGTCACACAAGAGAGTGGGTAGCAGAGATGAGTTTTGGGTTCAGGTCATCTAATTCCAAATCAAGTGGAAAGATTCCACTAGTGCAGGGGCAAGTTCCCCACCCCTGATCTGGACCAGGCTTCCCTTTTTTTAGTAAGAAACCTTTTTTGCTAATAGAACTCCATTGCTAAGACTTAGGTTCCTAAATCTAGAAGGGACCACAGAAACCATCTTGTCCAACTCCCTGAGTTTGACAGATGAGGAAACTCAGGTAAACGGAGGTTATTTGGCTTGCTAAGCTAGAACAGGTAGTAAGCATCAGAGATGGAAGTTGAATCCAGACTCTTTAATTCTGGAGGTCTTTCTAGAACTTCCCCACTGCCTTCGTTCTTCAGCCCACTGGATACTTCCTCTCCCTGCATGCCCCTTTGCTCCCTTCAAGAGATCTTATCACAATGCACAAGAAATGTTCTTTTTTTTCCTGCTCTTACTCAATCTAGTTTTGAGTCAGATAATCCCACCCTCTCTTCCCCATCCCAAACTTGAACTTATGCCTGCTCTCTAATCCTAGAATATTCTTAACTTTGCTATACATGTGATATTCTTACCATCTATGCATTTGTTCATGGTCTGTTGTCTGCATATTTCTTCCACGTTCATTTTGGTGTTGGCCGTCATAGGCTATCCCTCCCTACAAGATAGGGAGCTTCTCATGGAATTCACAAAAGCTGTGACCAGACCATGCTAAAATAAGCACATAATAGATGCCTTAATAGGTGCATTTCATTGTAGCTTTAGGGCAACAGGGTTCCCATTTTTGAGCTTCTCAGATGTGTCCCCTTTGTGGGTATCTAAAATTGGCCCAGCTTTGGTAGCAGTCATAGCTGCTAAGAGGTTGTCAGAGAATAGGGCTGAATTCCAATGAGAGATTTACAGATTTCACATGGTCCATCCAATTATTCCTTCTCTCCTTGGGAAAGTTGATAACAGATGGTCAGTACCTTTATAGCAAATTCTATTATAAACCAGAAGGTTTTTGGAAGATAAAAATGCTACTATGAAGCTTTGCAGGCAACTCTGAACTGATACAAATTTCCCATTGGATTTTGTTTCCTTGGAAGAAACATAATTTTTTAGACTGTAGCTTTTTGGACAAGGCCTGCCCCATCCCATCTGTGTTAAACTAACTCCCTAGCGCCATTTGTAGGAGTAAAGTATTACAAAGGAGTATACATCAGCATCAGTGAGCACCTTCTTATGTCATTCCAAATCTGGTTAGTACTTGAGAATTCAGTCCGTATTGGGAAACTAAGTGAGTATTAATGGGAGAGGTATGGAGTTCCTTTCTCACCTGCCTGTACCATCTGGATGGTCACAGCTCAGCAGGCATGGTGGGCTTCCTGCACATTAGCAAAAAGAGACTGAGTCCTGAAGAGTGGAGGGCTCTGCCCCTCTGAAGCCATAAAACAATGGTCATCATGAATAAATTGCAGCTGGCTAAATGCCCTGGCACTATAACTGGCTAGGCAATTGTCACATTTGAACAGTTAAAGGGTAAGATGCTATTCTGTGGTGAGAAGAGGGGGGAAAACACAAACTATTGAAAAGCAGTGAGAACTGAGCAGTTGGGAAGAATAATCTGTTACTAAATATGATGGAGTTAAGAGTAAAATGGGTGTCTAGTGTTGGAAGGTTTAGAAACAGGGATTAAAATAGGCAGGGCCATTTGTGGTCTTGGCACAATAGTACTGGCAAGGCTTGGGTTTGCTTGGTTGAAGTCAATGATTAAGAAATCATTTTTAGTTTACAAGACAGTAAGTACACTGAGGGCAGAACCTTTGTTTTATCCATCTTTGTATTCTCCCAGTGCTTAGCATGGTAATAAACACTTCATAGGATTCTGAATACCTTGTTGTTCAGTTGTTTCAGTCATGAGTCACTTTTTGGGACCTCATTTGGGGTTTTCTTGCCTGAGATCCTGGAGTCATTTGCCATTTTCTTCTTCAGTTCATTTTACAAATAAGGAAACTGAGATAAACAGGGTTAAGTGACTTGTTCAAGAACACACAGCTGTCTGAGGCTAAAATTTGAACTCAGATCTTCCTGACTCCAGGCCTAGGGAGTTCTATCCATTGTGCCACCTAGATGCCCTTGACCACCTGATAGGTATCCTGAACATCTAACCCTCATCAAAAACTATATATTGGATATTTCTAATTGAATGGCCTATAGGCATGACAGAATGCCTTCTCCAAAACAGAACTTATTTCTCCTCTAGTAGTTATCCCTGTCTCCAACCTTTCTTTCTAGGAGGACCATAATCCTTCTAGTCACTCAGGTTTGCAAGCTCAGAATTGTACCCAGCTTTGCATTCTTCCTCGCCTCAGTCATTCACCAAGTTTCAGATCTCTAACATCTCAGATCTTTCCCTTCTCTTTATTTGCAGCACAGCCACTCAGGTCTAAGCCTTAATGACCTCTCACCCCTGCAGGTTCAGCAATATCCTCATTGATATCTCCACCTCCCTCCTCTTCTTCCCCCATACCAATCCATCCTCCATCTAGTTCCTAAAAAGATATCCCTAAAGCATGTATTTGACCTTGTCACTCTCCCTGCTCCGTAAATTCCAATGATTTCCTATTTGTCCTAGAACCTCCTCTGTCATTCAAAGCTCTTCAAAATTTGGCTCCAGTGTATCACTCCAGATGTACTTCTTTTCACACACTCAGTAGTCCAATGGAAATGGCCTTTTCACCTTTCCCCATCACCTAGTTGCCAACGCCTCCTTCTCTGCCTACCGCAGCTATCATGTGTGTGTATGTGTGTGTGTTCTGAATCTTAAAGCTCAATGCAGTTTTGACTTATTGCATGAACACAGAACTTATGAGCCAAAGGGTCAGGGTCAGTGAATTTTGCTCCATTTAAAGGGCAAGATAATGTTTGGGAGGGTTCAGATTATC
The DNA here is from genome assembly GCA_028658325.1 of Potorous gilbertii. NCBI lineage: Eukaryota > Metazoa > Chordata > Mammalia > Diprotodontia > Potoroidae > Potorous > Potorous gilbertii. The sequence continues at coordinate 389,860,124 of CM053769.1, forward strand.
TCATCTAATTTGGTCAGTTAGGATGGGATATAATTATAAAGCCACTTTCCAGTCCTGACCATTTGCAGAAAAGATAAGCATTCTTGGCTCCTATTTAGAGAGGCATATGTTTTCAAACTTAACTTTTACCAGGGAGCAAGGAAGGTGGTAGGCAGGAATTTAGCAGCCAGAAAGCAAGGTGTTAGATCATTCAGGAGGTGACCTTTTTTTTTATCAGCTTTTTAACAGTGTTTTGACCAGGAAGTTGGCTGTCTGGTGATGAATAATTGATGTGGGTATACCAGCTTTTTTTAAAGTTCATTAATGGATGCCTTTTGTTTTTACAAGATGGTGATTTCTTGATATAAACCTGCAATTCCCACTCATCTCTGTGTCTTCCTTTGTTAACAAAAACAGACAAAAACAATATAACAAAACTAACATACTGTTTCCATTTTATGGCGTTTGAAACATTCCTCACCAGTAGTTCCCTTCTTCTCTGCTGAAAAGAAGGAGGTATTTCTTCACTTCTTGTGCATGTGACTTATAAAATTATGCATATTAACATATATATTATAAATTATCTTTATTAACTCTCCTGATTCTATTTATTTTGCATCAGTTAATGCAATTCTCCTCAAATATCTCTGGATTCTTCATATTTGTCTTATCTTGTGATAGGGATAAGGACTGGACCTCTGATTTTATGGGTGGATTATAAGGAACTCCTAGATGAGAAAACTCCCTCCAGGCAATGCAGATCAGTGCCTTCTCTGAAATTTATGGTATTAGAGAGCTGTCCAAAGCTTTTTTTTTTTTAACTTGCCCAGAATCATACAGACGATACCAAAGGCAGGTTTTCCTGGCTTCTAGGCTGGCTTTCTATGGACTTGCACCAGAGGCATTAAACTCCTGACTGCTCCAGAAAAAAACACCTGAGAGAGGAGGGAACCAGATTAAAACATAATTAAGAACTGTTTAACAAAATAAATAAAACTATAATATAACATAATTTATGGTTTTCTAAGTCAATATGAAGCCCTTGGAGTTCCATTTCTATTTGAATTTGATATCTCTCTATGTACCATACTGTCCTCATTTCTTAATATACAACACTATTAAAATTGCATACCACAATGTCTTTTATCTTTAGGAATTTTGTTGTTTGCTACTAGAAAAGTACTAATATGAATAGTTTGTTGCATCTATGGCTTTTTTTTTTATTTTGACTTTGTTCTTTTGGCTTTCCCAGTATTGGAATCTCAGCGTCAAAGTATACAATAGTTTAGTGACCTTCTTTCATAATTTCAAATTATTTTCCAGAATGGTTTTATTGGTTTATAGTTCTACCATCAATATATTAGTGTGCCTGTCTTCCCATCTAACTGACAACACTGACTATTTCTTTTTTCATCTAAGCCAGTTTTCTTGGTGAGAAGATAAACCTAAGAGTAGTTTTAATTTATATTTTTCTTAATAATTAGAAGCAATCTCTCACATGATTGCTAATAGTTTGTAACTTTTTTGAAAACTGTTAATATCTAATGAGAAATGACTCTTCTTCACATATGTATATTAATTTCCTATATCCTAAATATTAGATTTTTATCAGAATCATTGGTTTCAAAATTTTTTCCTTTCATTGACAGTATTCCTCCTTATTGTAGCCATGTTGATTTAATTCATATAAAAGCTTTTTAACTTTACATAGTCAAAATCATCTGACTTTTTTTCACTTATGAGCTTTATTTGGTTGAGAATTTTCCCCCTACCCATAGCTGCAACCTTTTTCCATTGCTACAGCAATTTATTACTTGTCTGCAATGGTGTAGAGAAGCTGCAGTATGCATAGATAAGCAGGGTTACTCACAAATTCTCAAAGTAGGAAAGGATTGGATAATTCAGTTAAATTTATCAAGCCTATGTTACACCCTTGCTATGTGCTAAGCATTGTGCTAGGGCTAGGCTCTAGAAAGACAAAACAACAAAAAAAATCATTGCCATCCATTGTCTTGGAATGATATGAAACATTTCCAAAGATAAATAAGTATAACTTTTCAGGCTATATTTCTGACTTCTTCTACCATGTCCCAGCTCTTTATTCCTGAAGCTCACTCTAGACTTTAAATTCACACATTGAAAGTGTCTTCCATTCTGTGATCTGTGATCCTCCTAGACTCTTTATTTGAGGAGGGCATCTAGGCCTGTCTTGTCTCATTTCTCTTTAGTTTGCTCCAGACTTCCCCTGTACTTCCTCTAAAATGCCATATTCCTATATAGTCTCCTCCTCTCTGTTCAACTTCCTCTTATGTGTCATCTTCCTCCGTTAGAACGTAAGTTCGTTGAGGGCAGGGACTGTCTTTCTTTCTATCTGTATTTGTATATCCACGCTTAGAGCAGTGCTTGATTCATATTAAGCATATAATAAATGATAGTCAATTGACCGATTGATTGGATGTGGCAAAACCACTCAAGTGTCTCTGTCAAGAAAACCCCAAATGGGGTCATGAAGAGTTAGACACAACTGAGAAATGACTGAGCAACAAAAAAACTTCATAGTTATTTCATAGGACCCTGGAGACAGTAGCAATTTGAAAATATTAATGAGAAAATGCTGGGAATTTGTAGAGAAATTCCAGGATCCCAACAAAGAAAAATTAAAATAGCATCCTTCTCCAGAAAAAGCATCGCGGGTTCTTTCGGACAATCCTTGTGTAGCATAATTTCAAGCCCCTTCAGATGTAGTCTGATGAGAGCAAAATCTTATTATCTCTTTTCCTCTGTATACAATAATTCAATGTGCCTACTTATTCTGGATAGGTGAAGTACTGTCAACCACCAGATGAAGAGTAATATGATAGAACTCCAGAGAGGTAAATGGGAGCAAATGGTGGAGGGCCTTAAAAGTCAGTTGAAGGAGATGGAATTTTATCCTTGCAAAGGTACACTGAGGATAATCTTTTGGGAAAGCATTTGCCCCCTTCTTCATGCTTTGTGAGCCCTAGGATAAGTCCTATTCTAGGACAAACCAGTTTTTTCTTTGCAAAGGGCTGAACCTAAGCATTGTTTGACCAGGTGCAAGGCATGGAAAAAGCTTCTTGGCTCCTTCCTCTCTGGCTCAGCCTACCCAGAAGGGAACACCCATCTCTGGGGATCTAAATTTACCTAGTTGCATCCCACACAGACCTAGTGCTGTATCATTAACATTGCTGCTGAAGACAGGCATAATTCTGAAACTGTTATTAACTAGATTCTTTAGCAAAAAGACTTACACGTGATCTCACTCACCGCTCCCCCCCACTCCACCCCTTTCTCATCACTGATTTCCTGACCATCTTTCTGGGGGCGTTGAAGTTTCAGGTGGTTTGAAAACTGTGATACAATTTGTTGTACTTGTTTAGAAATTGAAAAAGGGAAAAAAAGGTTACACTTATCTTTAGTTCCTCTAGTAAGGCAGGAAAATTTCATGGAAACTATGCTTGGTATCCCTTTCCAAGTTCTGAAATCCCTCTGAACTGTGCTAAAAAGAAACAAGTGTTAGCTGTGCCTCGATGGCTCTATTAGAATGTGCCTTTCTTCCAAGGAAATCTTGTACCTACCAAAGCGAAATATTGAACCTTCTTTTCCCTCCTCTCTGAGAATGAGGGTGGCATAAAGACAAGGAAACTGCAACAGGAGAAAAGTTTGTTACACTTACCTGTGTGACCATAAGGCAAGTGACTGCCTTGCTCTGGACCTTGAGGTTCTTTATTCAATTCAACTAATATACACTAAGTACCAATAATGTGTAAGTCACTGGTGTAGACAGTTGAGATACAAAGAACCCCTGCCTTCAGAGAGAAAAATAATAAAAATCAATGAACATATATCTAGAACACTTTAAAGCTTACAAAGCACTTCAGAGACAGGCAATACAGGGATTATTCTCCCCATTTCACAGATGAAAACAATTGAGGTTCAGAATGCCTATGGGCATGTAGCTAATTCAGTGTGAGAGACAGGCTCAAGTGAAAGCCTCTCTTAACTCTAATGTGATCAATACACACTGATTCTCCAGAATGACTTTGTTAAAAAAGGTGAAATAGGACTTGGCGATCTCTACAGCCCCTTTCAACTCTGAATCCAGTCATCTAGTATCTCCTTGAATTGGACTGACCCTACTAGATAGACACTTTCAGTTACTATTGTACTGAGTCTCTGTGATTTCTTTCTGAGAATTAATGACTCCCCTTTCTATTTCCCCACTCCCCTCCAACTTTGAAAAGGCCAGGACAGCACCATTCACAGGTGAAACTGCTTTAATGGATAAAATAGAGCACCAGTCATGAATCCATTAATACTTTTAGGACAAAGTTTTCATTTCATGCAAGAGGCATTGAAAATTAAGCATGTTAGAGTAGAAAGAGCAGGCAGAAGAACTGAGTTTGAACCCTGATGATAACATTAATTTTTCATTGTTTGTCCTTTATTCTCAAAGAGGGCCAGTGACGTCACAAAAGTTATGTGTAACTTGCAAGTAAATTGGATTTAAGGGAGAGCTGTGCAGTCACCAGCCTCACTTTCTCCTCTGGAGCCATCTGGGTTCAGTGGCCAGATATAGATCAGGACAACAGGAGATGACATTTATTATACTAGCTGCATGACCTTGGGCAAACCACTTAAATTCTAGTGGGGGGTGGGGAAGAGAAACAAGCATTATTTAAGCACCTTTTTTTGTGCCAGATACTATGCTAAATACTTTACAAATATTATTTCATCTGTTCCTCACCAAAACCCTAGGAGGTAGATGCTATTTTTAATCTTCATTTTTACTTTTGAGGAAACTGAGGCAGAAAGAGGTTAACTGAAACTTGCCCAGCATCACACTACTAGTAAGTGTCTGAGGTCAAATTTGAACTCAAGTCTTCCTGATTCCAATCCCAGAGCTCTATCCATTACACTCCTTATACAATTAGAACGTTGTATAGCTTAAGACCCCTTCCAGCTCAGACATTCAGGAATCATTTCAGGAGGCAGCTGAGATGTGGAAACAGTAGACCAAGGTTTGAGGTCTTGCTTGTCAATTATCTACTGGGTGTCCATGGGCAAATCATGTCTCTACTCTGACCCTCAGTTATCTCATCTGTGTAATTGAGATATCAATACTTCTATTGTCTACTTTACAGGATCATTGCCAGGAAAGCACTGTTATAAATTATAAAGTATTAGTATAGTTGTTATTATTTGTATTAATTAATTAATATTATTAATAACAAGATGGGATATAGTGTCAGATTCTACATATGCTGGCTAGATCCATAATTTGTGGGACATTCTTTTATGTAGGTACAGCATTGTTCCTGCCTTGCCCCCTTCTCTCTGTCAGAGATAGGAATGACTTAAGAACAATCATGCCACCCATTTTCTCTTTTCCTGAGAATTTCTTTTGTTGTCATTCAGTTGTTTTTTTCAGTCATGTCCAACGCTTCATGATACCATTTGGGATTTTCTTGGCAAAGACACTGGATTGTTCTGCCATTTCCTTCTCCTGCTCATTTTATAGGCGAGGAACAGAGGTAAACAGGATTACATGACTTACCCAGGTCATGCAGCTAGTAAATGTCTGAGGCTGGATTTGAACTCATGTCTTCCTAATTCTAGGCCTAGTACACTATCCACTGCACTACACCTTAGAATCCCCAGCTCCTTTTAAATTTCAACTCAAGTGGAACCTTCTACATGTAACCTTTCCCAGAGCTTCCAGCTACAGTACCTTACTTATAGTTTGCACATGTTCACGTACTGTTTGTACTTATACATTCATTGTGTTGTGAAGGGGTTCTCCCAATAGAATATAAGCTTTTCAAGATCAGAGACTATTTCCTTTCTAATTTTGTATTCCTAATACCCCGAATATTGTTAGGTTTGACGGATATGTAAGATGGAGAATTTTATAGCTATTAATATTATAGCTTATTCAATTAATAATATTAATAAACTCACATAACAATAATAGCTAATATTTAGACAGTGCTTGTTATATATCAGACATTGTGCTAAGTGCTTTAAAATTATCATCTCATGTGTTCGTCATAACAACCCTGCAAGGTAGGTACTATTATTTATCACCACTTTATAAATGAGGAAACTGAGACAAATGGGGGTTAAGTAACTTGCCCATGGTCACACAACTATTAAGTGTCTGAGACTGGATTTGAACTCAGAATTTCCTGACTTCAGATCAAGTGCTCTTTCCATTGCACCACTACTAGGCTTTGCATATTTTATTGAATTTTTGATGAATTAAATACAGAGAAATCATTCTCCTTCTTCCCCAAAATGCAAAAACTTTTTTTACATGCATGCTTAAGCATTTGAAGAAAAAGTGGAATTTGTAACCTGAATTATTCAATTAAGTGCACCTAGTGTGTTCATTAATAGTGTGTCATGCATTGTGATAGGCCCTGGAGATAATAAAGACAGAAAGGAAAACAGTCCCTGTCTTCAAGGAGCATACATTCTACTGACATTGTTCAGTTCGTTGTCTCCCTTTTCCACTTTATATTCCTATTACAAACACAACCATCATTGGTACGGCCCTGTTGAGGAGGGCTGGATTTCCATCTTCCCTGTCTGATCTTTCTTTTTTTTTTTTAATTCATTGGCACTCTCAATAGCAATGAAAGCTGAAAGGGAAATAAATGCTGGGGAATTAAACTCTGACATTTTTTCTAAAAATAGCCCTAATAAATCCAATCATAGGTAATTTACCTGTCCTCTTGCCTCCAGGGGTAACCAGCCCTTGAATAAAGACCCTGAGGCTTGGCATTCCTCAAGCAATTATCTGTGATCTAAGTTCTTGGTGTCTGGGTGGTTTCTCAGTTTAGAAATAACATGAGTACAAATTGCCCTCATTCCCTTCTGACCACATGACCCTGTTTTCATGCAGTTTCCCCCCTGGAAATTAGATTAGGCTGTGCCGTTCTAGAGAAGGGAAGTGGAGTGACAAGAAAAAGAATCAGCATGAGAGAAGTGGTACTGGGCTGGTCTGCTTTTCTAATACTGGGCAGAAGGAATTTCCCCCTGCCTTTCTGTCTCTCTCTTTTTTTTCCTTCCTTCCTCCCTCCCTCTCTTTCTTCCTTCCTTCCTTTCTTCTTCTCCTCCTCCTCCTCCTTCTTCTTTTCTCTCTCTCTCTCTCTCTCTCTCTCTCTCTCTCTCTCTCTCTCTCTCTCTCCCCCCTTCCCTCCCTCTCCCTCTCCCTCTCTCCCTCTCCCTCCCTCCCTCCTTCGTCTCTCCCCGCCCCAGCCATCTCTCTGTAGCTTTGTGGCCCCTGCATGGAAAGGAGAAACAGGGTCTCACCAGTGGCACAAATTTAGGTAAACATCCAATAAGCTTAGTCCTCTGCAGTCCAGGACTCCTGAGCTCAAGTGATCCTCCATCCCCCCTGTAGTGGGCATATTCCACCATGGTCAGCCAGCCCTCCTCCTACCATCTCTGATTTCTTCCTCTTACTTACTTGAATAAAAAAAAAATTTTTTTGTCACTTGTCCTCTTTTATGTGCATAGTTCCACACTACAATGGAGGCAGCCATCGCAGAAAAGTTTGGAAGTTAGAGAACTGGAGTTCAGATTCTGACCACTACTTAATTACATGTGAGATCATGGATATGTATTTAGCTAACTTATTGAGTTTTAATTTCTTCATTTGGAAAATGAAAGGTTTAGACTTGATGACTTCTGAGATCCCTTCTAACTCTATTTATTTATGACACTATGATTCTAAGAACTGGTTTGCTTTTTCCCCCCTGAAAGTTTTCTAGCGAAGGTGGAGAAAATTCTAAAGGCTGTGAAGGATCTGGGAATTCTATTGCTCTCAGTGGCCGCCAAGTATCTGAAAAGAAAATTGCTATTTCTTTGAACCATAAAGAAATTCATTTTTCTTGTGCATATCAACAGGGTATGAAAATGCTTTCACTTTTGTTCCCTTCAAATCCCCCCAGAAATTGCTGGGCTGGGCTGGCTAGCAACTAGAAAATTTACATTTCCAAGTGCCATTAACATTGGCATTTAAAAGACCTATATGAGAACCTCGTAAATTCCACTGGAGAGAAAAAGTCCCATTCCTTAAATGCATTGAAAAGTATGGTTATTATCTACCCATGGAAAGAAAGTCTGCAGTTACTTAAATTGCCTTTGTCTTCTTCTTTTCAGCTGATATTATCTCTACGGTAGAATTCAACCACACAGGAGAATTACTAGCGACAGGGGACAAGGGGGGCCGGGTTGTAATATTTCAACGAGAGCAGGAGGTAAGTGGGAGTGAATGCAAAATGCCTGTTGTTTTTTTCTTTCCCTTTCCTTTTTAAAGGAAGCTTCCCGCTGTTTCTTAATCCTGACGTGTCACTCTCAAACCTGATTCTTTCCTAGGGAACTAAAAACTGCCCCTAAAGTCATTAGCATCAGCAGTTCCACATTCCCTCTTATAAAAAGCACCTGAAAAGACTGCATTTTCTGAGTGCCACCTTATTTTTTCTGAGCTGTACTGCATGATCCAAGAAGACTGCAAAATTCTAAAGAAGGCATGCAGACCACCATTGCTTCATCTGAATCGTCTTTGTTCTCTGAGCTACCAAAATTTCATCTCACTTGTTTTCAAATGTTGCTGGTTTACAAAAACATGGTGGCCTTTGCCAACAGATATAGGGAGGGTAGTTAGGGTCAAGAGAGAAGAAAGTAATTGCAGACCAGTTCTGCTGAGAAGGAGCATACCCAAGAAGGAAAGGAATTGCCCAAAGTGACCTCTGGGAAAATATCGTGCTAACAAGTAGGCAATGTTGTAACTTTCAGACAAAAGAAAAGTCTGTACCTCTTCACCATGCTATTGTAGCTAATTCAAAAGGGTCAGCTACTAGATCAGTCAATAAAATAGCCTCTTGATTCCCATGACTTGAGTTGAACCCATTATGTCTTCTTGTTGCTCATATGAAATGATTTGTTTGCTTTGTGCCTCCGTTTTCACGATCTAGAACCATAGACCTTGATGCACGAGGGATCTTTCACTTAGAGTTATACTGTCCCTGGGCCGGTCAGAATGAGTGGTGATGTTCTGTGTTTCTCCCATATGTCCTCACTTTGAAAATGCCAGAAATCTCCCAGCCACTTTGGAATCCTAGAGAGGAGGGTAATGTAGACAGAGAATATTTTGCATAAGTCCTCCTTACCAATTTAAAAGCTGCTCTGAGCTGAAAAGCCATTAAGTTTGCAACTACTGTTGAAAAAGGAAAGCCTCATTTAGAGGTGATATATTTGGTAATTGTGCATTATTTGCAATTAATTTTTATAAGACCTTCAAAAACCCTGGGGGGTTTTATATAAATTCAAGTGTTCAGAATTAAATCAGGCACCCAGCATATTCCATTGGCCCAAGAAGCACTAAAATGTGGTTGGCAAGTGAAAATTAATAGCCCTTTGTGACCTGGAATTTTTCCTACATTTCCAAAGCTGTCTGGTGCTAATTGGTCTGGCACATACTACACACACTTGACAGTCTGATTTGGATGCTAGCAAATCAACAATCTTAGAAATTTATTTTTAAGGTAGACTGGCTCTCCTTGTGACAGCCAGGGTCGTGGTCAGAACCTCCACATTTAAGACATCCACAAACCCGTTTTTAAACCTTCATTCGCAAATTTTTTTTTAAATTAGATTCACAATGATACTAAAGAAGCGTGTAGGTGCTGCTTAGCATAAATTACCCAAGTCTCACAGGGCCAGTAAGAATCCTTTATTTCACATTTTCTCTTAGCTATTTTTACCTATTTTAACTTATTTAAATTTGGGAAGTCAGGTTCATTAGAAAAATGAAAGGGAAGGGTGTTTTTTTTAAGGCATAGTATTTTTCTTCCCCAAAATTTCAATGTAGATAAATAACATGCAATTAATTAGGTTTGATTTCTGAAGAGCCTTAAAGATAAAAAGAGCTATATAAGCATCAAGCAGGAGAAACATTTCCATGTGATACTTATCTAGGGTCAGGTTTTCATCCTAATTCAATGGCTGAATCTCAGGAGAAATTTATTCTCCCACAGAATCAGCTTAGAAGAAATCTTTCCTCCTTCCCTCTCCCCTCCCCCACCCAACTACGAGTTTCTCAGTATCAACAGAGGAACACAATTGAATACTTGTGGACAAGCAACTGGTTCTCTTTAGGCTTCCAAGTCACTGGCAGATTTCTGGCATTAGTAAATGGAGAAAGTAAGGACATATGGGAGAGCCACAGAGAGTGCAGATTGGTTCTCTAGAAGTTTCCCTACCAGTCATTCATGCTGACCAGTTGGAGCCCAACTGGTTTACATTTCAGTTAACATGTCCATAAGTTTTAGAGTTGGGAGGAACCAGTTCAATTCAACCGCTTTTTTTTTCTAATGGGTGAAGAAACTAAAGCCCAGAGAACTTAAGTAACTTGCCTAAGGCTGCATAGCAGGTAAATAAATAGTAGAACCAGAATTTAAACCTGGGTCCTAGGATTCCAGATCCAATGTTTTTTTCATTTCATGTTCACACACAGATACATAGAAACTAACATTTTATTCAGAAAGTTATTTTCAAGATTAATGCTTGTACAGCTGGGCGGGGGTGGGAGGAGGTGTGTTATGAATTTTTGAGCCCAAATTTTCAAAAATGGAATCAGAAAGCCCTTTGGAAATATTCAAAAGCACAGTTGGCCCTGGGACCTCATCTATTTGGTTGTTTCCTTCAAGTATGCATATGGCCAACCCATCCATTCCTGCCCATCCTGAGTGACTCTGTCCTTGTAAGGAAGTCCACCCTTTGGGGTATAGTGGAGAGAGCAGCTTCCTCAATTTGTCTCAAGGCAAATATGCCTGGCACGTAGTAAGTGGCTAATGTCTGTTTGCTGACTGACATGGTAAAGAAAAGTGTACATTTGTTGACTTTTTGAGAATATAATCCCCAAATTCTTAAACCACACCATTTTCCTTTATTTCCCCTCCCTATCCTAATTTTCCTCTCCTACCCCTTCACTCATCATTACTTTGGCATCTACTGTGTACCCTGAACCAACATCACATACCAAGGGGGAGACAAAAGAAACCTTTCCTTCATCCATTTGCGTCTGAATAACTTTGTGTACCTTGTCATCTGTTGTGTCTGTTAGAAGAGAAAATCATGACAAATATATTCTCACTTTTAAAAAAATCTCTCTTGTGTTTCCCCCTCAACAGAGTAAAAATCAGCTTCATCGAAGGGGTGAATACAATGTTTACAGCACATTCCAGAGCCATGAGCCCGAATTCGATTACCTGAAGAGTTTAGAGATCGAAGAAAAGATTAATAAGATCCGATGGCTTCCACAGCAGAATGCAGCCTACTTTCTCCTTTCCACTAATGGTATGCAGTCATCATATCTAATGCAGATCACTAAGGCTTTAAAGTGTTAAGACTGACACTTTAAGGCTGACCCTAAAGCTAACATAGTACTTCCCCTCCCCAACCCCCAACAGCCCTATGAGGTAAGTAGTATAAGCATTAAGACCTCTATTTTGGAGATAAGGAGACTGAGGCTCTACAAAGTTACATGAGTTCTGTCATTGCATAGCTAGTCTATATTGGATCTTAGGATTAACAGCTTTCTGACTCCAAGGCCAGTGCTTTTTGCACTTTTTATACTGCATGTAGTCTCAGAGACTCGGATTATTTGATTAATATAAAAGCTAACCTATATGTACTTGGAGATGTGTAAATTAATAGCTTATATTGATCAACTCATCCAAGGATAACATTCACATTCTCCCACCCACTGCCTGTCATCATGCTGTATAGATGATGACTTTTTGAATGGAGCTCTGAGAATGGTCTCCAGGAAGACTAGGCTTTCCTGCAATAGACACATCCTACCCAGTGTGTTGATGGGCCAATGTCTCTTTTGGGAAGCAGAGGTCATCTTCATATTGTCTTTGCCTGTTTTGATGAAGAACCTCACTAGAGACAATGATCCAACCCAAAGAGATAAAATTCTTCATCTACACCTTTTCTTCCAATGATTCACTGAAGGGAAGTTGATATCATTTATCCCAACAGAAAGAATACATGGAAATCTGTATATTTGTAGAACTGAGGCAAATCAATGAGATTTGCTTATTGAGTGCCTGCCCCTAGCAGAGTGAGGTATACCAAACTATAACTCCCTGTGGGAAACCCACTGTCCGGTAGTATGTACAGTCTAGGTATAGAGGAAGCATACACATGCATGAGATAATTAGAGAACAAAATGATGGAATATAAGTCCAATTGTGTAGCACAAGGGGCTAGAAATAAGATAGCATATGAAACTAAAGTTTCTCTAAGAAAACAACACTGTCATTTGGGTCCTGTGTGTAAGCATGGTCTCTGGGTTGGATCTATTTCGAATGTGTCTGTGAATTTCTGTATTTATCAAATTCCTCTTTTATCTTTTCTGCTCTCAATCCTTAAGAACAACCAAGTACCATATGGATTTTTAAAAACCTACCAATAAGAAACTGGAGCACTGAGCTCCTAGGGAGCAAATTTAGAAATGCCAGATAGTCTCAGAAATGACAACACATGCATGCATATGTGTGTATTGTGTATGTATCCAAACATATAATATATGCATGTACACACATATATATATATTTATGTTGTAGGTATATTCTACACATGCGTGTATGTATATATCTGTGTATATATACATGTGTATGTATATATATACATACACATGTATATATGTGTGCATATATAAGCATTGGGATGGATATTAGGCTGCAACATAGTGAAATTAGAAATTCTATTGTCATACAATGTAGGAAATGCTTTATGGAGGACCAGGAATTTGAGGGGAGTGGGGGCTAAAAGACGGGCCTATACTGTTGAAATGTAAAAAAGACTTATAGGAGGTCTCTAGCACTTTGGGTAGACCATCTATTGAGCTAACTCATGGGAGAACATGCATTAGAATCTTCCAAGATGAGCAAGCAGAACTTGGTTCATACCTGCCCCATTGAAGGGAACACTTAAAGTTGGTGGTGACATGTCAGATCCATTAAAGTGTAGACATGGTACTAGGACAAATATAATTAGGGGTTATCTGCTCATTCTGGTACAAGGTAATTCAATTCTTCCCTTTGATTTCATTCATTGCTTTGTTTACCTTTTGGGATTTTGTTTTCTTGAAGATAAAACTGCAGCTGATTTGTTTTTATTGAATAATCTTCAGATTATCTGCAGATAGTGGCTGACCATTCTAGTCCCAGAGATATTGGAATGTGAGCCTGGTACTTGGGATGAATGAAACTTTAGACGAATGTGACTTAATTACTTTAGGAAGAGAAAAATAGCAAATTACCTCTTATAACCAACTTACTTTACATTATGGAATTTATTCTATTGATCATTGTAATAAAATTCAAAGACTTATTAACCTCATTTGATGGGGGAGGGGAAAAATCAGCGAAATGCAATGAAGATTAATTATATAGCATAATATTCTGTTAATTGAGTTTTTAAATAGTTTTTTGATTAACAAGGATATTATCTTCCCATTTGGGATACAATTTCACATGCCGACAGCATCTCAGAATGATTCTTATAAAAAAATTCCCCTGTTATATAATTTTCCTTTTTTTTCTACAAATAGGGAAAATGGAAGCCCCCTTAAGCCATATAGGTTAACACATACCAAAAAATTAATGAAAGTCAATTGGAATTACAACATGGAAGAGAAAATTAAGATAAATGATAAGATTGTGCTTAAAAGCTGTCAGAAGTGTTGATAAAATACTCAGAGAATCTGCCAGGTTAAAGAAAACGTCATTATTCAGAATAAAGGCCACCTATTCCTGTGATTCTCTTGCACACAAAGATTCAGGACATTGAGGAAAGAAAGGCTGACTGATAAAGTCAAGGATGGCTCCAGGCGAGACAGCCATGGAGAATTTAGATTAAATTCACCATCAATTATCTTTTTTTAAAAACCATGCCAATCTCATTATATTTATGAGTAACTTTAATAAAAACAAGGGGCTAATTTTATATCCTATTGGAGTGTACTTCTGACTGAGAAAACGTTTAATGGGCTCTTTTTTATTAAGATACTGGAACCTATCAACTGAATTACTTTGCTAAGTTTATTTACACCAGTGATGATACTCAACACTATTGATGAGATATTGATAAGGAAGTAGACCTTAAAACTTGATAGAATTTACTGTCTGCTTAAAAATTTGCTCAAAGTATGACTCAGTATTCTGTAAACATCCTCATCATCATCATTAGTCATAATAACTAGCTGGCATTTATAAAGGTTTGCTAAACATTTTCTGGGCCATCTCACTTGATTAGATGCTTAAAGGCAGCCATCTAGTCTAATACACCCAGCAAAGTAAGACTTCCCTTTACAACATCCCTGACAGGTGAGCGTCTAGGCTCTGCTTGAATACATCTAGTCACTATCGAAAAGGCAGTTATTTCATTTTAGGGACAGATGAAATTTTTTGCTTATAGTGAGACAAAGCCTCTCCTCATGGATACGGAGTAAAGCATAGTGGATAGAGAACCAGACTTGGAGTTAGGAAGACCTGAGTTCAAATCCTGAATCACACACTTAATGGCTACTTATCCCTGGGTCAGGTTTTTAACTTTGTTTATCCTCAGTTTCCTCACCTGAAAAATTCACAGGGTTGTTGGAAGGATCCAATAAGATAATACGTGTCAAGTGCTTTGGAAGCCGTACGTGGTATTTAAATATTAGTTATTATTATTAATTATTAAATGACTTCTCCCATTTCATCCTAATTTGCCCTCATAGATTACCTAGAGTAGGACAAAGAGTTAGCCTCCAAACAAGTAAGAACTGCGTTCTGGTCCCACTTCTAATACATGGCTAGTATTTATATAGGCAAACTCATTTAAGTTTGCAAAGCAGTTTATGTATCTTAGTTTATTCAGTCTTCACAACAATCTTGGGAGGTAGGTATATTGCTATTCTCATTTTCCAGATGAGGAAATTGGGGCAGACAGATGTTAAGCAAATTACCCAGGGTCACATAGCCAGCCAGTATCTGAGGCAGGATTCAAACTCAGGTCTTCTTAATTCCAAGTCCAACACATTGTCCATTGTACCACTTACCTGGGTAAACTACTTAACTTCCTAGTGCTTTAGGCCAGAGGTGTCAAATTCAGGTTGCCTGCAATTTATAACAACACTCTCAGGGACCAATGGGAAATATTTAATGAAATAAATAAAAATACAATTAAGAATAGATTATATATGAGATTTTTCTAGGCTAATGTGAGTCCCTCAAAATTGTTCAGTTGTGTTTTTAGTCATGTCCAACACTTCATGACCCCATTTGGAGATTTCTCAACAGAGATACTGGAGCAGTTTGCCATTTCCTTCTCCAGGTCATTTATACAGATGAGCAAACTGAAGCAAACAGGGTTAAGTGATTTACCTAGGGTCACACAACTAGAAAGTGTCTGAAGCCAGCTTTGAACTCAAGAAGATGAACCTTCCACAGCTACTAAAAACCCAGGAAAGAAAATTCTTTCACCAAAGTCCTTGGCACCATCAGATGGTTCTACATCAGAAACTGCTATCATTTTATCAGTGGAAATGACATTCAAGAAGAGGCATGGCCCTCTGTTTTGCTGTTTCCCCCAGAGAATCATGGGATACTTCCATCTGACCTCCAGCTGAATCTTTCCATATGTATTATCTCCATGAGCTCCTTGAAGGCAGAAACTGTCTTACCTAGCTGCCTTAGAGAGGAACTAGGTCTTCCTTTATTTCTGAATGCCATAATCCTATAATATGGCCCTCAAAATGAATTGGAGAGGTGGAAGACCATGTCCTGCTGCTGAATTTTTTTTTATCCTTATATGTAGGACTTCAAATTTATTCCTGTTAAATTTCATCATCTGAGTTTCAATCTATCATTCCAGCCATCTGAGATATTTTCATATTCCTATCTAGTAAAGCATCTATCACTTCTACCAGAAGGTTGACTTAAGTCCGGTTACTAAAAACCGGAGACAAAGTCAATCTGGAGCTTGATACAATTCCAGGTAGAATCATTCACTTATGCACTTACAGTGGGTCAGACACTGTGCTAAATATTATGGACACAAAGGCAAAAACATAGTCCCTGCCCTCAAAGAGACTACATTCTAGTGGAGGAGAAAACATGAAAATAACTCTGTTAAATAAAAATATAAACAAAGTAGATGGAAGGTGATATCAGAGGAAATGTAATGGAAGTGTGAGAGACTGGAAATATAGGTGGAACCTGATCTCTAGCCTTAAATCATTAAGTCTTACAAGAATTATATCAACAGATGCATATAATTTATAGCACAGTATGTTAATTACCTTAAAACAGTATAGCGTTGTAGCTAGAGGCCTGGCCTTAGACTAGATACCTAGGACCAAGTTTGAGCTCTGACACATAGTAACCTTGTGATTAAAGGCATATCGTTCAGCATCTCAGTGCCCTTGCTGATCTTCACAGGTAGAGAGATTTTCCTCACTGGAAATTCTCTATACAGATTAAATCGTAGGTTGAGACTGCCCCCCCCCCCAAGAAAAATAGTATGTGAGGATTACAAAATGTAATGTTAGGAAATCTGAGTGATTATCAACTGGATTATGGTAGTCTACTGGGCGAAGGGCCATTTGAGAGAGGTTCTAAAAGAACAGGTAGAAATCCAACAGGCAGAGGGAGGTATGGAGAGATGATGTTCCAAGTATCTATGAACAACATGGACAAAGGTATAGACTTGGGAAAGAACAGTGCACATCACGGAGGTTACAGAGTAGTTTAGTTTGACTTGAGTGAAGGCTGAGTAGAGATAAAGTTGGAAATTCAGTAGTGCCAAGTTTTAGAGGCCTCAAGGGACGGTAGAGGAGTTTGAACTTTATCTGTTCAATAATAAGGAGTCATTCTTGGTTTTTAAGCAGATTGGTGAAGTGCCTCTATTTATACATAACAGAAAGGAAAGAAATAAAACATTTATTTATTAATTAATTATTAATAATTAAACATTATTATTTTGTACCAGACACTGTGCTTAGTACCTTCCAAATATTCTCATTTTATCTTCACTACAACTCTGAGGGGTAGCTGTTACTGTTATCTCCATTTTACAGATAAGAAAACTGAGGCAAATAGCTCTTAAATGACTTGTCCAGGGTCATACAACTAGGAAGTAAGTACCTGAGGCTGAATTTGAACCTGGATTTTCTTGACTTCATGCTCAAGGCTTTATCTATTATATCATCTAGCTACCCCAAGAAAAAAGCTTTTTCTGGCATCTATGCAAAGGATCAATTGGAAGGGAGAGATGGTAGCTATCTCATGAACAGAGGGAAGGTGAAAAGACCTGTCAGAAAGTTTTTGCAAGAATCAAGAGAGACAGAAATTGAAGACCTCTAATAGGGTGGTGACAGTAGGAAAACAGAAGAGGGGACAAGTACAAGAGACTTGCAGAGATGGAATGAATTGATGACTGATGGGATGTGAGAGAGGAGAGGGAAACAAGAACCAAATGATCCCAGGATTACAATGCCTGGAGAAAAGTGAACGGTGGTTCCACAGATAAAAATAGGGACATTAGAAGGAGGACTTAATTGGAGGGGACAAATAATTTGTGAATTTGGGGACACATAGCTAATCTACAACTCTCTGCAAGGGGATAGAGGCCACATGTGGCCCTCCAGGTTTTCAAGTGCAGCCCTTTGACTGAGCACAATGAATTCAAAGGGCCATGGCATTCAGTCAAAGGGCTGCACTTGAGGACCTACGGGGCTACATTGTGGCCTCAAGGCCGCATATTCCTCACCCCTGCCGTAGACCACTCAGAGGGTGAACACCAGAGTAGTAAAGGAACTGGAGGCGTGCTACAGAAGCATTGACTGAAGGAACTGGGATTAATTAGCCTGGATAACAGAGGGTTCCAGGAGAAACTCTTTTTTACATTTGAAAGGCTTTAGCTTTTGGAAGAAGGATTAATCTTGTTCTATTTGAGCCCAGAGGGCAGAACCAAGAGTAACAGGTGGATGAGTCAGAGAGGCAAATTGAGGCTTTACATAAGGAAAAGTGATAATCAGCAACTGTGCAGTGGTAAGATGAAGTTCCTTGGGAGGAAGTAGGTTTCCTTTCACTGGAGGTTTTCAAGCAAAAGCAAAAAGTCACTTATTAATAAGTGGGATGGAAGGGAGGGGGAACCAGCACCTACCATGTGCCAAGAACTTTACAAATATGTCATTGGTGGAGGAGATTCTTCTTTGGGTTTGGGTGGAACAAGAAGGTGACTGAAATCCTTTCCAACTCTAAAAATTCTTTGCAACTCGACATTTCCATGAGAAATCTCTCTGCATTTTTATACTCTGTCTTCCTCAGCAGTCAGGTGGTGTGTGTTCAATGAGTGAAAACCAATTTTAATACTAGTCAGAGGAAGAAAAAAAACAACTTATGGTTAGAAAAGTAATTTTGCTATAGGAAATTTATATGATGAATTCCAAGAGCAAGTATAAATAGAATTGATTTGGGGGGAATTATTATTCACTGTTAGGGGGCTTCTCTATGCCATGGCACTCTTCTGTTAACATGTAGTATTGAGAGTTGACTATATAAACATGGCCTATGCCACATTAACTTTCCCTAAAATAGCAGTTTAGTATGTGACAGGATATCCAGAGAGAATATAGAACCCGTGGGGGTTTGGCACAGAGATTGGAAGTTCTAAATTAAACCCTGCAGCTGGTGCCAGCATTTCAGAACGGGAAGCTGTCTCACCTTCTGTCTCAGTACAAGCTGATGTGGGCCCTCAGGGTTGCCAGTGACTCACTGTGGAGTATAGGAGATAGAAGCACGGAGTCATAGACCAGTAAGACTAGAGGGGGCCTTAGAGTTCATCTGGGCCAATCCCCTCATTTTACAGAGGTGGGGGAAAACTGAGGCCAAGAGATGAAAAGAGGCTTTTTCAGAGCATTCCTACCCCATCCCCCAAAGTCTACCCTGTTGCTAGTCAGTGGCAGAAGTATGACTAAAACTCAGATCCAAAGCCTAGCCTTTCTTCCAAGGTCATCACTGCCACCTTTGCTGGTGGAACCCAGAATCTTTACTCCTAAGCTCCTTGTTCCCCATGCCCAAACAGTAGTTGTAAGTTGGTCCCCTCTAGGGTCTCCATTTATTAAAGTAGATACCCTTAAGTACACTAAGAAGTAGGCATTCCTAGACTTTTTCATCCACCCTGCTATGAAACCTCTGACCTTTCCATCTGCTCTGTAACTGAATCCTCCTATATATTCCATGTCCTCCATAATAGCAGGAACAGTTTTCTTTTCCTAGTTGTATATCCAGTGATAGCACACTTCATAAATGCTTCCTCATTCATTTTGTTAGAGATAGGAGTCAGCATGTATAATAGATGGAGAGTTGAGCCTGTGGTTTGTTAAGTCCTGAAAACACCTCTGACCCTTTTGAGTTGCGCAACCATGTGCAAATCACTCAGGTTCTCTGAGCCTTAGTTTCCCCATCTGTAAAATAAGGAATTTAGTCTAGATCAACTTTAAGATCTCTTCTAGCCCTGATTTTATGCTCTATTATTGAAATGTCTCCTGACACACATAGCACTTCCTGATTCTATCAGAGCATCAGATCCCTACAGAGGGGTTACTAATTCACTTTCTATGACTGAAGATGTATTTTACAATGATGCTTAAATATATCAATTACTTTAGTTGTTCACAAAGCATACCTCTGTTTTTGAACCACTCTACTACTTTCATATCTTCCAGGTCTGGGTTACTTTCACATTGAACCCAATTTTCGAAACATTAGTCATTCAATTCTATACCAACTTTGTTTTCTGTTCTAACTGATGTGTTTTCTGTTTCCAGTGCCTGGCACCTAGCTGATGCTTAATAACTGTTCAATTTCCTTTTGTAGATAAAACTGTGAAGCTCTGGAAAGTCAGTGAGAGAGATAAGAGACCAGAAGGCTACAATCTAAAAGATGAAGATGGCCGGCTCCGGGATCCTGCCACCATCACAACGCTGCGGGTAAGGGACTAAAAGTGCCCACCTTTCTAAAAATATAGGGAACTTTTCCAAAATTAAATAAAATACTTGTCTTCTAATTTGGACAGCAGGTCTGAGAGGACTCCTCTTGTAAGACTGGAGGTGAGGCTATTGGCAGTTTGTTTTCTCTACATTGTGATGAGAGCATTTTAATCCAACATGTGAAGAAACTCACGTAAAACTATGGCCTCACAGATTCTCTGGTAGCAGATGTTATTCAAAACTTAGGGGTGAATTAAAGATATGATAAATGTGCTTGGTATTGGGGTCCCAACAGTTTGGAACTTTTCAAATAAGTGTGAAGAACTGTGTTCTCAGGTCATGAGTCATCCAGATGAAAGCCAAATTTCTGGATAGAAATACTAAGGTGAGGGCCTCCCACTTAGCATTCAAGAACCTGCTCTGGTATTGGTTGGCCAACTTTGTTAATGTTAATGTTAATGGCCATTTGAACTCAGAGCTGGTGATAGATAAAAAGGTCATTGGTTTATCCCAGTGAGAGCAAATTGTCCTTGCTGTGGTTCATGGCCACAGACTGCTTTCCTCATTCTAATTGGTGCACCAGTAAATGAATGCTCATGGGTCAGACTGGATAAGCCAAGCTAGATAACTAGATGCAGATCCATCTGAATGTCATGGAACCAATTCAAAGCATATGTTGTACTGATGGGCATAGGGTAGCAATATCTGCATCATTCTCTTTATAGATAAAAGTTGGTTTATCTACACTATGTATTTGGTAGCAGTGTATCACACCCCAAAAATTCATTGCTTGCCTGTGTTGACTTAACATTTCTTCATGGAAAAAACCCAAGGATGAATTCTGAGCTATCTCAATGACTCCCCAGGGAATGTCAAAAATCACTAGAGAGCCTATAAAGTACCATTCCCCACAGACTGCAGCCTAAATAGCTCCTGGCATCCTCAAGCCCATGTGGGCAATTTGATTGATCTTGCTCATGGGATTTCTGAGTGTCTATAACTTACCATCATCTGAAAAAACTCATGGGTTTTTCATACCTTTGTGCTGTGTCACTCCTGGAAATCTGATGCCCAGAAGGGGCACACAACCTTCCATAGGAGCCAGCCATTGAGTGTTGGTCTCCAACAGGACAGAGACTCCCCCCATGGCCACACCACCAGACAGAAATGGTGATTTAATTGCCAAGCACAGAAATTCTAGTGGAAAGACCACTAAAGTCTAGTGAACTGGCTTCTTGTCCAAGCCCTGCTCCTTTATTATGCCTAATGTGACTTTATTGGCAAGTTGCTCCTCTTCCCTGGAATTCAATCTTTGGAAATTTTGAATCAGATGTTCCCTTAAGTGAGCACTAAACCTGTGGTAGCAGGATCAGGATTCAAATAGAAGCCTAGCTGCTTCAACATGCATGACCTTAGGCAAGTCACTTAACCTCTCTGTCCTCAGTTTCCTCATCTATGTGAATAGATGGATGGATAGATGAATGGACGGATGGACAGATGAATGAACAGATACACAGACAGGTGGATAGATGATGGATGAGTGAATGAAAAGGATTTTTTAATCACTATATTCTAGGTGCTATGCTAAGTGGGTCATAATAAAACAATCAAGCAACACAGTCTCTGCTCTCAAAGAGATTATTTTCTAATAGAAAAGTACAGTATATAAAAGAAAATTAGAGTTGATAAGGGGAGAGGTTTGAGGAGATTTGTCGTTGTGGTTCTGTTGTGTCTAACTCTTTATGACCCCATTTGGGGGGTTTTCTTGGCAAAGACACTGGAGTGATTTGCCATTTTTTTCTCCAGCTCATTTTACAATTGAGAAAACTAAAGTAAACAGGGTTAAGTGACTTGCCCAGGGTCACACAGCTAGTAAGTGTCTGAGGCTGGGTTTGAACTCAGGAAGAGTCTTCCTGACTCCAGGGCCTGAGTTCTATCCACTGCACTACTTAGCCACCCCAGGGAATGTATAAGTACACAAATAACTAGGAAATATTATTCCTTCTCACCCTAGCTTCTTTCAAAGTTTTGAAAATTGACACTTTCCTGATCATTCCTAGTGATTAGTTCTCACTACATTTCAAATTTCTTTGAATATGTTTTGTATTAATTCATCTATATACACGTTGCTTTCTCTCAATAAAATTTAAGTTACACTAGGGTATGGACTTTCATTTTTTTAAGTTTTGTCCTGTGAGTGCTTACAAAATACTAAGTACTAAAGTACAGAATTGATTTAAACTGAACTATAATCCAAGGGGATGTAAAATAAATGCAGAGAAAATGTATTATGTGGCAGAAATCCGATAAGGATCAATGGGTCATGAAGTGGCTGGTCTTTGAGTTGGGCCTTAAAGAGGAGGGATATCAGCAGATAGGGAGGGGAGGGAGTCCATTCTAAGTGTGAAATATGCTGTGATTCAAGGGAGAAGATGGACAAGGGCAGGATGAGAAGGAGGAACAGAAAGTAGTCTGTTTTGTCTAAAATAGACCGCATCCAGGGAAGTAGTATGAGATAAGACTGGACTTTTAGATCACAGCCAGATTGTGGAGGGCCTTGAATCTGGCATCAGATTCAGGAGCTGCTACTTTATTCATTAGGCAGTAGGAAGCCATGGAGCTTTTGGGAGGAGAGGAGAGATAGGACCTAGTAGTATGTTATGAAGATTGTTTAGGCAGTCATCCAGAGGATAGGTTGGAAAGAGGAGAGACTGGAGGCAGGTGGATGGCAAGAAGAGATGAAGACTTGAATTAGGATTTTCATCTTTTCTCCCTAATAGCTCTGTGAAAAAGAGAGGACATAGAGAATTGCTCTCCTTTGACAGTTGCAGACACTGAGGTTTAGAGAGGCTAAGGGGACACAGCTAGTTAGTAGGAAAACAGGAATTGGAACTTAGGTCTCCCAGTCACCAAGTCGATTGAGATTCTTTTCCTTAGTTGTAGCTATGGGGATTGGGACTGATATCTTAATTATTAACTGGCTACTTCAGTGTTGTTGTTTTTCTTTTTTCCTTTTATTTTTCTTACATTTCTGATGCTTTATTGAATGTCTTCTATGTCAAAGGCTACATGCTAAATTTTGAAGATATAAAAATTGACCAGGGCAGGGGTGGAGATCCTGTAGCCTCAAGGCCATATGTGACCCTCTAGGTCCTCAAGTGCAGCTGCACTTGTTTTTAAAGGCTCTCAAGGACCTCACTCTCCAATAGGAGAGTAGACCTAGTACACAAAAGTAAATTCTAGCACAAATGAGTTGGTAAAATCCTTTGGTAAATGTCTCAGCCTAATACAGAGGCAGATTGCTGTAAAGTTTCCTATGGCAAAGCGAGTATCTGCTATGTACTTGAGCTCCTCTTTCTTAACCTCTCAATACCCATAGGTAAGAGGCCCAAGGAGCCTTTTCTAAGCAACAGGAGCTCATTTCCAAGAGACTTAATAAGCCTCAGGGTGAGTATATGCATAGGGTAACTGCATTTGACCATAGTTATTATTTTCCTCATTATCTGTTGGCTGTCAATGCCATTGGGAACACCCATGGTGTTGAAAGTTTAATTCTAACTAATTATAAATACGTGGTCCAGAAGGTTTGAGGACCCATAGTGACTTATTGTGGGCCCAAAGAAGAAGAAGATATTATCATTAGTACTTGTGACTCCTAGAGATTTATCTTGTCTCAGTGGATTCTGGGGGAAAAAAATGAGTCTTGAAAATTCATTAATAAATGACAACTGAATAGAGTGGTTGTCTTTGCTGATATTTATGGGGCTCCTGCTTCTCCTTTGGTGTAGCTTAAAAAAAAACAACAACAAACCACTAGGTCTAGTATCAACAGACCTGGGTTCAAAATCTACCTCCATCATTTACAGCCTGAGTGATTTTGAAGGACTAACTTCTCTTGAGTCTCAGTTTCTTCATCTGTAAAAATGAGGGAATTGCACTGGGTGATTTCTGAAGTCCCTGCCGGCTCTTACATCTATGACTCTATGATCACATAAAACTTGGGTGCCTGGGGATCATTCCAGAGATTACTGTGATCACAGAACTATCCAGTGGCCACCTCAAAATGTGTTCCCTTTAGACTGTAGGTAGTACTTCAAAGATCTTTCATATGTTTATAATGTGTGATTTCATGCTCCTTTGGGTAGGTATCCTCCTGGACATATAGTCCAGCTGGACTATATAAGCTTCATGAGGGCAGAGTCTATATCTTATCTGAGTCTATATCTTATCTGAATTGTGTATTTCCTCTGTCCCCTTCTATGAACTGAACTTCAGATGATTTGAGCATAAGTGTAGTTAGATGAGCCCTGGATTTGATATTAGAGAATCTTAGGTTCAAGTTCTGCCTCTGTGTATGGCCTTGGATCAGTTATTTTAGGTGTGGATAACAATACTTGCAGGTTTATGATGAGGAAAACATTTCATCAACTTTTTAAATCTATAAAAATGTGAGCTATTATTATTCTTGTTGACTTGCCCCAATCTGGTTACTATTCCCAGCATGCTCTTATCTTTCCCATCATCTGGGAAAGCACAGGATTTCACTGATTGACTGATGCTAGTATTTTTCCACTGAGGTTGAATGTTTGCAAGCTGAGTTGCTGGTCGGAATTTGCCAACTTGGTTATTTTTGAGGATGTTATCTTGGCCCCACAGTGTTTTGGTTGCCAATCCAAGGCAGTGTTGTGACTAAACAAAACCATTTATCAGCATCCAAAAATAATTTTTCAAACCTTCCCTATTTGGGAAAGGAAGTGTCTACACACAATGACCAGATAAGCCACTTTGAATAAAACCAGACAAATTTGTCTAGGAAATGGTTATTCCATCCAAAAAAAACTGATCCAAGTGACCATCTACATTTTGAAAGAATTAACTGGTGGCTGTGGTATCATACAGTCACGAATATAGCAAAATCATTGTTATTGTAATAACACTTTATAATTTCGATAGATTTTTTCCCACCCAGTCTCATTAGAACTTTATAAAAAGCCTGTGAGATTGATCAAGTAGATACTGGTGTCTCTATGCACACATGCTCTCTTGACATCTTTAAAAATAAAGGGGGAAAATAACACCAAGGAAGAGATTGTTATCTCTTACTCTAAAGAAAGATTTAGGTAACTTGTCCCAAACTACATAGAGCCGTAACTAAAACCCAACACTCTTGATTCCTAGACAGTCACTTAAGGGTTCTTTTCAAAGGGAAGCACCAATCAGTTAATCCCTGAGCATTTATTAAGTAACCACTATATACTAGGCACTGTATTAGGAATACAGATGCAAAATCAAAACAGTCCCTGACCTCAAGGAAGTTACAGTCCATTGGGATGCTGCAACATGTAAGGAAGTACAGGATGTATACTAATATGTTTTTAAAATTATTTGGGTAAGGGGTCCAATAACGTGGGAAATTAAGAAAGGTCTCTTGAAACAGGAAGTGCTTGAGTTGAGGCTTGAAGGAAGACAGGATTCCAAAAAGCACAAGAATGGAGCGAGAACATTCTAGACACATCAGGGAACCTATGCAAAGGCATGAAGTGGAATGTGTTATGTGGGAAATAGCAAGTAAGCCAGTATGGTTGGGGTGCAGGATGCATGAGGAAGAGTAATGGGTAACCAGTCTGAAAAGGTACAATGGAGCCGTGTTGGGAAGGGCTTTTGATGATAAACAGAGAATTTTGTATTTTATCCAAGAGGCAACAGGGATCTCCTGAGGCTTCTTGAGCAAAGGGGTGATGTGGCCAAATGTATGTTTCTTCTTTTTTAGTTAATTAATTAGCTTTTAGTTTTCAACATTCATTTCTGAATGTTGAAACTTCACCCTGAACTTCAAAGAAAATACAGAGAAATCAAAGATTAACAGACTTGGCTTCCATAGCCTGAATTCAACAGATAAGTCAAACTGTCTGACCATAGTTATCAGAGGAGGAAGCACCGACATCTGGGTTTTCAAAGCTGGGGCCTTCTTTAGCAGCTTCCCAGTGTCTTCATGTGGCCAAACAAACACTTCCATTCAGTAAGCCCCAAAGTAAAACCTCAACTCAGAGTCTTTATACCATTTTTAGAGCCAGAAGGCATCATAATCCTTGAAAATCAGTGCCTCATTAACAAAAGGCATGGGCCTTCCCACAAATCTTCCCTAATCAAACTGCCCTCAAAGGACAGGCCCATTAATGGATGGGGAAGATCTTTGCTAATATTAAAATAATTAACAATACAAAATACATATGCTGTTTCTAGTTAAAGAAACTCTTGTTTCTGTACTTTCCTCTTAGAAAAGACTCTTAATTGATAAAGGCTAGATTCAGTCAGAGGCACTTAATTATACTAAGACAAAAATAGCCAAAGATCCTATTTTGCTTGCCATCACACCCCCTCCCCAAGATGGCATGTAATCTGAAACAGGCTTTACATATACATTCTTATTAAACATATTTTCACATTAGTCATGTTGTATAGAAAAGTTAGAACAAAAGGGAGGAACAAAGAGAAAGAAAGGAAAAAAAAAATAGAGCAAATAGTATGCTTCCATCTGCATTCAGCCTCCATAGTTCTTTCTCTAGATGTGGATAGCATTTTTCATCATGAGTCTTTTGGAGTTGTCTTAGATCCTTGTGTTGCTGAGAAGAGCTAAGCCTATCAAAGTCAGTTATCACACAATGGGGTGGTTTCTGTGTACAATGTTTTCTTGGTTCTGCTTATTTCAGTCAGCATCAGTTCATATAGCTCTTTCCAGGTTTTTCTGAAGTTTGCCTGTTCATCATTTTCTATAGCACAATAGCATTCCATTACATTCAGCTTGTTCAGCCATTCCCTAATTGATGAACATCCTCTCAATTTCCAATTCTTGGCCACCACAAAAAATGTTGCTATAAATATTTTTGTACATGTAGGTCCTATTTCCATTTTTATGATCTCTTTGGGATACAGCCCTAGAAGTATTGCTGGGTCAAAGGGTATGCTGGGTCAAAGGGTATGCACATTTTTATAGCCCTTTTGGGCATAGTTCCAAATTGCTCTCCAGAATTGTCAAATCAGTTCACAACTCCACCAATAATGCATTAGTGTTCCAATTTTTCCACATCTTCTTCAGCATTTATCATTTTCCTGTTTTGTGATGTTAGTTAATCTGGTGGGTATGATATGGTACCTAAGAGCTGTTTTGATTTGCATTTCTCTAATCAATAGTCATTTAGAGCATTTTTTCATGTGATTATAGATAGTTTTAATTTCTTCATCTGAAAACTGCCTCTTATGTCCTTTGAACATTTATCAATTGGGGAATGACATGTATTCTTACAAATTTGACTCAGTTCTCTATATATTTTAGAAATGAGGCCTTTGTCAGAGACACTGGTTGTAAAAATTCTTTCCCAATTTTCTGTTGGGATATCTTGGTTTCATTGGTTTTGTTTGTGCAAAATCTTTTTAATTTAATGTAATCAAAATTAGTCATTTTGCATTTCATCATATTCTTTTTCTCTTGTTTGGTCATAAATTCTTATGTTCTCCATAAATCTGAGAGATAAACTATTCCTTGCTCTCCCAGTTTGCTTATAGTATCAACCTTTATATCTAAATAATGTATTCATTTTGTTTTTATCTTAGTATGGGGTATAAGATGTTGGTTTATGCTTACTTTCTGCCATACTATTTTTTACTTTTCCCAGAAGTTTTTGTCAAATAGTCATACCTATGCTTCTTAAGAATATTGATTTGGCAGCTTTCTGGCAAATGAAATGGAGATAGGAGAGACTGGATGCAGGGAGACCAATCATGGGGCTACTTTAATGGTTTGGGCAAGAGGTGATGAGCTAGGGTGGTTGTGGTGTGTGTCAAGAGAGTGACATGAAGAAAATGAGGAGATAGAATTAATAAGATTTTGCAAATTATTTAATATGGAGGGTGAAAGACAGTGTCAAAGATAATTCTTACATTATGAACCTGAAGAATGGTCTTTGGAAATAGAGGATTTGGGAGGAAGGGTGGGTGGGCATAAGGGGAAAAATCATTAGCTCATTATATGTGTTGAAACTGAGATATCTTTGGGACATCCATGGCAGATGTCCATGGTTGGACATATGGGATCAGTGATTTAGGGGTCATCTACATAGAGATGAATGAATCTGCTAGAAGTGAGCCTGTCTAACAAGCCCCCAACAGTGAGAAACATGCTTACCTTAAATAAAGAACAATATCTGTTGTGAAATCAGGAAACTTTTATTAATCTTTATGTTCATTCCCCCTCAATGGCTGAATAGCCTCCTCAGTAAAGTTACAGGAAGACTACAACACATGCAGAAAGATGGGATTTCTTATACTGTTTTCCTAACTTTGGATTTCCCAAGATACTGTCCCCTGCCCATGTGACTTCATGCTCTCCTCTCTGATAAGCCCTTCCTCACACAGCTCCTTGGGCCTGCACATTATTTTCTGACCTGTCCTTGCTAGGTCACAACCCTTATCACCTAGGAATGTGGACAACAGAACTTTCTTACTTCCCACAAATCCATTAAAGCTGATGAGATAACAAAGAGAGAATATAAAAAGAGAAAAGAGCCTAGAACAGAAGCTTGGGGCTCTGTCACACACATAAGAGATGGGATGTTATTGTTTATCCTGCCAAAAAAGGCTGAGAAGTTTCAGTCAGATGAATAGGAAGAAAGCCACAACAGAGAAGTGCTGCAGAAACTCAGGAAGAGAGTATTCAGAAAGAGAGATTGATTAACAGTGTTGGACATTGCAGAGAAGTGAAGAAACAGGAAGACGTAGAAAAGGCCATTGGAAATTAACAATTAAAAAAATCATTGGTGATCTTGGAGAGATCACTTTCAATCAAGTGTTAGAACAGGAGCTAGATTCCAAGGGGACTGAGGGTGGGAAGTGAATGAGTGGTGCAAAAGAGTGGAGGCAATGGTCATAGACCATTTCCAGAAGGTTAACTGTAAAAGAGAGAATATAGGACAATAGCTTGAGGGAATAGTAAAGACAAGTGAAGGCTTTCAAAGGATGGGGAAATCTGGGTATGTTTGTAGGCATCAGGGAAGGAGCTAGGGCATAAGGAGAGATTAAAGATTAGGGAAGGGGGCTGACACAGATGGGTATGAAGGAGTGGGAAATGGAAGCAAGCAAAGGAAGCTTCTTTGTAGGTCGGCTTCAACCCTGCAATCACAGTCATCCTGAATGGAACCATAGGGCAGTAGATTGTCATGCCTCTGCCGGTGACAATGGTAATACTTTCCTCTTCATTTTATTTTTTAATTAACAAATATTTATTTCCCTTCTACCACTCACCCCAAAATTAAAAAGAAAAACTAAACTCTATTTAAAAATTAGTTTATTTGTTTTCGGTGTTCTACAATTACTTCCGTATATCTTAGATTTTTTTCCCTTCCTCCCCCTTCTTCTCCCTTCCCTCCTCACTCCCTCCCTGAGATAGCATGCAATCTTATATAGGTTCTACACATACTTTCCTATTAAGTATATTTTCACCTTAGTTATATTGCATAGAAGAATGAAAATGAATGGGAGAAATCATAAAACAAAACATAATACAAAAGAAAATCATCTGCTTCATTCTGTGATCCAGTTCCATAGTTCTTTCTCTGAATGTGGAAGGCATTTTGCCTCAAGAGTCCATAGGAAATTTTTTAGGTCCTTGCATTACTGTGAATGACTAAGTCTACCAGAAAAATTGCTCACACACTGTGGATGTTGCAGTGTACTAAGTTCTCCTGGTTCTGTTCCTTTCACTCAGCATCTGTTCATATAAGTCTTTCCAGGCCTCTCTGAAGTCTTCCTGTTCATCATTTCCTATAGCACAATAGTATTCCATTACATTCATATACCACTTGTTCAGTCATTCTCCAATAGATGGACAACCCCTTGATTTCCAGTTTTGGGCCACCACAAAGAGAGTGCTATAAATATTTTTGTACATGTGGGACCCTTTGCCAGACAAAACTAAACTCTTGAAATAGATATGCATAGTTAAGCACAAAGAAATTCCCACATTGGCCATGTCCAAAAAACGTATTTCCCATTCTTCATCATGAATCCATCAATTATCAGGAAATAAGGAGCATAGGTTAGTGGTATCAAACTCAGAAGCAAGGACCACTAAATCCTACATAAAGATTATTGCAGGCTGCATATTGACTTAGAATATCACATATTATCTATGTTCAACTATGTTCTTATTTGTTTTGTTAAATATTTCTGAATTACATTTTAATCTGGTTCAGCCCCACTTGCCAAGCTCATTGCCCTATGTGGGACACCTCCAAAATAGATCACCGTCACTCCCTGGTGGTTGGTCATTCCATTGATGAAAGATTTTAAGTTCTTTAAAGTCATTTGTCTTTGTAATGCTTTTATTACTGTATAAATGGTCCTCATTATCCTGCTCCCTTCACACTTTATTAGTCTATACAAGTTTTCCCTGGCTTTTTTCTGAAACCAGTCCTTTCATTATTTCTCATACTATAGTATTCTATTACTTTCATATACCATAATTTGTTTAGCCATTACCCAGCTGAATGGTGGAGCAGCTTGATGACTCAATTGGATAGAGCACTGAACCTGAAGTCAGGAAGACTCAAGTTCAAATCTGAGTTCAGATACTTAACTGTGTGGCCCTGAGCAAGTCACTTAACTTCAATTTGTCTCAGTTTCCTCATCTATAAAATGGGGATAATAGCACCTGTTGATCAAATGAGGTAACATATCTATAGTGCTTAGCACCATGTCTGGCACATAGTACTATACAGATATGAGCTGTTATTATTGGCTATTACTAACTGCTAGAGGGAAAGAGAAAAGCTTCTGGTAGCATAGCTAAGCCATGAAGGAAGCCAGGGAGAGGTGAGGGAATCGTGTGCCTGTACAAAGACACAGAAGAGGGTCAAATTCAGAGATACTATTAATAATAACTAAGCTTCCTATAAGTCTTCAAATTTGAAGAGTGCTTTTTATAAACAGCATCTCATTTGAACTTCATAACAACCGTGAAAGGGAGGTGCTGATATTATCCCCATCTTACAGACGAGGAAACTCAGAAGAGATTTGCCTAGCATCAGACAGCAAATAAGTGTTCGGTGTAGGATTCAAACTCAAACCTTCCCATCTCCCAAGTCTTCACTGAAATGTTGAAAGTGTTGAGAGCACTGTCCTACATTCTAAGGGAAATCCAAAGTATAAAGGAGACACAGATAAAGTCAGAAACGGATGCCAGCAATTAAGTTTATGTAGCCTATCATTCTACAGCTTAAAGACTAGTAGACTCTACAATACAGCCTTCCATCAAGGAAGTGGCAGGATTTATAACAGAATTACTACTTGTAACAAAATTTTTGGTAACTCTTTTATATTCTTTGGGCAGCAAGTTGCCTAAAGAAGATGTAGATACAGTTAAAAAAATACTTAGCATCATTTTTTTTGCCACATGGGGCAGGACAGAAGAATAGTCCTCCCCTCTTCCATAGACAAATGTCAAGAAGGAAAGAACACACTTCATTACATTGACTCTAGAATACAGGTTGATATTTGCTGAGGGACTTCCATCCCCTATTCACCATTCCTTTCTCATCCTAGTCAGAATACGCTCTATAACGTCTTGTGGGGTTTATTTCTTAATTCATATTCATTAGTTAATATAGATTGGATTCAAGGTACTCTCTGAGACCTTGCTCCTAAAACTGTAGCCCATGAACATTTGCTGATGTATTTACTTCAGTCAGAGATCACAATTCACTCACAACAAAGGCATTTACTGAAACAGCATCATAATGATAGTAAGTGCAAAATAATTCCACCTCCCCCCACTCCCCGAACCTGGGGTGCACTCTCCCAAGTACACCCAGGAAGACAGAGAACACATACAGAGTCCATGAGTAGAGAGGCACCCATAAAGCAAACATATACTCACATCTTTGGTATTGCAGTCCCCCAGCGTCCATTATCTTTTCATACTATTTCCTCACTGCTCCCCCAGGTTCAACATCTCTGATGGGGATGCCACATTTCCTAGACCTTTTCCTGTCCACAGCTCCCATAAAATTCACAAAGCTCTTTGGGTCTTACATATTGATTTCCTGGTCCTGTTTCTTGCTGGGTCTCCTACTGGGAGAATACACTAAAACCAGAAACCTGAGTTTCCCATGGCCTGAGTTCTTCCGAACTGATTCTATTTTTGATTCACAGAACTCACACTCCTTAGAGCTGTCCCCTGCCTCAGCTCACTTTCCAAAGCAGGGTCTCTTACTTTGAGGTCCATGAACTTGTTCTTTTCACTAAAGGAAACAGCAAGGCACCCTGAGGGAGAGACAGGAGGCAGCATTTACCAGACAAGTCAAACCACCATCTCACTTGGTCCCTGATGGAAAAAGCCCAGGACCCAGAACACAACATACCTGATACAGCAAGGCCCCCTGAGGGAGAGAGAGAAGGCAGCATGTACAGACCATGACTCCCACTTTGACAGCCATCTCCCTCTAATCCCAGTGGAAACCACCCAGGACTGTGAACCCAAGAGCCTTTGAAATAGCAATGCTTTCAGTCCTAGTACCCTCAGCCAGCATCCTGATAACCTGTGGAGATACAACCTGGCATCTGGTGCTGCAGGTGCTCCTGTCATTTATCTTGTAGACTCAGATACTTCTATTAACAATTCAGAAAAAAAAAGTTCTTGCCACCTAAGTCTCTGATGATTAAATGGTTCTACATCAGAAACCCAAATGATTTTATCAGTGGAAAGGGCAATAGAGAAGAGGCCTTAATAGTGCTTTGCCCCTATACCCTAAGGCCATCTGACTGGCAGTTGAAACTGTTCCTATGTGCTGTTTCCCCTCAGAATGGGAGACCCTTGAGAACAGGCATTGTCTTACTTTTTTCTCTATACCTCCAGAGCTTAGCACAGTGCTTGGCACATTTTAATCACTTAATCATTCATTCATTAGTGTTTTGAAAATTATATTTCAATATCATTCACTTCCTTTGTAATGCTATATATTATATGCACCATTGTATTTGGATCTCTTACTATATAGAAATAGTCCTTTCCTGAGCCATTTTTAATTTTTTTTTTTTAGGCATCACTTTGTGATTTATTGCTGCTCTGGGGGCTTAATATCCAATTCTTTTGTTGCGTTGTCTTTCGTTCCCTTATATTTGTAGCAAATAACAATGAAATGTTTAGCTAGTACAGGGGGAAAAATCAATCAAGTGTCTTCCATATTCACAGGCTTCCAGCCACACTGGGACAGCCCCTTGGAATGGATTAACTTTGTAAATGGGCTGCTCTGTTGTAAGCAATTCCTCAGCCTGTGCCCCATCCCCTCCCCCACTCCTTGTCTTGACTTGTGGATATTAAAAGCCCCTATTGATTGACTGTGCCTAGAGTGAGGGCTGGCATGTGATCCGTGTAACGCAGCAGGACACACACACTATATATTTATGAAAATAAATAATAATTCCAGTTCTCTTTATTGATTGCCATCATTATCTGATTGTATCTGTCTGTGTCATGGGGTTTTGCTTATGGGATCAGAAAATACCCTGCAGGGAACCTGAAGCACTCCTCTGCACTGACAGGCCTCAGCTCTTTGAAACACTTTAGCATGTGGGTGTCTGTCTACTGGCACACTGCACTTGCTGGCTAAATGACTGGATATGGGTAGATGTGTATGGATAAGAAGCAGCGTGTGGTTTAGGAGACGGAGGCATGGCTTTGGGGTCAGCAAGCTTATGTTCAAGACCTCCCTCTCATGCACAATAGCTTAGTGACCCAGGGACAAACCATTTAACTTCTTTCTCAGTTAAAAAACCCAGGCTTGAAATTACAAGTGAGTTACTGATCTACAGGAGTGGAGGTTGTTCCCCAGAACAGTAAAGTCACAAGTCTAGACCCAAAAATATGTATGTATAGCAGTAATGGGCAACTAGGGTGGAGCAGTGGATAGAGTGTCAGAGTTGGATTCAGAAGGACCTGAGTTCAAATGTGACCTCATTCACTTACTAGCTGGGTGATCTTGGACAAGTTGCTTAATTTCTATTTGCCTCAATTTCCTCATCTGTAAAAATGAGCTGATGAAGAAAATAGCAAACCATTCCAGTATTTTTGCCTAGAAAACCCAAAATGGGATCACAGAGAGTTGGACATGACTGAAAGGACTCAACAACCACAGCAGCAGCAGCAATAGGAGAGGGAGAGGACCTGTGGTCCCAGTAGTGTCAGAAACTCCCTGCAGCAATGAAGATCAGCACCTTCTTTGCAATTTATAGTTTTTAGAGCAAGGTTCTTAAACTGTCCACTGTACTTAAAAAAGAAATTGATAATTGTATTTTAATACAATTGGCTTCTTTTTTAATCTTGTTTATTTTATGTATTTAGGATATGTATTTATTCTGAGAAAGGGTCAGTAAGCTTCATCAGACTGCCAGAGAGGTCCATGACACACAAGAGGTTAAGGATTCCTTTCTTAGAGGTGCCTAGAATACAGAGTAAAAGCTGGCTTTTCCTAAAGTCCTTAAGACTTTTATGTGTCAGGGGCCAGATTGTTCATTGCCTCTCTAATTATGAATGTATAGATATGACCATATTTTCTGGCTACAAGAGACTGATGTCCGTCCAGCATTATCCGGATAATATCCAGCATTAGCCAAGGGGCTGTCTAAGTCATGCCCACTATGTGCCCAGTATTATCCAGAGTAAACCAAAATAACAATTCTTTGAAGAAGAGGATAGATGACTGTCCTTCTGGAGGAATTCTGTAGTGGGTATCCTTGCACTGGGTTGGCTGGGAGATTGGATTAAATGACCTTTTAGGTCCCTTCCAGTTCTAAGATTCTGTGTCTATAATATCTATTCCTTTAAGAAATATGTGTAGGTCGGTCAAAAAAGACCCAATTACCATATTGCAGGCATATTTGGACTACAGGAATGGGTATTCTGGTTTTTAGTAAGCATCAGCTAGCCTCTCCAGTTAATTGATATCAGATATTAGCCTATTATTGAGCACTGAGTTTTATAAATATTAAAAGGTAATCAGATCTGACTGCTAGAGGCTTATTCCCCAAGAAAGTCGAAGACAAAAAAAGAATACATATACACCAGGAGAGTCATAGCAATACATTTTGGAAACAGAGTAGCTACCCATGAATAGAGAATTGGCAAAAAGTGGAAAATTAATGTAAATGAATATTATTGTACCCTAAGAAATGATGAAGAATTCAGAGAAGATTGGAAAGACTTATATGAAGAGATTATGTTGTTCAGGTTTTTTTCAGTCATGCTTAACTTTTCATGACCTCATTTGAAGTTTTTTTGGTAAAGATATTGAAGTTTGCCATTTTCTTCTCCAGGTCCTTTTACAGATGAGGAAACTGAGACAAACAGGTTTAAGTGACTTGCCCAGGGTCACATAGCTAGTAAATGTCTGAGGCTGGATCTGAACTCAGGTCTTCCTGACTCCTGATCCCTACCACCTAGCTGCCCCTAGATAATTGAGATAGTTATCCAAATGACTGTGGGAAAAACTTGCCCCACCTCTGAGAATATTTCAGTTGAAATTTTTCCATCTGCAGCTTCCATGCCTTTGTCCAGGTTGTCCCCCATGCCAGGTATGCATTGCCTTTTCACCTCTGTCTTTTAAAATCCCTGGCTTTCTTCCACATATAGCTTAGGTGCTTTCCCCTATATGAGACTTTTCTTTATTCTTGATCCTTAGTCTTCTACCTCTTGAAATTACTTGGATCACTTTCAAATATTGTATATTTACTTAGAGATACATAGGTGGCACAGTGCATTTAGAACTGAACCTAGACTCAGGAAAACTTGAGTTCAGACAGAGCCTCAGACACTTAGTAACTGTACGACCCTGGGCAAGTCACTTTACTTCTGCCTGCCTCAGTTTCCTCATCTGTAAAATGGGAATGATAATTGTATCCACCTCCCCACGTTGTTATGAGAATAAAGTAAGATATTGGTAAAGTGCTTTTTAAGCCTTAAAGTACTATATATAAATTCTACTCACCCTCACCATCACCATCATCATCATCACTATCACTTACACAGGATGCTCCAAAGGTATTAGTGCAGTTTAAATCTTAAATAGCTATTTAAACTGCACTAAACTTCCAGCACACCCTAGAGCACCACACCTGGAATCAGGAAGACAGGAGTTCAAATCTAACCTCAGCTACTAGCTTATGTGATCCCTAGGCAAGTCACTTAACCACTGTTGCCTTAGTTTCCTCATCTGTAAAATGAAGATAAAAGCACCTGCCTCCCATAGTAGTTGTAAGGATCCAATTGGGTAATAATTGTAAAGCATTTAGGGCAGTGCCTGACATACAGTAAGCACTATGTAACTGTTAGCTGTTACTTTGTATCACTTCAGTGTAATATAAGCTCCTTGAGGAAAAAGACTTTTGCTTTGTCTTTGTATTCCTGTGTGTTGGACAAAGTGAGCACCTGAGAGTTTTACTGAACTAATCAACTTGAGTTCCCTGTCTACCAAAGGAGACATTCTCCCCACCCTGAGTAAGTTCTACTACATGTCCCTATTCTTACTGTACTTAGGAAAGAATTGGCCCCATTTGTCCAGAAGCTGTTGGTGAGTCTAGGCAGTGCACTGCTACTTAAAAGAAATGTTCAACATCTAACCAATTCCAGAATGAGTTTTAAGGTTTGCTTGCTTTTAAAAGGAGCTTACTTAACAGAACATCAAAATTGAGTACCTAACTTGCCTTTGAGACCATGGTACCTAAAGACCTAATTTAGCAGCAGAGGAGAATATCCAGAGCCTCCACTCACATATATTTGTACTCCACCATGAGATTTTTGTAGAAAATAATTAACACATAATATTGGAATCTAGTTCAGTGGAGGATGTGAATGCTTTGATCCCAGTTTTTGAAAATCAAGCTTCCAGGATGCCTGTGATGGTTTTTACTACCATTTCTTAAGAGAGAAAAGGGTTTCCAAAGTTCCCTCCTGCGGTTGTTGCTTAGCAAGACTCTTTCTTTTCCTAACTTAAAAAATAAAATTGCCAGAGGAGAACGATGTCTCTGTGGTTTATATTAAAATAAATTATTACAAGTGGAAAAAATTAATTCACTTGCTTCTTGCAAATGGTTAGCCACACGAATGAAATTTTCTGCCATTTATGATATTGGGTTAATATTTATTTGCATGACAGTATTTTTGTAACTCATAGTTTATTTTTTTAAAAATGATTCCATGTTAACCACCAGATAGGTACTTATGAGATTGTGCATAAGGATGAGGCAACCCTGGTGCTATTTTATGGTCTGCTTTTGCTATCATATGATCATAGATTCAGAACTGGAAGGGACTTTAGAGGCCAATATGTCTGACCCCACTTCTTGCAAGAGGTTAAGGAATTTTCCCAGAGTCACACAATTAAGTGTCAGAGGCAGGATTTGAACTCTAGTCATCTTAATGTTAAGTCCAGCAGTCTCTCCACTAAAGTATACTGCATCTAGTCAAAAAATTATATAATGAGAAGAGAGCATTTCATTTCAAATCTTAAGCATGATCAACCCACATATTTGGCAGCCTTCTCTCACCACTCTAACCACCCCCCCCACTACTCTACACTCCACTGTTTTATCTATGTATTCCCACAGCCCCCCTAGAAAGTACTTAATAATGCCTAGAAAGTGCTTAACAAACCTTTGGTAAATTCAGTTAGGTGGCACAGTGGATAGTGTTGGCCTGGAATTAGGAAGACTCATGTTCCTGAGTTCAAAAGTAGCCTCAGACCCCAGCTGTGTGACCCTGGGCAAGTCATTTAACCCTATTTTCCTCATTTTCTTCATCTATAAAATGAGCTGGAGAAGGAAATAGCAAATCACCCCAGTATCTTTTCCCAGAAAACACTAAATGTCATAAAGAGTGAGACATGACTGAAACAACTGAACAATCACAACTTCAATTCAATTTTTATATATGGTGCCAAAGCAACCAGATGAAAAAAGGGAGGGAGGTGGAGGGGAAAAGGGCATTTTTTTCATTTCATTTGCATAGCACCACACATTGTCTCAAAATGGAAAAATCTTTAAAGGCCTGATTGGATTTTTAACTTTCTATTCAGACATTTGGTATTTGGGTCTCCAAATCTATACCACAGCAGTTTGCTAAGTAACAAAAATGCTGGGGGTGGGGAAGAGGTAGAACTTGAGCCTGTAACACCAGTAGTTAAAACAGGGTATCAAGAGCAGTTAGAGGGATAGGGATAGATGTCAGGCACTGAGGTGGAGCTGACAGAAGTAAGGCATAGGTCACCTAGATAGTTTTGGCAAGTCAGCCCTGCTTTATACACTCTGGACCCTGAGATAATGCCTACTGGCTGCTGAGACAGCCTAGGAAGATGTCATGGGCCATGCTGGCCGAGTGCTTTTTTAATTAAGGAAGTAAATGGAGTTCTGTTAGATCAGCCACTTTGCCCCCTAATCACCCACCCGCCGCTGCTTGGCACATCTTAGTATGCCGCCTCCACAGGGGCCCCTTGAATATCAAGACATTTTTTCTCCAAGGTGAATCCTAACGTGAGTTATTGAATTGTTTGGAGGGTCATAGAACCTGACAGCTCCCCATTACGTGAAGGAAAAGATAAGCTTCCGATTAGTCCAAGGGATGGAGAAGCCAAGATGTAGTGTGCCTGTCAGAGAGGCTCACAGCATATAAATCATTGCCTCCATGTTCCAAGGGAGACCTGGGCAAAAGAAAGAGAAGGGAATGACTGAGGTTGGTTAGCCGTGCAGAACCATATTAAAAAGTCTTCAGTTCCCCTCTTAAGCAAAAATTGGTCTATTGTCCATGCAGAGAGGAGTGGAGCCCAGGACTCAGAGGGAAGACAGAGATGAATACCCATTGACTCCAGGAGGGAGCAATTGGTTTTTCTGGCATTTACTAACAGCCTCAGCTGGAGGTGAATGGCACATCTAACAATAGCAAGCCACAAAAGAATTACTGCCCTTAGAAGTATGTGGGGGTGGGGGTGTAATGTCTGTCTGCTATTGAACACTCCCCATACCCCCTCCCTGGGTCCTTATTATGTGATCAACATCGCCATTGCCACTGTTGTTGCCTTCCTCTTTTTGCTCATTCGCTGGGGAGAATTTCTCAAAGACAGAGACAATATATGGGTGTTCTCTCGTTCTACACAAAACTGGGTCCCAGGCTATCTAAAAAGAACCAAAGCAATATGGAGGGATGAATCATTTGAATGATGTAAATGGTTAATGGAAGACACCCAATTTGAAAGCCTGTTCCATGTTGTTAGCTTTTAGACCTCATGATAGGCATAGTGACATTTGGAGCCACAGGGGGCCTTAGAGATCACCTACTCCACTTTCCTCACTTGACAAAGGAGGAAGCTGAGACCCAGAAAGCAGCAATGACTTGCTCAAGGTCAGCCAGGTGGTATATGAGAGGGCTCATGATGGAATCAGTTCAGAGCCAATGCTTTTCCCACTATACCATGAAATTCTGACTCATTTTTAAAATCCCAACTCAAATGCTATCTCCTTCAGGAATTTTTCCTTGATTCTCATCCAACTAGCCACTAATTTTCTCCCTCTCAGAATTCACCTCTCATTAACTTACTTTTATTTTTTTTTAACCATACTGATTTGCGTGCATGGCATATTCTCCTACTAGAATATAACCTTCATGAGAGCAGGAGTTATATCTCACTTAAACATTCTTTCTCCCCCAGTGCCCAACACTATGAATAGGTGCTTAACAAATGCTTGCAAAATAGAAATTAATTTTCACTTTATGCTGTGAAGATACCATGTATATTTGAGATGGTCAGGTCAGCATCCCAACTCACCCCTTTGAATCAGTACTACAATGAAAGTGAAAGACTTCAACAATGCCATTCTATTCCATTTTGGGGGGAACTGAGGTCAATAAGCCCCTGCATTGTCCATCTACAGTATTATGTTGGGCATTGGGAAAGTCTTCCCTTTCTTGGAATTTGCAGCCTAGTGGAAGTAGCTTTTGTGCAGCATATAAATCATAAACTTTTGACTTGTCCTAGTGAAATGGAAAGACAGTTGGCTCTGAAGTCAGAGGATCCTGGTTTAAATCCTATTTTTGACACTTTCTATCTATGTGATGTTCATCAAATCACCTAACTTCCCTGAGGTGTCAGTTTCTTCAACTATAAAATGAGAGAGTTAGAATAGATGGGCTCTAGGATCCCTTCTGGCTCTAAATCTATAATCTTATGAGTCATGCATGTCAGGCCACCAACCATGGCTTGGAGGGCATCTGGGCTCTTATAAATGCAGTGGGTCAACTACCTTTGGCTTAAGCTCATTCTCTAACTACACATAACTGTAAGTTCAGTGCAACAAATCAAGGGAGTAGAAGTTTCCCCCCTTTCTTTACCTGGAAGGAAACGTTAATAATTCTCATCTTGGAAAGGTTCTATGATAGAAGGGAGGGCAAAACACATGCACATTAGACTTGAAATGATAGACTCACATATTCGAAAGGGTACCCAGAGGCAATCTAATCTGACTAGTAGCAAAAAGAATTCTCTCTACAACATTTCTTTTTCATGCCAACCGCCCTCTCCCATTGGTGAGTTCCTTCCAGGACCTCCATTTTGAGGAGGGATTCAGGCTTCCATCTGTCATTCCTTTCCTGTCTCTGCTTCAAACTCTCCAGAGTTTAACACCCTGGTAGGCTTTTCAGTTTCCTTTTGTGTGTTCTCTTCCCCCATTGGAATGTAATCTCCTGAGAGCAGGGAGTGTGTGTGTGTGTGTGTGTGTGTGTGTGTGTGGTGTTGTGTTTTGTTTTGCTTTTGGCTTATGTTTGCATCCCATCAAATTAGCACAGAGCCAGGGTACATCGTAAGCACTTAATAAATGTTTATTGCCTTGCTTTGCTTGGTCACTTGACTTTTGCATAAAGCCTTTGTTACAAAGAGAATGGAACTTGCCACTTTGCAAGACAACCCTTTCTACTTTTGGATAGGTCTAATTGTCAGGAAGATTTCCCTTAGGTTTGGTCTAAATCTTGCCTCTTTGCGGCTTCTATCCTTCGCTCCTAATTCTGACCTCTGAAGCCACAAAGAACACTTCCAATCCCTCCTCCATGAAAACACTTTAAAGTCAGAGCTAGTCAGTCCCCTTGAAGCCTTCTTATTTTCAGAGTTGACAATCCT
Source organism: Potorous gilbertii (assembly GCA_028658325.1). Classification (NCBI taxonomy): domain Eukaryota; kingdom Metazoa; phylum Chordata; class Mammalia; order Diprotodontia; family Potoroidae; genus Potorous; species Potorous gilbertii. The sequence continues at coordinate 389,901,389 of CM053769.1, forward strand.
AGTTCCTTTAAATATTCCTTTGGTAGCATCACGTGGCCCATCACCATCTTGATTTCCATTTTTCATGTTTATTAATGTTTTTCCTAACTTGAGATACGCCACATTGGACACAGTCCTTCAAATGTGGTCAGCCAGGACAAATCCCAAACAGGACCATTGCCACACTAGTCTTAAACACTGAGGCAACCCAAGAAGTTGGTGGCTCTTGTGACTGTCATATCATACTGTCGACTCAAATTGAACTTACAATCTACAAAAAACCCTGTTTCAGATAGGCTGCTCTCTAGCCATCCCTCCGCAAGATTGTATTTATGAAGTTCTTTTTAAAGCCAAGTATAAAAGTTGGCACTTAGTCTTATTATGGTTCACCTTATTTAATTTAACATTCTAGCCTGGTGAGAGGTCATTTATAAATACTGATACTATCATGCAGTGTATTGGCTATCTCTCTGACCTTTCTGCTGCCTGTGATAAACACACCATCTATATCTTTATCCAGCCCAGGAAACTTGGAAACTTACCTGGTTATGTGATCTTGAGTAAGACACTACCCATCTCTGCGTCTCAATTTTATCATCTATAAAATGATAATCATTCTAATGCTACCTGTCTCTCAGGGTAGATATGGAAAGGAAATGCACAGATACTGAATGCAAAAGTATTTTATAAACTTAAAGTGGCCTATAATATGCAAATGTAAGCTGTTCAAAGGGGAAAAAGGAGAAAAGATAGAACAATTTAGGTCAGCTCCCCCAAAAGTAGACAGCTAAGTAGCTTCTTCTCCCTGATCCTGGCATATTTTAGGGAGGGAATGATTGCTTTGAGAAAATTAAGAGTCCAAGAGCACACTGAACATACACAACTCCCTAAGGGTCAGAGAAAAGCTACCTGTATTTCGTATAAACCTGCTCAAAATACTATGCAACATAATGAGAGAGAAAGGAAGAAGCTAAAGGAACATGTTACATTTGTATTTTTAAAGAAGAAAAAAGAGGAAAGGAAAAAGAAAATTGCCACATACTTGGAGAGGAAGAATGAAATCTTGTTCCCAGGAAATACATGTTACATATGTATTTCCACTTACAATTTGAGGGAAGGAAAACCTCTGACTTGAGCCCTGTACATATCTGTGTTTGGAGTGGTACTGATCTAGGAAGAATCGCAGACTTTTAGAGCTAGGAGTGATCTTAGAAATGTATTAATATATCCTATAGATGAAAAAATTGAGGTCCAGAAAAGGTAAGCAGCTTAACCAATGTCAACTTCCAGTCTAGAACTCTTACATCTTACGTGATCCAGCCACTAGCACATAGACAAAATTATATTCTTCATGGTCAGAGTACCATCCAAACTCTTGACTAGGAGAGGGGAATTTGGATTTTGTCCCCAGGTGCCAAAATTTAAAGTATACTAACAGCACTTGAAGCACTATAGAAAAAAAAAACTTTATTTAGCATCTAATTAATAGCCATTTTGCAGTTAGGTTGGAAGCTACTAAGTGGTTCACCCTGTGCTGCTTCCCTCCACTCACCATGCACAGCAGTCTCACAGTATCTTAGAGTTTCTGCCTTCTTATTCCATGCTCCCTTCTCCTCCCCACTACTTGTTGTGGTTCAGTCATTTCAGTCACATACAACTCCTCATGACTCCATTTGGAGTTTTCTTGGGAAAGATAACCAAGTGATTTGTCATTTCCTTCTTCAGCTTAAATTCAGATGAGGAAACTGAGGCAAACAGGATTAAGTGAATAGCCAAGGATCACACAGATAGTAAGTATCTGAGGCCAGATTTGAACTCAGAAAGATGAGTCTTCCTAACTTCAGGCCCAATGCTGTATCCACTACTTCCCCACTATTACCACACCGTGAAGCAGTCTCCGTCTCTTACTCAACTGAACTTGCTCTGTGTACTGCTTGCCCCAGGCACAAGAATTGCTGGTTATACCTCTGGAGTATCCATGAGAGGGAAGAGTTTCTAACTCAGTTGAATAACCTAAGTATATCCTAGTTTGAATGATAGGAAAGATGATAGTACCCTGGACAGATGTCACCCAAATGGAAACAAAGATAAATGAGATAACTCCTTTCCTCAATGATGTTACAGTCTAGTAGTAGCCTGAGAACTCCAGGAACAGGGCACATCTAGGTGGAGCATCAAGCAACTGGTACTTGATGTTAGAACTTCCAAGTCTTTCTTGAAGTACAGGCACACCAACTACAATGTAAATTTCATATGCCCTGGGTATGTCTGCACAGAATGTTCATGAATACAATTCCAGGGTAAGCTGTGGGCACGTGCTTGTTCTTTTTCTAACCTGAGTCTTGAAATTTCAGTTGATATAATGAAAAACCAAAACCTATTGTGGAAGGAATGAGCTTCCAGAGCAAGGAAGGAAGAGAGCTTAGAATACAGGATAGAAGGAGTCTACCAGAAATAAAGAGGAAGTCAAAAATATGGACAGGAATTTTATAAGACTGGTTTGGGTTAAAAAGGGTTTAAGAGTTGGCAAGGCTTCTTCACAAAGAGTTTTTAATAAGAACCACTTACTTCCTTCATGAAATATGATTCCTTGTCTCAAATGAGAGTTCAAAAGTGGCGAGTAGCCAATGTGCTACTAAGAGTTGGTTCATATGGGATCAGCTGCTGTCCCTTGGCAAACAAGACAGCGTCAATCTGCCACTGCCTACAAGTCAAAATGCCATATTCTCTTCCAATGTCACATTTCCCCTTAAACTAAGAGGAACATAGAAGATCCATCAATGAGTACCAGGCCATCTGGCTTTTATTTCTACTTGCTGTAAATAAAAATGGAATTCAATGGGTCATTTTTTTTTTATTTCAGCTGTATTGTTGTCCTTTATCAGCCCCACTAAGACCACTGAGGACCCCAACACAAACTCATTATTTAACTAGTTAACATTTGTAAATTAAGATGTGACATTGATCACATTCTAGACTTTTCCTTCTATTGAATTGGTTTTTTTCCATAGAAATTATTCCTGCCAGTATCTATGTCTCAACATAAGCTAGAGAAAGAACAAAAAAAAATACCAAAAAAAAAACCCAACTCAACTAATGTGCCAGGCTGAACGATCAAGTGGAATTAGATTGCTCTGCGTTTATGTTTGATAACACCACTGTGCCTTTGCATAATTCTTGCTGATTATCAAAAGGGAAAAAGCTATAAATCTGGCAGATGAATTTTTATTGGCATTGGTCCCTTCTGGGGGAAACTAGATGAGCAGAAGGGTTTGTAAGGATCGTGTACATTGGGAAATTGAAATTTCATTCTGTAAACTTAGCTTGTCTAAATCAGCAACAATACAAATGAAAATAATTTGCTATATGTGGCACCAGAGAACTAGAGATCAAAGAAGAGAGAAAAAAAAGAAAGAAAGAAGAAAAGAAAATCTGCCCAGAATAGACTATAACATTTAAGCAATGGAAAACTTTTATGGAAAGGAAAAGAGAAAAAATATGATTGAAGAGTTTTGAATCAAAATCTTAATGGTTTTTTTTAAAAAGGAAAATTTTGAGGAAGTTGTAAATAAACATCTGGAGTTGAAACATCTGTGTGCACTGCTGGCGCCAGAAGCTGAGATTATTTGTCCTTTATGGCTTGTCATTTTTCGGGGTAAGGGAAGGGCAATTTCATATATTACAGACCCCTTTCTCCTAATTGCTTTTACCTAGAATGAGCAAGGATTGTTTTGAATCCCACCCCTAGACACTTAATAGTTCTGTGACCCTCAGGAAGTCTCCCTTGATGACCTCACTAAGACTCAGTTTCCTTGCTTATAAAATGGACACCCACCTTATAGAGTGGTTATAAGAGCCAAATGAATGAACAAATCTTAAAGCCCTTTATAGATGTCAGCTATCAATCAACTACTCTTAATCAAGTCCCTGTTTCATGTCAGGCACAGTGTTGTTTTTATTGATTCCCAGTTCTTTCCTTTAATTTTTGGGGAGAAGGGGGTTCTTCCCATCACTGGTTTCATTCAAAACTAGCACATCGTCTCCATCCATGGCTTTAGAATGCTCCTACCCAGTTCCTTCCCCTTCTTCCCAGCAGGCCATTCTCTTTAAGTTAGTGACTCCTTTGCCTCTGGTTCCTCCTGCATCCTCCCTTCCCTATGGGCTGCCTGTTGAGAACCTTTACCTTCCCCCTCTGTCCTTGCCTCTCCCCTTTGCTTCTACACTACCCTTTGGAAAGCATATGACTACTTATTCTGTTTTTTGTGCCCTGTGGTATAGGAAGAGTCTCAGATTCTACTTTGGAGCTTCTTTTTATTTCAGTCTGAAAGGTCTATGGTACAGGGTGCTCTTTAATATTCAGACTCACAGATAATGCTTTGGGTTTTGAGATCATTGGAAACACGAAATCTATCTCATAACCCTCTTTCCTCTGGGAAATTTACCTGCTTCCCCCACCCCACTTGTACCACTTCAATTCACAGTTCCCATCATGAAAATGATGGCAAATTGTTCTGGTTCCTTCTTTCTTTTTCAGATTCTGATCTGTCAATGAGGAAATTACCTGCCACCTTACAGCAGCCCTGCTTTCTCCTTCACCCATTCCTGCTTCCTTTTGTGTTTGAAAAGGGATTCATTATTTTTTTCTTTCTTAACCTCTGGTGAAATCTCCCTTTCATTTTCCCACTTAGCTTGACTTATCACTTAACTTAATTCTCTAATCCCCCCAGTCCCCATCTGTACCTTCTGCCTGGTTCCCAGCATTCTCCCCTTTAATAACAGGGAGCTAATGAGGCCATCACTGGAGTCACATGTTCTGCTCTGATCACTGAGAGAGGGAAAAGACAACTGAAGTGGAAGGAGGACAATGGCATGGAATGGAGTGGCAGAAATATTAACACCTCATTTCAAGTCAATGATGAATGGAGAGCCAGATTCAAGGATGTGTAATCCTTGTAGCAGATCTATGTACTCTAAGTAAATAGAAAAATCAATCAGTCCATCAACAAACACTTATTAAGTGATTCCTGGGTGCTTGGTACCAAATATAAAGATAAAAATGAAATGGTCCTGCCCCCAAGGAGATTACATTCTTTCCAGGTAGACAATATGCACATAGAGGGAGATACAAAATGTATTAGTAGCTTTGAAGATCTAGAAATAACTCCTGTAGAAGATGACATTTGAGCTGTGTTTTGAAGAAGTGAGGTGTCAAACATGTTCCAGTTGGGCCGCAAGTATGGATTGGAAAGAGAAGAGAACTGAGAAAGGAAGACCTAATGGTGCATGTGTGTTCATCCTTTGTTGTCAAAGAAGACCATGCCATCAGAGAAATAATGACATGACTTGTACTTGACTTTGTTTTGAGTGAGGGAGAGCTGTGCAGGTCACCAGCCTCACTTCTCCTCCAGAACCATCTGAATCTAGTGACCAGATATTCATCAGGATGACTGGAGATGACCCAGGATGAGGCAATTGGGGTTAAGTGACTTGCCCAAGGTCACACAACTAGTGAGTGTCAAGTGTCTGAGGTGAGATGTGATCTCAGGTCCTCCTGACTCCTGCACTGGTGCTTTGTCCACTGCACCACCTAGCTGCCCTCAGACCTAATGGTAAATCACATTTGACTGGAATTTAAGGCTGTGACTCTTCATAGACATTAAAAGAGATGATAGTTTCCTTTGGACTTTAGAATAGGGAGTGGCACAGATAAGTCAGGGAATTCAACTTCACATTATTAAATTCAAAACTTTTAAACTTTTGCTTGTAACAACCCAGTAATATAGAAATCCATGTCCATATTAAAATGGTTGAAATAACTCGGTCCCACGTTCTGTGTCCATTTGTGTCTGGTCCCTGGTTATAGAAATAAACACAAGGTTTAGACCCTCTCTCTAAGACCAGACCAGCCCCTCTCAGAAGACTGGACTCATTCCTAAAAGGGTACCCAGAGTACAAATATGAATTAGATGTATCAGGTATGCATTAGGCATTTATTATTACTGCACAGAGAGGTAATGGTAAATGATAAAGAATCATAGAATGATTGCAATCAATTGAGGGGCAAATATTTAAGCCTCTTGGGACATAGACAACAGGGCTGCTCATGAACTGTTTTACACTTCATCTCTACTGAGAACAGTCCAATCAATTCTAAATAGGTTCTTTTTCCCCCAGTGGGTGGGTGGATGAAATTTTCCCTCTCATTTAGCCTGCCAATGTTGCTGTTGTCTCCAATTATTCCCTGATTCTTGATGCCTGGGAAGGGGAAAAACATAGCTGCCTTTTTTGAGTTCCCACAGGGCCCTGTACAGAAGGAAAGAAAGACCGAATACTAACCCCATTAGAGACACAGGCTTGTTCATGGGCCAGCCTGGTGGGGAAAAGGGCGTGCCCCTCCCCCCACACATACACCTGTGGTCCTGATGCCACCTAAGTGCCTAAGGCCTAATTTGAGCTCAGGTATTCCTGATTCCAGGCGCAGTGCTTTACCCACTGTGACACCTAGTCATCACGGTCACACAGTAAGTATGTGTCAGAGATGAAATTTGAACAAAAGTCTTCCAGGCTCCTAGGCTAGCTCCCTATCTACTTTGCCATAGTACCTCTCAATAATAACAATAGCTTGTGCTAGGGCAGTTAGGTGGCACCATAGTGCACAGAACGCCAAACCTGGAGTCAAGAAGACTCATCTTCCTGAGTTCAAATCCAGTCCCAGACATTTACTAGCTGCCTGATTCTGGGCAAGTCACTTCACCCTGTTTGCCTCTGTCCCTCATTTGTAAAATGAGCTAGAGAAGGAAATGGCAAAATCCTCCAGTCTCTCTGCCAGGAAAACACCAAATGAGGTCATGAAGAGTTAGCCACAACTGAAAACGGCTAAACAATAAAAGAACACTTTCACTTTTTTCCAAGTGCTCCATATACCTTACCTCATTTGATCACTGTCTTCTGTGAGGTAAGGAGCGTGGATACATGTCTGGTCTCATCCACCGCCCCATACACAGGTTCTCTGCAGACAATGAGCTCCATTTTTGTTTTAATTTTATGGCTGAGTCACTCTTTTATCCGTGGATTTGCTCCAAATTGGATGCAAACGCTTTGTGCCAAAAGACTTCTCTATGACCAAACAGTTAATTGGAAATCTCAATCGGCCTCCTGCTGGTTGGTCTGTCAAGAACTGTTCAATATAATCATTAAAGCAAATATACTCCCCTGTTTTAGCTCAGTCTCATAAAAAGGCTTCTTTGTCTTTGGAGCAGTTCATTTCAAAATACTTACTGAGAGGAAATTCCCTCAAGAGGGTGCTATGGTTCCAGTGGGTTAGAAGCCCCAACACATCAGAGGAGGCTAGGAACAGCTAGTGCCCTCTCTTCGGAGACTGCTTTGAAATGAGAGCACAATTGCAGTAAACAGACTTTCCTTTTACTATTTTGACTTGGAAACATATGGCAGTAGCTTTCCCTTTCAGATTTAAAGTCAGTTTAATTGCCTTTTGGAAAATCACTTTACTTTATTGCCCGTGTTCCTATACTAAGGATAATTCCCCCCCTTTAATTGGCACCCCTATATAAAACTAAAATCATATTTCTAAATACAGGTGGCAATGTATCTTGGGTGTTGACTTCCTCTTATTTGGCCATTGTTCACTGATCTAGTCTAATCCAGGGCTTCTTAGACTTTTTCCACTCACGACCCCTTCGGCCTTAAGCTGTGGGTCATGACCCACAGTTAAGAAACACTGGACCTCTAGTGCTATAACACTCCCAACAAGTAGTCATCCAACTTCTACTTGAAGACCCATGTAAGTCCCTCTCCTCTTCCAAAATGTAAGGAGCATGTGTTCATTTTTAACACGTCATGCTGATAAACTATGTGAGTTTGCAGACCACTAAAACGCCATATGTTTTTCACAGGAACATCTTATGGTGTTATACTTTCTCCATCGTATATTTTTGAAATGTATTTTTGGATCCTATTGTAAAAGTTTCCCCTTCTCGCTCTTCCTTTGACTTTATTAGATGCAAACCATTGTTCCAGCCTGTCAAGATCATTTGGAATTCTGACTCTCTCATTCAGTGAGTTAGGTTAAAGCTCTTCCTGCTTTATTCTATTTGCATATTTGACAAGCGTACCTTCTATGGCTTTATCAGTGTCTCTGATAAAAATGTTAAGCAGCACAGGAGGGACAGGGACAGATTCCTGAAGCACTAAAGACCTCACTCCAAGTTGACATTTACCCATTAACGACTATTCCTTGGGTCTGATGATAAAACCAGTTTCAAAGGCACCTAAATATATCATTATCCAGCCCAGGAGTGGGGATTTTGTGACCTCAAGGCCACATGTGGTCTTCTGGGTCCTTGGATGAGAACTTTTGACTAAGTCCAAGTTTTACAGAACAAATCCTTTTATTAAGATTCTAGCCCACATCTCTCCATCTTCTTTCCTAAGACAGCATGAAAGACTTTGTCAAATGTCCTTCTGATATCCAGGTATAGCATTCTATAGCATCCCCCTGACCTACCAGACTAGTAACATTGGCCAAAAAAAAAAAAGGAAATGTGCTTGCTTAACTGTTCCTTAATGAAACCCCACTCGCTTTTAATGATCACTGTTTCCCTTTCTAAATGCCCAGAATCCATCCCTTTAAATAGTGTTTGAGAACTTTACCAGAGATTAAGGTCAAATTCACCACTCTGTAATTTACAGATTCATCGGCTTCCTCCCTTCCCCATTTTTTGGTTTTGAAAATCCAAATATGTTTCCCCAATTCTTGACGTATTTTAAATATTATTGAAAGTGGCTCAGTGATGGCATGTAATAATATTCTTTCAAAAGGTCAGTGGTCAGTACTGTCAGAAGCACAACCATAGCATATTCTCTACAAGTGACTCTAAAATTTCTTGTCATCCATTCTTTGACTAAAGCCAGATTATTAGATTTTTGTCTTCTTTGGATTACTCTCCGGACTTTCCCATGTAAATAACTGTTGTGTTCTGGTATAATTATTCCTGTATTGTGGACTCGGTCACCAGGGTAGAGGGATTTATTTAGGATGGGCTTCTACACAGCAGGCTTTGAATAAGTATCAGCACATTACTACCACATGTAATAAAGGAAGAAGTAGGCACAACAATACATAATTAGAAAAGCATTCAGTCACCTAATTAAATCTTCCCTTTTGGTATCTCCTTACTGCTGATCTCTACATCTCTCTGTGAGTAGAGATTGTTTCATTCTTTGTGTTTCTATTTCCAATGCCTAGTACAGAGTAGGTGCTTGATAAGTGCTTATTGGATGATTGATTGACTTTCTGCCCTACTGCCCCAATTTCCTCAAAGTTTATTCCCTTTCCAAAACTTTGTCATCTTGGATCATTCTTGCCTTGGTATATGGGAGGTTTCAGACATTTCTTATGCAAAGTTTGAAGCTGAGGGAAGTCCTTTAATCAACCTCTTCCTTAGATTCTGATTAACCAGAACCCGAAGTCAGTGGATTTTCCCCCTCCCAAATATCCTCCCCCAATTTTTAGGAGAAAAAGGGAAATCACAAGAAACACATGAAGATTTAAATGAACAAAATCAATTGTATGAGTCTAGGAAAAACATGAGTTGGTAACAATTCATGTGAAAAAGAGTGTCTCCCTTATTAGATTGTGAACTCCTTGAGAACAGGGATTGTTTTTTGAGGGGCCCCCCTGCCTTTTTCGTACTCCCATTGCTTAGCACAGTGCTTGGCACATAATAGGCACTTAATAAATGTTTATTAGCTGACTACTGATTAAACCACACGTTCAGATCAGTGAACCAAGTCCTTTGTGTGTAACAAGCACTAGATCAGACTTTGGGAGTTACAAACAAGCCAAAATTTCCTTGGTCGATTTAAACAAGCAAAGCAAACAAATAAACTTAAAAAATCCTAATATATTATTTGGTTTCCTTGAACAAAATGTACTACTGAAAACAAGAAACACGATCGTACAATGGCATCACTCTGACCTCATTGAAATATTGTGCACACTGTCCTGATTATTTTACCTAAAAAAGGACAGTTTCTTCCCTTTATCTGGTGAACAAAGTGTCAACTTCTGGCCATAACATTTAAGACTCTCTACAACCTCACAGCACCCAGTCCTTCCATCCTGACACAACAGCCCCCTATAGTTCTTCGTTTCAGTCAAACTGTAGTGCTCTCTGTGGAGCCCAGTTTTTGTCCCACGTTCTCTAGTTTCTGTGTCTTTGTTCACAACCATTCTCATAACTGATATATTCTATACACAGTTATCCCTTTCACATCACAAGGGTTATCGAGTGTGGCACCCCCCCGATCCAGAAAAATCTATGCAAAATATTTTGATCCTCCCTTCAAGGAGAAGACTGAATTATTGTATTAAAAGATAAAATATGTTGACATGACTATACATATATTTTATGCATTTCTGAGTTTCTAAACTTTTTCTATGTCATCTGTGACTTCTGCAAAACACCTCCCAAATTTCCTTTTAATTTCTTATGCTGACCCACAATATAAAAACCACGATGGGGAAATTCAGATGTGGCAGGGATAACTGTACATACGCACCCATCCCTCAACCTCACTATTTCCATCTGGGCAAGTCCCCTTCTCCTGACACAGTTGACTAGCAAACTCTTTATGAGCAAGATATCGTGCAGTAGAATGTAAGTTCCTTGAGGTGAGAGATCGTTCCCCAGCACCCAGCACCCAGTATCATTGTTTATTATAGTTTTATTACATTGTGGTCTGTGTGACTTTTTCTACGTTGGAGAACATCTATTTTGTGTCAGCATATGATCATTTTTTTTGGTGTGGAATAACACACATTCTTTGCTCTAGCTTTGAAATTGTCTTTCAGTATCTATTTGATCTAGGTTAATATTGATTAGCTCTGTGATTTCTTTTTTTTTCCCATGGATTTCGCATCTTCTGGTGATGTAGTGCTAAAATCTCCCACTTTTTTTATTAATTTAAAATACCTATTTCTTTTCTTGCAAGGATTTGAGATTTTCCTTCATGAATTTGGATGCAGAATTATTAGTTATATATATGTATATATTTAAGATTGATATGCTCTCATTTAGTATAGAGCCTTTTCATATAATATAATGTCCTTATTTGTTTTTATAAATGCTTTCTGGCTTGAATTCAACTCACTGTTTATAGTCTGGAAGCAACATGGTAAATTTTATATATCATTTTCATTTTGAATTGATTTAGATCATTCTGGATTAAATATATCTTCTGTATGCAGTGAAAATTGTTGGGTTCTACTTTTTAATCTAGGGTATGGTTGTTTTTTTCATTTTATTGAAGAGTTTAATACATTTTCATTTAGCATTTCAGTTGTTAGATTTATCTTTTCTTCATTCTATTGGAAAGGAACATATTTTCTTATTATTTCTATTATTAATCCACATTTGGGCAATGTAACAAAAATTCTATTTTTATATTAATATTACATGACATTTTTATCTAAGTTTTTTTAGTGATATTTAACTCTCAGGAGAAATCATATCACAAGAAATATACTCATGATTCCTCTTTTTCATATTAATAACTAGGTAAGGTTTTTTAAACTACTTAAATATACTAAGCATAAGTCCTCTTTAATAACTATAAGTTCCTTGAACTTGAACTTCCCTTTTTATGAATGATAGTAACTTTGCTTTGCCATTTCTCTTCACTTTCCACATAGTCTTCTGTTGCTTTTTTTTAAATGTTTCTCTGAAATATCTTTGTGAATTATTTAGTGATTTAGCTACTGCAGTTCTCTGAAGAGTCTAACATTTTGTTATCAACTTATTTTTCTGGAATTAAAAATTGTAAGTTATTTAAAGTATTTATCTTTTTTATCTTGGAAGCCAAAGACTTCCTTGAAGTGTATCATTCTCTCTGTAAACTTTTCAGAGTTATTTGCCAGTTTAAAAAAATTCCTCTCTTGACTTCACAGAACATAGAGTTTTATTGAGTAGGTAATTCTGAATCTAAGGTCAATATTTCTTAATTCCATTAATGTCATATTCTAACTTCTCCTCTTTTTCCTTCTCTTTTTTGAAAAGTCTTCTATTTTCCTAGATAAATTATTTCTGCACTTCTCACAGCTTAATGTATTTTTCTTACTGTTCTAACATTGGTTTTTTAAGTGTATAGGATTGTGTATTTCAGTGATGCAAAATCTTGCGTTCTTCTTTATCAGAGATCCATGGTTTCCTTATATCTGTATTTTGCTGATTATTTTTTCAATTTACATAAATTTATATACTGATTTCATGAACTATAGTGTTTAGATTCTTTAACTTTCCTAAATTTCCTTGGATATTGGCAATTCTGAGATGATTATGTTATTGATACTTTCTTCAGATTTGTTACCTGGTCTCTATTTTCCCATTGCCTAAATTCAGTGACTTTTTTTAAACCTGCATTTCCAGCTGCTTCTAATTTGTGTGCAATTTTATTTTTTTTACTTGATATTGGTTGCTTCCATGGATTTTTTTTGAGACTTTCTATTATATTGTCTATCATTTTCTTCATGATTTTCTTCTGATTTTTAAAAAATTCTGATGTAATTTCTTACTCTATTTACTTTCCCCCATCTCCTCCTCCTATTTATTCTTTTGATTCTAAGTAGTATCAATTCTTAAATTTTTAGCATATCATTGATGAGTTTCAGAATGATTCCTGATCTATTTTGGGTGGTTTCTTTTCCTACCTACATTGGATCAGGAACTTACACTGAATCTGTTGTTCCTAGAATATGTTTATTGTATCAGGATAGCAGTTTAGTATAGTAAAATGATCATTGTATTTGAAGACTGAGGGTTCAAATTGCAGCACTTAACTTGCTGAATGACCTTGGACAAGTCACTGAACCTCTCTGAGCAAAAGTTTCCTCCCTTATAATATGAAGGGATTGGACTAAATACCTAATGTCCCTTCCAGCTCTAAATCTTTGGTCTTCTCTCTGATACTCCACTTTGCTCATTTAAAAAATTGGTTGATTTTTATTTTCTTATGTGGTCTTTTAGAATCTTTCTTTTCTTCATTGTTATTTTGTGAAATCCATGAAGAATGTGACTGCCCTCTACACTTTTATTCTTCCATCTTTGATCTGTCCCAGACAGTCACACAGAGAGTTAGCAAAAGAATCAGAATTCAAGCCCAGGTCTTCCGACTCAGATTCCAGTGCCCCTTCCATTGCCCCTTCACTGCCTTAATTCTTTCCCCCCCACCTCTCTTTAGATGTGGCCCCTTATACTGAAAATTAATCTACACGAACTGCCATTTATTACATACCATTCTGGGTAGTCAGTGATAATATTAACTCCTTAAGCAACAACCGTGCAGCTAACTGCCCATGAGCCCATCTGAGGCTTGACTACTACTACATTGACGACGATGACTGCCAACAGCAACAGCAATTAGCATTTATATAATATGTTATGGTTTGCAAAACATGTTACAAATGTTTCAGTTTATCTTCACAACAATCCTGTGATATAGGAGCTATTATCACTATTTTACAGATGGTGAAATTGAGGCCCACAGAGGTTCATTCAATCAATAAACATTTGTTAAGCATCTCCTCTGTGTCAGGTATCTTGCTAAACACTAGGGAGGGAAAAAGAGGCAAAAGACAATCCCTGCCCTCAAGGAGATTTCAAGTTTTCATAGGGGAGAAAATACATATGTATATATATATATATATATATATATATATATATATATATATATATATATACATATATATATAAAATATATATATATAGCTATATGTAGTATAAATAGAAAGTAATTTAAAAAAAGGAAAGTACTAGAATTAAGAAGATCTAAGGACTTAAAGCCAGAGAGATCAGTAGTTGGAGCAGTGGAGGGAGACCATTCGAGACATGGACAACAGCCAGAGAAAATGCTGGGAGCTGAGACATGGATGTCTTGTTCCTGGAACAGCCTAGAAGTCATAGTTACTGGATCAAAGAGTACATGTTGGGGAATAACAAGATTGGAAAGGTAGGAGGAGGCAAGGTTATAAAGGGCTTTGAAAGTCAAACATAGGATTTTGTATTTGATCCTGGAGGAAGTAGTGAGCCACTGGAGTTGAGTAGTGGAGTGACATGGCCAGACCTTCACTTTAGGAAAATTACTTTAGTGATTGAATATGAAAGATGGATTGGAGTGAGAAGAGACTTGAGGCAGGCAGACCCACCAGCAGCCTATTGCTATGGTCAGGTATAAGGTGATGAGGGTCTGCCCTAGAGTGGTGGCAATATTAGAGGAGAGAAGGGGATGTATTCAAGGGCTGTTGTAAAAGTGAAATCAACAGACCTTAGCAACAGATTGTATATGATGGGGCCAGTGCAGGACAGGCAGTGAGTCCAAGATGATTCTTAGGTTATCAGACTGAAGGTCTGAGAGGATGATGTTGCCCTCTACAGTGATTGTGTTTGTCCTTCATTCTTGAAGAGGACCATGACATCAGGGAGTTGATGACATGACTTGCCGTTGACTTTGATTTGAGCAAGGGAGGTCTGTTTCAGGTCACGAGTCTTGCTTTCTCCTCCAGGGCCATCTGAGTCCAGAGGCCAGATATTCATCAGGCAATGAATACCTACAGTGATAGGTAAGGTGAGGAGGGGAGGTTTTAGGAGGAAAGATAATGAATTCCATTTTGGATATATTGAGTTTAAGATGTCTATTCAATATCCAGTTTGAGATGTCTGAAAGGCCATTGGAAGTGTGAGATTTGGTGGTCATCAAAAAGGTTGAAGGAAGATAGGCAGATTTGGGAATCATCAGCAAAGAGACAGTAAGTGTGTGTGTGTGTGTGTGTGTGAGAGAGAGAGAGAGAGAGAGAGAGAGACAGAGAGACAGAGACAGAGACAGAGAGAGATAGACCCTGGGCAAGTCACTCAATCCTGATTACCTCTCCCTGCAAAAAAAAAAAAAGAAAGAAAGCAAGTAAAGAAACAGGGGTGAAAAAGAGAGTGATCAAAGGCACTTTAGTGGCAGGAGAAGAGTAAGAGGCAAGAGGAAGTTCATGATGAATGGCCTCATTTTTCTGTAAAATGTGTGTTACAACCATCAGCTGAGAGAACTGGGGGGAGCCATGGAAGGTCTGGAAGATCCACTCTGGAGAATAGAATAGTGAGTTAATAAGGGATTTATAGCAGAACTGCCTAGCAACTAGCAACCCAGGTGAGGTTGTGTAACACCAGTTTGCAGTGGACCCAGTTAGAATGATTGGATGATTTTCTCTGTCTTCATTCAGATCTGCATGTGTAGGCACAAAGTTGACATCAGTGGAAACAATCCATGAGAGGAGGAAAGTGGAGAGTTGAATTAGTTCATCAAGCAGTCAAGACTTAGATGACTTTCCCAGAGCCATATAGTTAGTAAAGAAAAACATTGCAATAATTAGAGTTGCTCCCCAGTGAGATGACTGCTTTGTGATGCAGTGATCACCTTATAACTGGGAATGTTTGTGCCAAGACTAGATGGACATCTGCCTGGAACATTATGGAAGAGATTCCAGCATTAAGTAGGATGCTGAACCAGATGACCTCTGTGGTCCCTTCTAAGATTACATGAAATTAGTATAAAAATATCCAACTTCTTGGACATGTTTCAGGCTCATGAAGTACAAATTCCGTCCAATTTCCTTTGGCTTTATAGTCAGGTGGTACAGTGAGAATGCTAGGCCCAGAGTCATGAAGACTTCATTTCAAATCCAGCCTCATACATCTATTAGCTATGTGACCCTGATCATGTCACTTAACCCCTCTTTGCCTCATTCTCTTCATCTGTAAAATGGGGATAATACCATCTATCTCTCAGGGTGATTGTGGGGATCAAATGAGATAATATTTGCAAAAATCTTAGCATAGTGTCTGGCACATAATATATAAATATTAGCTGTTATGATTATTGTAATTGGCAAGTCATTTAACCTCTCTTGGCCTCAGTTTCCTTCTCTGTAAAGCAAGAGGATTAGAGCTAATTCAGTTCTGAATCTAGGGCCATGGCAATGACATGACTTCTTATTGAGGAAGGAATGTGGGCTGCATTGTTGTTGAGTCATTTTCAGTCATGCCCAACTCTCATGACCCCATTTGGGGTTTTCGTGGCAAAGATACCTGAGTGGTTTGCCATTGCCTTCTCCAGCTCATCTTACAGATGAGGAATCTGAGGCAAACAAAGTTAAGTGAGTTTCCCAGGGTCACACAGCTAGTAAGTGTCTGAGACAGATTTGAACTCAGAAAGATGAGTCTTCTCCATTCCAGGTCTGGCACTCTATCCACTGTGCCACCTAGATGCCTGGACTATATTATATTTAATAGATTTTCGGCAGTAATTGTTAAAAAAAAAAGATTTTTCATGAAGGCTTTCAGCTTGCCAGAAAGGTAACTAAAAACTACTAACAATTTACAATGCAATAACTACAAAACTATTTCTATCGGCTGTATGTATGTATTTATGTATGCTTTAGCAATGTCAAATAATAATGAGACAAACCAAATAGATGGTAGCAATACAGTCAATCATGGGCTTTCTGAAAGAATACTGTGATATGGTGGGAGGAGCATAAAACTTGGATCCAGTAGATCTAGGTTTGAATCCTGACTGTAATATTCTATAATGTGACCTTGAGGAAGCCTCTTTTCCTCTCAGAGCCTCAGGTTCATCATTTGTAAAATGGGGCCAGTAATAACATTCCCTGACCCTACTTCGCAGAGGACTTTGTCAAGAGGACTTGATAAACCTTAAAGCACCATATAAGTCCTCGGTTTCCTTATTTGGAACATGAATGAGGACTGACTGACTAATCTGGAAGTTTCTCCCCAGCTCTAACATTCCAATCTACTGTCTCCACTACTTTATTAAAAATGCTGAAAAAGAAATAAATTGGGCAGATGAGGAGAATAAGTGCCAAGGAAAAGTGATGTTGGTAGGCAAAGGAAATGTCTGGGAGAGAAAGCAAAAACTGAAAAAGGTAGATTAGAGTCTAAGGATAATTAGATCATAAGTTTATCTTCTCAGGGAAAGGTATCTCCTCTCATTTCCCAAGAGAGGTCTCCTAAAACAAAGTTAGCAAGACCATTACATTGTAAGTCTGCCATGAAAATAGTCTTTGATGCCTTTTGATTTGAAAATATACTAGGTCCCCAGGAAACTTTCATGGTTTGTGTTATTTCTGCCTCTGACAGCAGAAGGTGGCGCTTCTGAAATTCCAAACATAAAGGAAGGAAATAATTCTCCTTCCAGGTGGTTATTATAAATTATAAAAATAAAATATCTTTCACCTCCATCTTATGGACAACAGATATATTTGATTTTTCCTGTACAATGTCTTTAAAATACAAGTTTGATCAATCACGGGATCAGAGACATCAACCCATACTTCCAGTTCACCTATGTAATTCGCATTGTACTTATTTGCCCATTAATCCTTGCATCCCTGGGAAGCAGGCAGCCAGGACCTTGTAGGTTGCATTTTGTGTTGTCACCATCCCTAAGCAAAGAGTTAGCACCACTTTGAGGTGGGGGTGTGGAAGGCAAGGCAATAAGCATTTTTTTTTATGTACCAGGCACTGTGCTAAGTTCTAGGGATACCAAACGCAAGAAAAAAGAAAGAGGGACCCTGCCCACAGGGAGCTTATACTGTAATAGGGGAAGACAAAACACAGAAGGTAGCTGTAGAGGAGGAGAGGGAGAGTTCTCCACACACAGTGGCATAGTTTCAAGTCAGATATGTGGAGGGGCTGGCCTGGACCTCTCAAAACAGAGGCCCCCTGGGAGGAATTGACCAATGGGAGAAAGGGATGGTCACGGTGGAGGGAGGGATATTCCAGGGTGAGAGGGTCACACGGACCGATGGATGTTCAGGCATAAAGAAGACACACGTGCTGAAGCTTAATGGAAAAGTCTGGAAAGAAAGAAGCAAAGCCAGAAATGGAAAAATCTCATTTTTCTCTTTCATAAATAGGCCTTGGTCATTTTACAAGGGATAGTTTGGGCTAAAATGATTCAAAACCTTAACTAGTATTATTTTCACCAGGGACAAAAATAGGGTGTTTTTTTTGGGGGGGGGTGATAGGATGGGCAGGGAGTATCAGTCCAAGTCTCAGTCTAAAGGGGCAAATGGGGAAGGCAGAGCTCCCCTACTATACCCTTCAAAGTTATACCATCATGACAAGTCCCTGGGTGGGAGTGGGGACAGGTAGCCTGAAGACTATTGTGCACTGCTCCATGGGGTGGGAGGTGAGATATGAGAAAGGCAGTCACCTTATGGAGAAAATACCATCCTCTTAACCCATATCAGTGCCCATGGGCAAAGCCTTTTTTGTCACTGTGCTATGGCTATGGCTATAGACTTATTTCAGGCAGTCAATAAACATTTATTAAATACCTACTATGGACTAGCCACCAAGTCCTAAGTATGCAAAGGAAGGCACAAGACATTTGGAGTGGAGGCTAGGGATAGAAGAAGATATGGGTGGGGCATAATAAAGTCAAGAGCAGTACAACCATCTGGGAAATGAAGAGATAACTGACCTGGACTCCCTCCTTAAATGAAGGTTCTGGAAGGGAAGGTCTTTGTTCAACAGTTAAAAGGATGAAAAAGCCCCAGGAATAGGAAGTACTGGTGAGATATTAGCTCTCAGACTAATGTGATCCTTCATGGTAGAGAAGCGCAGCAGAGTGCTTGAGGGACTCTTTTACACACTTAGGTGAAATCCTATGAGCCCTACCTTTAAAATCCTGTGGAGTGGGGGTTAAGGTGGGAAATGTGGGACTTAGATGCATCCCACATTTCAGATTTATGGGGGCATCATGCAGAGTTAACGGGGAAAAAAAACACAAGACAAAAATGGACATTTTTTCCTTCCATAAATACTTATTTTCCATTACTGGAAAGATGTTCCTTTGTTAAATTCTCTAGGAAGATTTTCCTATAAAATCATATAAGATTTTTCCACATAAGCTCTATCTGGGCTTCCTTTCGTGGAGTTCCTTTGGCAAAGAGATCCTGACCCCAAATCTAAACTTACTTTATGGTGCTCCTGAGTGTGAATCTGCATTTCCTTTAGGGGATATTTCTTAGAATCATAGATCTAAAGCACAAAGGGCATTAGAGGTCATCTATTCCAACCCCCTTATTTTACAGATGAGAAAACAAGCTGAAAAATGTTAAGTGATTTGCTCAGAAATACACAATAAGTGTCTGAGACAGTCCTCCTGACCCCAAATGCAATATTCTATCCCCTATACCACTTAGCTACCAAGCTAGACCTGTTACCACAAAACCCTAGAGATTCAAGAGGGTTTTTCTCCAAAACCTTGTGAAAATCACTCTAGTAAAAGCCAGCTAGGAAGACCAGAAGGAAAGCTCAAGAGATCTGACTGGTGCATGCAAGCAGGGAAATGTAAACATTATTTCTTTTTAATAGCTGAGGTTTAAGCAGAACCTGTTTGATTGTTGGCCCTGTCCAGGAAAGAACAACTGTGCTGTCTAAATATGGGTCAAAGCCAGCCTGTCTCTCCTGCTTTTTGATCCATATCAACCAAATGCCTGGAGGAAAAAAAAGTATGTGTTTCACCCTGAGTGAGAATTAATGCTTCAGTAATTCTCTGAGGAAGAGGCCACTTCTAAATGAGTAGCACTGGCCAGATCACTCTGGGCACAGTAGACAAGCCCCAGCACTGACACGGCCCAATACTTCCAAACGTCTCTCCTCATATTTTTGTTTTGTTTTGATTTTTTTGTGTAAGAAAGAAAAGTTAAAATACATTTTTAAAAATGGAAAATGAGTGGCATTCTTCCTCCTGAAAATAAAGAAAGTGGTTTAATGTTAGTGGTTTATTTTATTTGACAGTCTTTGTATGCACTTGATTTGGTTTGTTACACTGAATTACCCTTTAATAATGGGCACATATAATGCCAGTTACTGCCCTGCCAGTTAGTTCAGTAATTGAATAAGGAATGCAGTTAGGAGTGTCCATATAATTCAAGATTTTCATGACAATGAGGGTAGGAACTATTTGGATGGTATCTAACAAGGAGAGCTTTATGCTTTGGAGAGGGGAGAGGGGGCAGAGGGAGGAGGAAAAACAATTAATTGCTACTTAGTGACCAGCCATTTCACAAGCCATTTTCATTCAGCAGTTGCTAAGTGCCTCACATGTGAGAGAATTCATTGCCTTCCTTGTTTGTTCCCTGTATCTAATGTGGTTTCTATTGGCTTAGGTGAGATTTACCCTGCGAGGAATGCAGGGAAGGTCCATTGACCTGAAATTTATTTCCATGATCATATCTATTCTTGTTTTGGGGATTCTTGATGCAATTCCAATAGCTAAGAAGAGTGTTTGCTCAATCTTCTGAAATTTCAGATTCCTTTCAGATAGTCTTCCATGTACCAAACTCTATCCTCCATCCAGTTTTTCCCCCTCTCCCATCTTCTCCATAAGGCTATGGGTCAACAGGTGTATTGCCTGCCATGGTCACCCAGATTTGTTGAAGCCTTGCCCTGATGAGGTTGGTTGGGATCCTGCGACTGACATTACTATGGGGTAAAGAGAAGTAATTTGTCTCTAAGGAGTTTACATGGGGTAAAGATATGCTCGCAGAATCATATCCTAGTTCATAGGATCTTAGATTTAGACCTGGATAAGACCTGAAAGGATTTCTAACCCTTCAGGTTACAGGTGTGGAAACTGAGGATCAGAGAGAAGTGACTTGCTCAAGATTACAAAGTTCATAAACAACAGATATGGGATGATGGATGGATCCTGGCCCAACAATACCCATGAATATTAAGAATACATGCTATATGAAATATGAATTTTATGCCTTCCTATTTAGTAGTTGACCATGTGATGCACAACATGAAATGAATGACTTGGAGAGGAAGTGAGTGTAGAGAAAGAACTCGTCAAACCTAACGTTAGAAAACCCGGTTCTGAATCCTGGCTCTTCCGCTAACTATCTGTGTGACACTGAGAAAGCTGTTTAATCTCTGTGGGCCTCAATTCCCCTCTTCTTAGTTATAAAAAGGGTAACAGTGCTTTTATTCCCTATCTTATAGGGATGCGGTAAGATTCAAATGAGATTGAAAGCATTTTGAAAATTCTGAAGTGCTTTACACATATAAGTTGTTATTGTATTTGTTCAGCCCCCACAACATGGATTATATGGATAAATATTTTCTCTTAGTCATCACCTTTGAATTACAAAAAGGAATATGGTGCATCTGATTGCCATTCTCTATCAATTTTGGCCCCAGGATTAGTAAGCAACTAAAAATTCTTCATGTGTGAGCTCGAATGTTTTTCTCTAGGCATTCTGATCCTGCCTTCCTTTTTTCTATCTTTATCTTGCCCCTCCTATCTATCCATCTCTTTCTCTCTTAAAGGCATTGTTTTGAAATCTAGCAGCTTGCTGGGTGCTGGAGGTTGCCATGGTAAACACAGCTGTGTTGTCTTGTGTGAAAAGTAAATAGGTACATGGAGGCACCGTGTCTTTGGTCTACCTGCTGTTCCTTTTCATGTGTGATACTCAGAAAGAGCTTGGAAAAAGCCCCCATTTTCCAGACCCAGACTTGACTGCTGATGTATGTCTCTACAGCAGAGCATTCTGACCTATAGATGTGCACTTGGGCTGTTGTGAAGTATTGTGAAGAATTGCTGGTGAGGTCACCAAATAAGCCGAATGACTGCAACATTCATTTTGCTAGTAAATGGGTTTGAGAGAAGGAAAGATGATCTGGTATTTCCCAAGAGGGAGTGTAGGAAAAGATATTGAGAAAGAAGGTGTGGGTTTGTGGGGGTGGGGAGGAGTGAAAGGAGCAAGAAAGCAGCATGGCGCTTCCAGGAAAGAGGTCAAGAAGAAGCTCGGATTTTTCAATGGAATCAAAAAGAGTAGGGGATTCCTTTAGCTCCCCAGGCTCTCTGTAACTCCAAACCAGTTGGGCCCTAATACAACAGCTTCCCTTACCATTCTAATCATGCCCCTGCTTTCTACCATAGCTTTCTCTGCCCTGACCTCTCGCAGGTCACAAGAATGATGGCCAAGAACACCTTTATCTTAGTCATTCCATTACTGGCAGGTGAGCCTGCACAAAGGCAGATAGAACACTAAATCTGAAATTCAAATCCTGTCTTTGCTCTTTGTTACCTGTAAAATCATGGGGGAATCACTTAATTCCTCTGGAACTCAGTTTCCATCTCTGTGTAACAGAGGCCACAGGACTCTAGAATTAAAGATAGAAGAGATCTGAAAGGATCAGGCCAACCAGTCCAACTCCTTCATTTTACAGATGAGAAAAAATGAGGCCTTGCCAGTGAGGGGGAGAGCTGAAATGGGGACCCAGATCATTTTACTTCAAATGCAGGATTCTTCCTATCACACCTTGTTACCTCCCTGTCTATGTCACAGGAGTTTTGTAGGAATTAAATGAGATCATATATTTAAGCAATAATAAAGTGCTGGGGAACTAGAAGGTAATTTGTGAAAAATCCTACCATTCTTATTAATCAGTCACTTAACATTTCTAGGTTTCAACTATATCATTTATAAAATGACAAGAAGAAACTGATGAGTGGAATAGCTGTCGAGGAGCCAGACAGGTTCAAATCACATCTCTAATTGTTATTAGCTCTGTAACTATGGACAAATTACTTAATCTCCCTAAGCCTTTGCTTTCTCATCTATAAAAAAAAGGGGGGGAATTGAATGAGGGATTGAAAATCTAGGTTCAAATGCTACCTGTGATACATATCATCTGCAAAATGGAGATATAGCCCTAGTTTCTACAGAACGTATATCCCAGGACTGTGATGAGGTTCAAATGAGATAATGTTTGTAAACTGCTTTGTAGACCTTGAAGCACTTTATAAGGATCAATTATTGGCATTTATATATTATCAATTACATCATATATGCATATATTGTCAAATTAGTATTTTATTTTCTCTAAGATCCCTTTCTGATTTGAAAGCCTACAGTCTTAATACTTTGTGCACATATATAATTGTGCCATCTTTAAGGGTTTTCAAAGCACTTTGAGTACAACAAAGCAATGAGATCATAAGAGCATAGATTTGAGATCTGCAAATGACCTTCAAGACAACAGTAGTAATAGCTGATATCATATTAGACATCATCTTCGCTAGAGAGCGAATCTTCCAAGGACTGCAGTGTGATAAGAATACCCTCTACCACAAGAGTCATCTCTGATGCTAGGCAACAGGAAGGCCCATTGTCAATGAGGTATCTTCCTCTGTTTTCCCCTCTCCTGGCCCCTGGCTGACTGAAACTCACCTGGGTTGCTTGATTGTTCATGTAGCTTTGATGAGATAGGAGTCATCAACTCTATTTCTTTCAATAAGATAGGCCTTTTCATCTACCACTACTTTAATGTCCTCCAAGCCTGGAGGACCCTACCTTTATGCTCTCCAGATTCCTGGCCCTGAAAAGCCCTTCCTGATCACCTTTAATGCTATTGCTTTCCCTTTGTTGATCATCTCTAATTTATACTATATTTATTTGATTTGTATATCGTTGCATACATTGTCTCGCTATTCAACTATAAGAAGGTACTGTCTGTTGAATTTGTATCCTCAGCTCTTAGTTCAGTACTTGCTTGGTACATAGTAGTCACTTAACAAAGGCTTATTTATTCATTCATTCATTGTCCAACCCCTTCATTTTACAGATGAGGAAACCGAGGCCCAGAGAAGTCAATGGCTGTACTATGTACAAAAGCATTATTGTCCCCATTTCTCAAAAGATGAAATAGAGGTTCTCAGAGCGATTGCTCTGGACCATACATCTATCTAGTAAATACTCAAGTCAAGATTTGACCAGGCCTTCTGATTCTAAATGTGAGGATCTTTCCTCTTTCCTCCTCCAAAGCAGTCTCTCAATAATGCAACTTAACAATTCAAAACACTTTCAAAAGTATTAACTCCTTAAATTCCCAGTGTAGATCTAGGGGAGTCCCTAATTAGGGGCAAAAGTTGAAGGTGTCCAGAGACAAGTGCATACCCTTTAACCAGAGAGAAAAATAGACTGACCTTAAAAGCTGTTAATATTCCTAAATTTGCGAAGGACAGCTTCTTGTCTTTGGGAAGACTAATAGTCAGAGCAGGGAGGAAACAGCGTTTTATTCTGACCTTCTGACCTCACCCCTCCCCCATCCCCAGCCTATATGTCTTGCTATCAAACCCTTCTCTTGTTCCCCATTCAGGAACCCTCAGGGTATGGTCAGACCTTTACCTTTGCACAGCAGGTAGTAGAGAAAGGTATGCATGACAGGCCACTTCCCACCCTCTCTTGTCAGAACTTGAGCCTCTACATCCCAGTGGCTACCCAGAGACCTTTAATGGTAAATGATGCTTCATTGACTATGTCAGCCTGAATTAGCAGGCGGGCTCATCACATTAAGCCAAGACTCTGGGCTGCCAGTTTCTATGTTCTAGTGCTGCTCTATCCTAGCTGTCGTGCTCCCTTCCCCACCTCAGCAGCCCTGAGAAATCTCAGGAGTCAGGCAATGTCCTGGAATGAAGGAGACCCAGGAGTAGTTTATGAGCAATGAGGCGTCCATACAAGTCTCATTTCCCCTGCTGCCCTGCAGAGTAGGCTTTATATACTGGTATCCAAACACCTAATTGTCTCTTTCTGTAGGACAGGGAATGATAACAACAATAAATTATATTTACATATTTACAAGTCATGTATTATAAGATTACAGATCACCAAGAGTTTCCTTCACAAAAACCCTGTGAGGCTGGTAATGAAAAGGTTTTCGTCTTTATTTTACCATTGAGGAAACAGAGACCTAAAGAACTTAAGTAATTTTCCCCAGGATTTTGTTTAGCACATAGGAAGTGCTTCATAAAAACCTTTTCATTCATTTATTCATTCATTCATTTGAAGGTCATACAGCTGAGGAGTGGCAAAACCAGATATGATTCCAGATCTCATGCTTTTTCCACTATTCTACGGACTACAAAAGCTTCGGAGATTAATTTCCTTTTTGAACCTGAGAGCTAAAAGCATGTAATTTATTTTAAATTCCGAATGCTGAAGTAAATGGTTTCTACAACACCCAAAGACCACCAACACCTAACTAGCTGATCCTTATCCTTGGTCAGAGATATATAAAGAAGAATGTAATTTCTGTTACTATGATGATGACTGCTGATAAGCTACCACTTATATAGGGCTTTAAGGTTTGCTAAGCACTTGGTATATCCCATACATTTATCCCCAGAGATAAATGGTGTATCATTTAGTCCTTACAACTACCGTGAGAAGTTAATACTATTGTTATCCCCATTTTACAGATGAAGAAATTGACATTGAGGGAAGTTAAGACTTTTGTCACTTGCTCTGGTGTTAAAAGGAAAATTCTTTTTGGGGCTTTTGCCCTGATCAATGAGGCAAAACTCAGGAAAAAGAGAATTAAAGGAGTTTAATTTAAAAAATATGTCAAGGTAGCAACACATTGATGGGCTGATCGTTAACGATCAGCAGGGCATTCGATGGAGTCAGCTTTTATCAATAACTTTTATAATGAGATACAGACAATTGAGATGGGTCCACATCAGCAAAGGGGGATGGGCCACTGCATTTCAGCTCCTCCCTAGCTGCTGCATCATAAGGAAATGAGATTATAAATAAGAGGCATGGGCTTCTACATGCTGGCTAGCAAATAGGAGAATGACCTGCTCTGTGCTGGACAGCTGCAAACTGGGTGATGGCAGCCTCTCCCAATACTGATTGACAAACAGGACTGGGAATGATGGGGTTGCTGAGTCAGCATGCTTTCAGGGTCCCACAGCTACCATGTGTCTTAGCCAGGATCTGAACTCAGATCACGCTCACTCCAAGTCCAATACTCTTATCTACTACCCCACCTAGCAGCAATCTAATCATACTTTGCGTTTTAATAACTTGCCTGCCAAGCTTTGATGCATTACTCATTTCCTCTGATACAAACTATCCTTCAAGATAGGGTTAGAAAACTCTTAATACCTCTGTTTTACTGATTGTGTCACTGGCAACTCAAAAGTGTCAAAATATTGATCCAAGATCAGAGAATGCATCAGTGCTAAACCTAACAGGTCTCCTAAGTCTTCAGGGTACAAAGATTCTGCCACAAAACTTATAAACCCATCATAGCACCTTATGGCTGGACCATGTAGAGCTGGAGGGGACATTTTACAAATGAGGAAATGAGACTCAGAGAGGTTATGACTTGCCCAAAGTCACAGTAAATGACAGGAGTGAGATTTCAACCTTAGGCTCATTATCCCAGGTCCCCTGTTCTTTTCCACTGTCTATTCCAGCAGACTCTTACAGTGGTATAGGTGAGAGGTGCCAATAGTCAGCATCAGGCTGGTAGCAGGGGCAAAGGAGAGAAGGGGGCACATATGAGAGATGTTATAAAGGTAAAAACAATAGAAGCAACTAATTAGATATGAAGGTTGAGAGTGAAGAATTGATGACTCCTGGGTGACAGAGGAGGGTGGCTCAGTCATTAGAGGAAAATTAGGAATTAGGCGGGGGTGGGGTGAGGAGGAAGACAAACTCAGTTTTCAACATTTTAAACTCTGAGACTGTTGCCTCAAACTGCTGGCCACCATGTCAGACACTCAGCATCATTATAAAGTTTTCCATGGATAAGGAGGTCTGTAGCAAAGGTAACTCTGGAGAGGGTAGTTTCCAGTTGAGTTTGGAGGTCTAAAACCAGACTACACGGTCTGTACTGTCGCTCTGGCCCAGAATGATAAGAATCTGCTCTATGATGAGGCTCATGAGAGTGGGGGTGGCGTCTCATGTATCTCAGCATCCTTCTCCGCAAGCCTTCTAGCAAAGGCTGGACGACCACTTGTTAGGCAGAAGAGATTCTTGTTCAGGTGTGTATTCTCTTAGGTGACTCCAAGACCTTTTCTGACTCTGAGACTGTTGCTTCAAACTGCTCTCCACCCTGGAGGTCAGACATTCAGATTCATTATAAAGTTTCCCATGGATAAAGACATCTGTAGCAAAGATAAACAAGAAACCAAATGAATAGTCCTGGTTCCTTTGAAGTCAAGAGTAATTCTGAAAACAGACTGGAGGGCTGGCTCCTAAGAGACTGTCATAATGAAAAAGTCACTGTCAGAGAGCCTGGGAAGGACATGAAAAACAATTTCATATGTTTGGTCCTTTAATGGAAACAAAACAAGGGAAATCTGGGACTTCAGACCTTTTTCTTTTCAAGGAACTAGTCTCTTGGCAACTGAGCCCTGCAGGTCTGACGCTGGGCACTAAATTAAGATGTCAGCTTGGAGTTTGGCTTTAACCCAATGGGTGGGAAATAAGGGAAAAACAAAGAGAAAATCTTGAAAAATGTAACAATGGGAACAGAATAACTTTTCAAAAACAAAAGTTTTTTCTTATCTGCTTGGGTCATCTATCTTTCAGAGAGAGCTTTATTCATTTAAAAGAATGATTTTTGTGAGGAGAAGGGGCATCACAGGTATCAACATAGACTTGACTATAGTATCTTGGCAATTGGGTAGTGAAGTGAGAGCTAATGCCATGGCTGGGATGCCTAGGATTTCCTTAAAGCATAGGAAAGGGATAGAGAAGGGCAATGTTTCTTGGTTAAGAGGCTGAGCCTTTTGGACTAAGATAGCAGTTGTCCTGCAGACCTCTTACCAAAACCGAATTCATTTCCTGTCCCCCTCCCCCACTAACTTTCCTATTAGTGTTGAGGTTATCGCTATCCTCCATCTCTCTGGCTCATGACCTAGTCACCCTCCCATAGCCAAACTGTTGCAAATCCTATTATTTCTACCTTCAGAGGACCTCTTATATATACTGTCTTCTCTCCTCTGACACCACTCTAATGCAGGCCCTCATCACCTCATACCTAGACTATTACAGTAACCTGATGGTGGGTCTTCCTGCCTCAATTCTCTCCCTACTCCGGTTAGTCCTCCACTTAACTGTCAAGCTGATCTTCCAAAAGCCCAGGTCTGACTGTACCCTTCTCTTTCCTGCATTCAATAAATTCCATTGACTCCCCATTATTTCAGGATTAAACATAAAGGTATCTGTTTGTTCCCTTAAAACCTTTCATAACCTGGCCCTTCCTACCTTTCTAGTCCTATTCTATCTTACATCCCTCCATGTACTCTGCAGTGTGGTGACACCAGCCTTCTTGTTGTTCCTCAAACATATACTTCCTCTCCCATTCTGTCCCTCCTCATGTCCATCTCCTAATCAGAGATGGGCTGTTTTGTGACATTTGGATTCAATTAAAAGGCTGCACTTAAGGACCTAGAAGGCCACAGGTTCCCCACCCCTGTAACTTCTCTGACTTCTTTCAAGAACAAGGTAAAATGCTACCTTCTGTAGAGTGCCTTTCCCAATCCTCTTTATTACACATGTCTTCCCTCTGAGGTTATCTGAGGTTATCTCCAATTTATTACATATATATAGTCAAGACTCCTCTTCTTGAATTCAAATCTGGCCTCAAACTCTCACCAGTTGTATGGCCCTGGGCAAGTCACTTAACCCTGTTTGCCTCAGTTTCCTCATCTGTACAATGAGCTGGAGAAGGGAATGGCAAACCACTCCATTATCTTTGCCAAGAAAACCCCAAATGGGGTCAGTTGCAAAGAGTTAGATATGACTGCAATGACTGAACAACAAAATGTCTTGTTTGTGCATCGTTGGTTGTGTGTGGTCTCCCATTAGACTGTCAGTTCCTTGAGAGCAAGCACTGCTTTTTGCCTTTTTTTGTATTCCCAGTGTTTGGCACTTAATAAATGCTATTTATTTGACTTACCCCTCAAAGGGTCTTTTAGCTCTCTTCAAGAATTCTTTCCAATTCTATGAATTGTGAAGAATCAGAATCTATGTAAGGAGGGTAGCTGGTGGTACAGTAGTAGATAGAATGCTGGGTCTAGAGTTAGGAAGACCTGAGTTTGAATCTGACCTCAGACACTCACTAGCTGTGTAACCCTGGGCAAATCACTTAACTTCTGCCTCAGTTTTAAAATGGGAATTGTAATAGCAACTGTTTCATGGGGTTGTGAGAATTAAATGAAATAATATTTGTAAAGTGTTAGCACAGTGCCTGGCATATAGTAAACAATAAGTACTTGTTCCTTTTCCTTTTCCTATCACTGTTTTTTACTATTTACTAAACCCCTATGTTGTTGAGGGACAGTTTAACCCATTCTAATATTTTAAAAATTCAAATTATTAAAAAAAATTTTTTTCCTATTCAAGCTTAAATTTAACTTTGTAAGTTTCTTCCTTTGCTCCTACTTTTGTTCTCTGGGGTTTTGGATGAGAAACTGCAGCACAGATATCCTGGGTAACCCCTGGAGGATTCCAACCTGAGCCACAAGTATTTTAGAGCGAGAGGGGAAAGAGAATCGGCTAGTAGATTGACAGCTGAAAGGGGCTTTGGAGATCAACTAGTCCTCACTCTCCTCCATTTTACAGATGAGGGTCCTGAGGCCCAAGGAGTTTAAGTGACCTGCCCTGGGTCACACTCTTATAGTCCTCGCTTCAGGTTCAAGTTGAGTCAGGGTTTCTCAAAATGTCCCCCTATTGTTTTACTTACCAAGCAAAATTCATGTTTTAGCATGAGAGGTTAAGAAGAGCCCCAGAGGCTGGTAAGTGTAATGAGCTTAGAAAGACCCCGGATAAAGTAAGGGAAAGTTCTCAGGAGACCAGGCCATGGATAGTCCTCTGGAAGAGGGAATCGGTTTTCTAAAAGGTAGTTTCCAAAGCAAGTCTTTGCTTAATTAGTGAGGCTAATGGTAAGAAACTCATCTGGGCTTTAGTTCCCTTTCCTGTTCTCCAACTGAGACAAAGTCAAAGAATACAATTTGAGGATGGGGAGAAAGTTGCCACAGCTGAACTTTGAGCTGAAGGGATCGCTTTTAATAAAGTTTCCATGCCCACTGATTTGAGAAACAAAATATAATCTGCTCTATTCCTAACATCCTCTACCCATCTTCTTTTGCAGGTTCCTGTGCTGAGACCCATGGACCTGATGGTGGAGGCCACACCCAGAAGAGTATTTGCCAATGCACACACGTATCACATCAACTCCATATCAGTCAACAGTGATTATGAGACCTACATGTCAGCAGATGACCTGAGGATAAACTTATGGAACTTTGAAATAACCAATCAAAGTTTTAGTATCCTTTGTGGATCATTGATTATGGAATGTGTCAGATGGGGAAGCACACTTGGTGATCATCTACTTCAACCTCCTTATTTTACAGAGGAGGAAATTGAGGGCCAGAGAGGTGAACAGCTAAGACCAGAACCCAGGTCTCCTAATGCTGATCAAGATGTAGCCCATTCGAACCATTATAATTTCCCATAGTAAAATTGTGAAATAACATTATTAGTGTATAAGGCTAATTACATAACAAATGTGATCATGCCTACAAAGGAGTGATAGGGAATTTCATTTCATCTCTTTTCAAGAAATGGTTCCACAAAAGGCAACTCTTGGTAGGTAAGGACCATCAGGCATGTCTAGTAACATTTAAAATGTCCATGGTAATTGGGTATCTTTCAGAGGCCATAGAGGGTAATAAAAACCCAACAATGATAGCAATGAAAGAAAGAAATGAAAATATAATATTAAAAGTGAAACTTCCTTGGCAAGTGTTGGGTACACTCTTGTTGTCAACCTTTAAACAGAGTCTTCATTCCCTTCAGGTTACAGGTTAGTCTAGGTGACCCTCTTAACTCAAAAATACTGTGATTTTGTATAATTGTGTCATTTTTCTAAAGCTTAACAAAGCACTTTGCCTCATGATACACCTGCTAGGTAGGTATCCCATGTATTACTATAGCTATTGTACAGATGAGAGAGCCCTGCCTAAAACCCCATAGAATGTGCTGTTGAGTACAGTTGGGACTCAGTCACCCATGCGTGAATGCAGTCCATCAACGTGCCTGCTAAAATGGTGCCCATGGGTAATGTTTTCTTCTCCCACTTCAGTTCTATTCCAAGAGACAGATGCCCAAATTCTGCTCATCCGGCTGTCATTCTACAGTTCTGCTCAGGTGACATGTTTGCTGAATTTTGCCTGCAGGGCTTAAGGCTGGAGGATGGGAGTTTCTTTAGGCTATTTAGGAGACAGATGCCTTGGGGAGAATGCAAAGGAGAAATATTAATAGTGTAATTTGAGTTATATTCTGCAGATGTGTGACAGACTGCCAGGTGCCAGCATACAAATGAGACCATGCCATTCACCCTTAAAGCAGCCATATGTAAAATACTAATTGCAATCATGAAAATGATGATACCTGATATCTATATAGTGCTTTTCAGCCATACTGCCCTAAGCCCTAAGCAGACTTTACAAACTGAAATCACTTTGCCCACTGTCACTAAAATGCCACCACCTCTGAGTAAAAAGCAACCACCTTTAAAATGTCCCTATAGAAACACCACCCAGCTTACAGGTCTCAAGTTCTTATGTATTTAACTCCAGTTTCTCTAATGCCTTTTTTTATAGAATGAGAGAAACAATTCAATGATAAATTAGAAAAGAAGAATATTGGAATTTCACGTCTCCTCTCACCGTTGTTAACCTCCACTCTACTGACCCCAATTATCTGGGGACCTTTTTAAATTGACCTATTCAATTCTAGGCCTCCCTTCTCTCCCCAAAGTCTAAATCTGTCCTAAGATGCTGATCACTAGACCCTTGACATTCATTATGAGAGATCTTAGTGTTAAGGTAGCTCAAAGCAATCTCTTAGCACCAAGCTAGGTGTTCAGTAGTGATCCTCAATGATTGGTGTCACTCTTTTTTTCTACAATCTATGATACTCCCAGCCTCAGGACATCCAGAAATGGACCTTTCCCTTAGAAAGGTCTTGTGGCATTATTAATAGCCTATGAGTTCTGCTCAAGAGGACCCAGTAATAGACAAAATAATTTCTTGGAACCTCAGTTTTGTCGTCTATAGAATGAAGGTATTACTACCAATTGTACCTTACTCAAAGTGAGGCACTAATCGGCTAATTGTATCCCTTAAAGTGCTGTATAAAAGTCAGTTATTGTTATTTCATCCAGGTAGTACAGTGGATAGAGCGCTGATCCAGCTGTCATGAAGACCTGAATTCCCTTTGACTTCAGACACTGTGTGTTCCCGGGCAAATTAACTTCCGTTTGCCTGAGTTTCCTCATTTCTAACATGGAGACAATAATTTCCTTAGTAGCTCCTACCTCCCAGTGTTGTTGTAAGGGTCAAAGGAGATGATAATGGCAACTAACGCAGTAAGTTAGAATATTAGTGTACAGTACACAAACGTTAGCTCGCAGTAATAGTGTCAGAAATAAGTCAATCTCTATTTTGAATAGAGGGGATTAACACTTAAAGGAGAAAAGCTATAATGTTAGCAGGTTAAATGTATATTGACTTAAAAGAATCCTTCATCTGCCCATCCGTCCACTTCACCATCCTAAGAGGGCGTTGTACTGTATGTTACATCAGGTTAAAGTTGCTCTCTTCAGTTTAAGAAAATCATACTTCTGCCACATCCAGTAGGGTATTGTTAGAACTGCTTTTCCAGGCATGGTGATGACTTGCCCCATTCTCTCATTGGATCCTGATTTTCCATTATGGAAAAACAGGAAGTTCTACCTGTGACTATCAGAGTATTTCTCAAGGCAAAGGTCACAGGACTACCTAGGGAACTTACTGGGACCTGGGCCTTGTTAAACCCATGCTTTAGCCAAGAGGACCTTAATAGTACAACTAAGAATGATGTGTTTTTCAGCTTGTCCCTTTGCTGTAAGAATCTCTGCGGATCTTCCCCTACCAAGGAATAGTGGTTTTCCACCAATCATGTGTGACTGAAGAAGGCTTTCTTGAGAAGATTTGGAGGCATCATGATGCTTTCTATGCTGCCTTATTGGTCAAAGGAGCTAAGCTGTGGCCACAACTGGCATCTTATGGAAGTGAAATAACTCTTCTACTGTGTACATTAATGATATAGACGATGTATGACCATGTGCAGAAATCATCCCCCATCTCTCAACACTGGCTTTAGAGGTCCCACACTAGCACACGTGGCGGCCAGATGCCCCTCACATCTTCGCTTCTGAGGTCAGCCTTGGGACTCTCAATTCTGGGTTATGTCAGGGCTCTGCCAGGGGCCAGAATTTCTCTTCCACTGGAAAGGAAAATTTCTCTTTGTTGCATTTCCATAGAAGGAGGGGCACGTATTTAACCAGGGCATCATCTCAACAGATGGGAGCAGATTTTGCTACTGGTGGCATTTCACAGTTGTGTATTTCCCTTGCATGTTTACCTGAAGATTGGCATTAACATGGTCTGGGCTTGCAGCTGCTTGTCTGTTTAGCAGAATGCCCCAGGCAGGGCCAGCTTGGGGCAAAATTGGAAAGTCAATAGTTTGTCATCACTGCTTCTCTGCCACCTATCCATTTTTAGAGCTTTCTTCTTTTTCCTTAATAGCACTTGGGCTATATTCCATCCATAGAGATGCTGCTGCCCTTCTACTATCAGTGGGGTAAACTTGGTATTTTCATGTACTTCAGGGTCCCTGCAGACATCCACGAATGACACCAGTTAAACTTATTATCACTAAGTTTCCAAGAAACATCATCATAAATTTAGAGCCAGTAGGAAGTTTAGTTCAATTGCTTAGTTAGCTGAAGTTGCTACTTCAGCCTCTTTATTTTAAAGACATAGCACTCAGGCCCAGAGAGATTAAGGGAAGTGCCTTTGGTCATACAAGTAATAAATAGCAGAGCCAAAATTCAAATGCAAACCCCCTGACCCCAAATCCAAAACTATTTCCACATTACCAGGCTTCCCTTCCTAGACGGATTTATATCTCTAAAGAGCGCACCTGAAGAAGCTATTTGAGGAATGGTGGCACTTGAATTGGGGACAGAAAACATTAACAATACACTGATCACCATCAAGAACACAGGGTTCAAAACCTTGCTATGACACTTATGTGATCACCTCTCTGTGCCTCAGTTTCCTTATTTGTAAAATGATGAGGTTGGAATAGATACCTTCTAATGTCCCTTACAATTCTAAATCTATGATCCTGTCAACTGCTCAAGTGAGGTAATCCTTGTCCCAGATGTTCATAGCTCAGTAAATACTAGGGAGCAGTAATCATTCTCCCCTCTGACTTGGTCTCTTGATATGTTCTCCATTACTTCATGATCCTAGGGAGTCAAGGCTCCTAGATTTAGAGCTGGAAAGGACCTTAGTAGCCACTAAATCCAA
Source organism: Potorous gilbertii (assembly GCA_028658325.1). NCBI lineage: Eukaryota > Metazoa > Chordata > Mammalia > Diprotodontia > Potoroidae > Potorous > Potorous gilbertii. Next base: position 389,935,691 of record CM053769.1, read on the forward strand.
ATATCTCACTCTATGGATGAGGAAACTGAGGCATAGAGAGGTTTAAAAGGTTACTCATTGTAAAACAGTAAATTTTTTGAGTCAGCATCCAATGGTTCTTTCAGAGTTCAGTGTTCTATCAACTATGCTACTCAGCTACCAGTGGGAACTTGTTCTCTATACCACATCAGCCTGAAAAGTATCTCAATCAGCCAATTAGCAGACACTTTTTAAATTGGCAAAAATATGACTTCTCTGCCCCTCATTCCCAGTTGAGAAAGAAAGACAAAATAAATTCCCTCACTGACCATGTCCAATATGTGTGTGTACATGCACACATATGTGTGTGTGCTCGTCCTTCGTTGCCAAAGAAGACCATGCCATCAGAGAAATAATGACATGACTTGCACTTGACTTTGTTTTGAGTGAGGGAGGGCTGTGCAAGGTCACCAGCCTCATTTCTCTTCCAGAGTCATCTGAATCCAATGACCAGATATTCATCAGGATGACTGGAGATGACCCAGGATGAGGCAAATGAGGTTAAGTGACTTGCCCAAGGTCACACAGCTAGTGAGTGTCAAGTGTCTGAGGTGAGATTTGATCTCAGGTCCTCCTGACTCCTGCACTGGTGCTCCATCCACTACCACCTAGCTGCCCCCTAACACATATGTGTATATATATATGTACATATGTGTGTATATACATGTGTGTGTATATATGTTTATATATATACATATATATGTATATACATTCCAAATCCTTCACCTTTTCATCAAGAAGTTGTGGGTACCATATTTCATTATAAGTCCTCCAGAATTCCATTTGGTTATCATGCTGATCAGAGTTTCTAAGCCTAAGTTGTTTATCCTTACAATATTGCTATCTTTGTAAAAAAAATTCTGGTTCTGCTCACTTCACTCTGCATCAGTTTATACGTCATCCATCTCTTTCATCATTTCTTGTATCAAAATAGCATTACCTCACATTTAATGCGTTTAAGCATTTCCAAACTCTTAAGCATTACCAGGCATTTATTAAGCAGACACCTTGCTGCCCTCAAAGAGTTTATATTCTACCTGAGCTATCCCATTGTAAATTCCTTTAGTGTGTAGTCAGTGCCTTGCACATGTCATAGTCAGAACTCAAAGAGTTTATAGGTAGGTTATCTCTCAGTCTTCTAGTTCTCGCTGTCAAGAACTATGCCTTTTTACCCCAAAAATACCTATATCATTTGTAATCAGTGTTTTAAATGAGGAGACTGAAATTTGGCCTGGCAAAGATGGCCTCATAGAATCTTAAATGTTCTCTCAAGAGGGCTTGTGAGTTCTAGATATATGGTTTTCAAGACCAAAAAAAAAAGTGGCTTCTTTTCACCTTCAAGATGGGCAGCCTCCCTGAGCAATGACCTGAAGGGCCAAAGTTGTTCTCAGTCGTGGGTATAATCATCAGGTAAAACTGGTTCTTCTCTCTAGATTTAACTAATCCCTCTGCTGCTAATGCAGACATACAGAATGGAATCCTGCCCAGCTCCCCAAGCCTGAGTGGCCTTGGTAGATGATTACCCCCAAACAAGAACTCATCACTGTCAGCAAACTCAGCAGCTATGGCATAGAGACATCACATCAAGATGGAAGTTTTGACAGGTTGCCATCAACTTCAAAATCCAACAAAAATCAAGCACCAACAGTTTATTCCTAAGTTAGCTTTTTGGAACAAATTAGACACTTTTGAGTTCATAATTCTTGCCAGCCATTAGCAAGAAAAAGAGCTTGTTATTTCAACACATTATCTACTACTGAGTTATTAATAATTAAGTTTAATTCAATAAGTATTTATCAAGCAACTGCTCAATACCCTATACAAACATCTCATTTGACTTTTACAACAGCCCCATGAGAAATACAAAGCTTATTTATTGGCTATTATTTGGTGATGATTATTTTGTTTTTTTATGTTTTAAACATCAGACCCGTATTTCATTGATATAGGGAACTTTGAGTAAGATGATTCCCTCTACCAATACAAGTCAGCATTTGGGCTACAATTTCTCATGGAGATCTGCCCAGGACAGTGAGAAATGCCCAGCATCACACACTCAGTGTGTGTCAGAGGCCAGACTCAAGCCCCAGTCTTCCTGAGTTCTTAGAGGGTAGATGGAAGAGGGAGAAGAAAAACCTCTTGCAGTGGATGTGATTTAAGCTGAGTCTTGAAGGCAGTCAGGAATTCTAAGAGGCAGAGGTGAGGAAGGACAACTTTCTAGGCATAGGAGACAGCTGGTACAAAGCACAAGAGATTGTAGGGGTTTCTCCCTTGGAGAAAGGGGTTTCTCCCTTGGAATAAAAGAAGAAAACATATCTCATGCACTGTTTTGCCATGAAGAGCCTAGTTCTCATTCTCCAGCCCAAGCCAGCTTGTTATTGCTGTCAGAGGGGATCATCTGTTCATATTCTTGAGCTTGGCAGGGTCTTAGATGAGAAAATGACTTTGTAGATGGTTCCCAGACACCTTAGGCTTTTAATGTAATTGTGGTAGTTGGTTTTTTTACCTGTCAGAAGCAACTGCCAAAGAGTAAACTCCAATTGCCTTCAGTCAAGACTTTAAGTACTAACTTAGAAGACAATCCAATGCTGTGATCTCCCCTCCCCTTCTGGTCCATTGGCTGCTGAGCACAGAGCTTCACCCATCTCTGCTTACTTTCTCCCAGCTACAGAAGTCTCCCCAGGCTTTCCACCCCGCTTTAGCTAAATCCTTGCAATTTATCTGCACTCTATTAATAAGGCACATGCTAAAGACTTAGGATTGGGAGTAACAGATCTGTCTTGCCCCAGGGTTAATTTAATAGCAATCTGCTGGCTTTCTATATTGTATATTAGCTGTGAATCTCCCAGCACTGCCTTTATCACTTAGGGCTCTGGGACAATTGGGAAATCTGGGTAGAGAGTTGCAGAAGAGAAAATTGTCTGTCAAAATCCATCATTTCATTTTAGAGGAGAGATGGGGAGCAGTGCATTGTTCATCTTTTTTCTCCTTCCTTCCAAAATTGAAAGACAAAGGGGAAAACAGCCCAACAGGGCAACAACCCACATTTATTTATCTTCTGGGGCAGATCTCCATACCAAGGGCTGGGACAGATGCAAAGTTGAGAGAAAACAAAAGTTGCTGCTCTGATAGGGTAGAAGGAGGACTGTCTCTGGAATCTGAAGACCTGGATTCAAATCATGCCTCTGGAGTTACCTGTGTGACCTTGGGCAAGTCACTTAAGCCTCAGTTTCTTCATCTGTAAAACAAAGAAGTTAGAGTTGATAATGTGTGAGATATCTTCCAGCTTTAGATCTTGATAACCTATTATACTTTGATGTTGAATTTATAGTACAGTAAAATTGCTAGGTCTTAAAAGTTTAGAAGGGCAGCAGTCTAATATGGTAACTTTGTATGGCTGGAGATGAGTGATTTGACGTCTCTGAACCTCATATTTGAAGTGGGGATGATAATGCCTATTGTACTTATCTCACAGGGTTCTTGTGAGGAGCAAATGAACTAACGTAGGTAAAGTGTTTTGCAAACCTCTTGGTTTGAAAGGCAATTATTAATAGGGGGATAAGTTTCTTCATCTGTAAAATGAGCTGGAGAGGGAGATGGTAAATCACCCAGGATCTTTGCCAAAAAAACCCAAATAGGATCGCATAGAGTTGGATACAAGTAAAAAGACTGAACAATGAAACACATATGTAGGTAATAATGATAGACGGTACAAGTACAATACAGAGGTGCCAAATAACAGGTTCATGGGGACCGAGAGGCACCTCACTTCTGACAGAAGGCTCAGAGGAAGATTCCTTTGGGAAGTAGCATTGGGGTTAGACTTTAGAGGGTGCATAGGGCTTCAATAAACAGAAAAAGAAGGCATTCCCAGGCATGTGGAATAGAATAGACAAAGGTGTGGAGATGAGAAAGCAAATGGCATGTTAGGTAGAGGAGGATGGAGGAAAAAGAGAGGAAGGTACTAGAGCGTATAGTATGTGGAATGGAGGGGTATGAGATAAAACTGAAAAGGTAAGGTGGTACCAGATTGTGGGGAGCCTTAGATGCCAAGCAAAGGAATTTAAACCATATTCAGTAATAAGGAGACACTGAACATGTTGAGCTAAGAAATCACCTGCCCAGATCTATACATAAAGAAGTATAGTCAGGGAGGGAAAGGGAGTAGTAGAAGCTGAATTAATGAAAACGTAGGGCTCCATGGCAGAGGGGAAGTAGCTGGAATTCAGTGCTAAGCAGAGCTGATGATAAGATAGCTTGCATCTGATTTATTAATTTTTTTTTATCCTGCAAAAGCCTCCACTGAAGGAAATATGAAAGATAGCTTAAAGAAAGAGCTAAATAAGTAGAACCTAAAATAATCATTGTATTTTTTCAGAGCAACTAATCACTGAATAAGTAAAAGAGATTTAATGAGGTACCATGTGTATATACAGTCTTTTTTCACTCCCTAACAAGGACTGAAGATCCCCAGGGGATTGTTCAAGCTTGAGGATTAACCCACTAGCCTTCAGAACCCTCAAAGACCGACACAGGCTATCAATAAAAATGAATTTAGTGGCTAAGGCCTGACGCCCATTTGGAGATTTTCTCAAAAAGAGAATACCACTAAATCTGATAGGTGGTTTCTAGTCAGGAGGCAGAGGCTAGGACTGGAAAGGGCTGCCTCAGTTATAAAGGGTGTTGGAGGTAGCCAGCTGGCACAGGGGACTTTCACGGGGCATGTTCTGAGGCAGTAAGAGATGGGGAAACATGACCCGGCTGGCTGAATAGAATATTATTGGCTCCTTCATTTTCACAAGTACAGATGCTCATGGTTTATTTTTAGGAGAGAAGATGAACTGTTGATAAAATACGCTATCCTTCCCACACAAAGAGGGGGGGAGGCTTGTTTTTGGAGGCACTGGTACAAGTCTGAAAGTTGACATCAGATTTTCTTGGGGAAGAAATAACAACCATACATAATGCAAGTTCTCTGGAGAATGAAGCCATCTTTGCCCCCTACACATTCAATTCCTTACCAAATCTTGTCATTTCTTTACCTTCAACAACTCTTGCAGACAACTAATTAATGCAGACGCTAATACAAGCAGGACCCCAGTTCAGGCCTATGTCCTGTCTCACCTGGACTGCTGCAGTGGCTTCAGTGATCTCTCTGACTCTTGTTCTGTCTCCTTTCCCATCCATCCTCCATATGGCTGCCAAAAGTAATTTTCCTAAAGCACTGGTAAACTCCAGTGATTTCCTACTACTTCCAGGAGCAGATATAAAGTCCTCTGTTTGGCGTTTAAAGATCTTCACAACCTGGCCCCGCCAGCCTTGTCTTTCTTCTTACACCCCACACATTAAGGGATCCAGCCATTTTGGCCTATTTGCCATGCTTCACACACAACGTTCCATCTCATATCCTTGTACCTTTGCACTGGCCAGCCCATGCCTGGAATGCTCTTCCTCCCAACCTCCAACTCTTAGAATCCCTGACTTTCTTTCAAACTTTTTCCCAGAAAACACCTCCTTTTGTTGTTCAGTTGTTTCAGTCACGTCTAACTCTTTGTGACTCTATTTGGGATTTTCTTATCAAAGGTAAGTAAAATGATTTGCCATTTCTTTCTCCAGCTCATTTTGCAAATGAGAAAACTGAAGGAAACAGGGTTAAGTGACTTGCCCAGGATCGCACAGCTAGGAAGTGTCTGAGGCCAAATTCAAACTCAGGTCTTCCTGACTCCATGCTCATCTACTGTGCCATCTAGTTACCCACAACCTCCTATGGGGCACCTTTCTTGGTCCCAACTCCCACTCCCTCCCCAGTGGCAAGTACCTTCCCATCTAAAAATACCTTCCATCTACTCTACATTTATTTTGTATGTTCTGATTTATATAGGTTATTTCCTCCATTAGAATGTAAGAAAGTAAAGGGGTAAAGTATTTTTTTTATTTATTATCCTCAGTGTTAGCACAGTCCCTACACATCAGAAGTGCTTGATAAACTGATTGATCAATTGACATAAAGTACCATGTACCTTAAAAGTATCATATAACTGTTAGGTAATAATTATGGTAGGAACAGCAGGATATAAATGATATTTATTAATGCATTAGGGTCCTATTTACTTATTCCTCTGTTCTTTTGTGATAAAACCCTATTGAGAAACTAGGGTTCCCAAAGGCAAAATAGACAGCAAATCAACCTCAGCATCTGAAAGACCTGCAAGTCATCTAACCCCATAATCTCTAGGCTATTTTCTAAGACTACTTGGCAGTGCCAGTATCAGTATGCATTGTTAAATTTCCTCACTTGGATTTCCCTGTGCCAATGAAACCACAGTCCAGTTTAAAAAAAAAATTCCCTTGGACCAGTCTGTTATATGAGTCTGACTCATACCATTTTTTTTTTGGAGGAGGGAAGACAAGGCAATTTGGGTTGCCCAAGGCCACACAGATACTGTCAAGTGTCTGAGGCTGGATTGGAACTCAAGTCTTCCTGACTCTAAGGCCAGTGTTCTATTCATTGCACCACCTAGCTGCCCTAACTCATGCTCTTGATGCAAAAGAAAGATGCTAGATTTGTAGTCAGAAAACTTGGGTTGCAATCCTGGCTCTGCCAATGTGTGACCTTAGGCAAGTCAGTTAATCTTTCTGGGCCTCAGTTTCCCTATCTGTAAAATGAAGCAGTTGGATAGATGACATCTTGTGTGTCCCTTCCAGTTCAAAGTCTGTGATGTAATAATCTTATTGGTAGTCAGTTATTTTCTGCTAATTACAGACACAAAATGAGTGAATGCAACCATAAGATATGGAGAAGAGAGACTCCCTTTGTGATGGGAAGACAAAAATCAAGGGATTTCCCAAGAATCTATCCTCCAATTTTAATGGCCTTTCCTCAGTCCTCTCCCCTTTTGATATCTCTGTTGTTATGGATACTGTTGACTACCCTCTTATCCTAGAAACTCCTACCTTAGTGTCCTTGACATCACTATCTCTTAGGTCTTCTTTTACCTGCCTGATGACTCCGTCTCAATTTCATTTGCTTGATCATCATCCACCTCCTACTCCCTTAAGCATGAGGTCCTCAAGATTCCATCTTGTACATTCTTTCTTCTCTTTCCACACCCTTTCTCCGTCTTATTTGTTTCCATAAAATTAGTTGTCATATCTACAAAGGTGACTCCAAAATCTCTATATCTGTCTCCAATCTCTGTCTGAAATTACAAACTAGACACGATCTTCTGGATGCCTTCACCTCAGACTCAACATGCCTCAAATAGAACTGATTATACTTCCTCCTTAACTTACCCCTCCTCTATGTCCCCATACCTCTTGGGGTGCCGAAACACCTCAGTCACTCAGATTTATAACCCTGGAGTCGTCCTTGGTTCTGCCCTCTCTCTCATCTCCAATGTGCAAGTAGGGAAGAAATTCTTTGGATTGCATTTTTATAAGCATCTTCTGTATTTACATGACTATCACTAGTTCAGAACCATTTTTTTTTCTTAGCAAGACAACTAGAATAGTTTCTAATTAGCTTTTCAGTCTCCACCAATCATCCCTCTGCAATTTCAGTTGCCAAAATAGTCTCCTAGCATCATAGATTTTATCATTTCTCTGCTTAAGATCTTTTGGTCCCTATTGCCTGGAGGATAAAATTCAAATTCCTCACCTTAACTTTTGGAGTCATTCATAAACTGTTTTCAACCAACCTTTCCAGTTTCCTTTCATATTACTCCTCTTCATGTACTCTATATTCCAGTCAAAGTAGATGACTCGCCATTCCCCTAACTCGCCCTTCCACCTCCTGACCATTTGCATTTATGTAATCTATCTTGCATGCCTACAACATATTACTTACATCACCTCTACTTCTCAGAACCCTTATCTTCTTTCTAGGTTTCATTCAGGTGTTGCCTCCTCCTTGAAGCCTTTACTGATAGTCATTTTTCAGTTTTCTCCCCCCTCCAACTGTCTTGTATTTTCTTATATATGTACATATTATCTTCATGCTTTCCCCTTCCCATGCAATGTTAGCTCCTTGTTAAGGACAGGAATAGTCTCTCTTTTTCTTTGTAGCCTTGCCAAGCACAATGCCTTCCACAGGGACGAACTGAGCTAAATTCAATTTGCCCTTTTATTATGAAATGAGTGGAAGGGATTTCAGTTGTCTGACAAGAGAAAAAGAAGCCATAAGTCTATCTTAAAATAAACAGTTGTCCATGTGAAATATTTTCATATTGCTACTGGCATTTTAAGGTAACTTTAATAAAACAGTTTGAATATATACACAAGAGAGCAGGTAAGTATGTGAGCTTTTGTATTTGAATGTGGCCTAACCATGTAACTAACTGCCCTGGTGGCTGAATTGTCTGCTATTGAAAATGGCAAGTGTTATTGCTTGCATCCAGTCAAGATGTAATGTGACTATGTCTGTGAAACTTATAGCCCTTGTGACCATGGTGAAGTTCTCTCATCTCTCTGGACCTCAGTTTCCTCATATATAAAATGAGAGTTAGACTCGTTGATTTCTGAGGTTCCTTCCAATCCTAAATTTATGAGCTTAGAAGAATGAATCCTATGTTTTACCTTTGAAATGCCCTTATCTTTGGTTCCTTCCTTGACCTGCCTGTGTCAGATATCGTGGACATTAAGCCAGCCAACATGGAGGAGCTCACAGAGGTCATCACAGCGGCAGAATTCCACCCACTCCACTGCAACACCTTTGTATACAGCAGCAGTAAAGGGACAATCCGGCTGTGTGACATGAGGGCATCAGCCCTTTGTGACAGGCACACAAAATGTAAGTAGTGACCATGAGGCATTCTGTACAGGGGAGTGTGGGGAGATAGGGAGCAGTCCAGATCTAAGGGGGATTCCTCTGAGGAGAGGGCTTGGAAACCCTCCACAGTGCTATTCCCACTTTTTAGATGTAAAGAATGTGCCCAGGAGTGGCCTGGCCAATTTAATAGTGATAAAAGATGAACTCATCTCAAGAGAATACTCATCTTTTATCCTATGTCCTGAATAGGAATCCTTATACACAGTGTATTCATCCCCATCAACAGGACATTAGGAACTCTGAACACGTCACCTTGATACAGAGTGAAGCATCCAGTTGTCTTGGGTACTTGTCACAGCTATTGTAGCTCTGAGTTGCACCCATGTACTTAGCCTTTTAAAAGCAGCCAAAGATGCCTCACACAAGGTCCAGCACGATGCTTGTTGGCTGACTACTGAGATAGACCTCAAGAATAGGCAGAGATAGGAGGCCTCATCCTTTAACCTTGTCAGGCTGACTCTGGCAGCTCCTGGTCACACAGCTTTGTAAAACAAGACCTCTTCAAGGTCAGATATTCCTCTCACCTTGGTTAAAGATTGAGCTGAATTGACAAGGCTGCCCCTGGGTACTCCTCACATAGACAAAGCCCCCTCATGATAAGAGTACTTGAGTGTTTCAGTTTAGATATATTCATGATGCCTGACATGATGTGCCCATTCCTGTTCTGAAGACTTGGAGTGATCCTGAGGACATGTCAGAGATGGTTCCTGCCTTTAAAGTTCTCCTAGACTGGTTAGAGATCTTGAGATACTGCACATCCACATCATGATCAATCAACAAGCAATGATTAAGTACCGACTATGTGCTAGGCATTGTGCTAGGAATTAGTGAACAAAAAGTGAAACAGATTCTGCCTTCTTGGAACTTACAATCTGACCAAGGGAGAAAACATGTATCTATCCATACAATCAATAAGACAATAAGAATACACAGAAACGAGAATTTGGGGAGGAAAGAGCTAGCAAGTGTGACAGTGAAGAAAAACTTCATGTAGAAGATGATCCTTGAAAGAAACTAGAGATTCTAACACAGAGAGGTGAAGAGGAAGGGAAAGGGATGGAGAGAGGGAGGGAGAGGGAGAAGGAGAGGGAGACAGAGAGAGAGAGACAGACAGAGACAGAGAGAGACAGAGAGACAGAGAGAGAAGAAGGGAGAGAAAGAGAGGAAAGAGAAGAAGGAAGAGAGGGAGAGAGAGAAGGAGGGAGGGGGAGAGAGAGAACATTCCAGGGAGAGGAAGGAGGAATAAAACAAAGACATAGAGGTGACAAGACAACAATACAGGACAGTATACAATCAAGTGCTCAAACATCTCCTTCAGACTAAGTTCTATGTTCAGTCTGGAAAGGGAGAAATCTCTTTGGTCTACAAGTCCTAGAAAGAAAACTTTAAGGGAAGAGGTCTTCACACAAATTCCAGAGTTAATGGATGGTAGCGTGATGACATTTTAGGTCTCATTTTGTGTGGATTCTCTCAGTCTTTCTAAAGGATGAAGAAAGCAGTTTCCTCATTTATTTTTAGGGGACATAAGAGTAGTTTTTGACTCTCTTTCTGATATGGCTTTGATACTGAACAGAAGGATAGAGAGAACAGAAAGTGAATGTCTTTCATTCCCATGCCTTTGATTTTAATTTTTAATCCCAAAGTACCATTCCTACTGTGAGTGAGTGTGTAGGACTGGGGGAGGGAAGAGGCCATGAAGGGAAGGCTGAGGAACAGTCCTGCTGACTTATCTTTAGTCATTTGACATAATTGGCTTATTTTGTCAAAATCTTCAAGCTGGATCATTGTGAAGAAAATAAAATACACAAGCATTATTGAAGCTGACTTTACAAAAGTCCTAAAGAGACCGAGATTAGAGATCTGGAAGGTATATCAGTCATGTTGGAACATGAATGGGGTTGGCTGAAGGACTTTAGTACTGAACTTCAGACCAGGGTTCAGTCTCAATATGATGAATTAATCAACCAATAAGCAATTATCAAGCACTTTTTGTATTCCATGAACTATTCTAAGTGTTACTAGGGGTGCAAAGATGAAAACCAAATAGTCCTTGCCCTCCAGAACCTAGGATTCTCCCAGGAGAGAGACTATGTACATATAGAGATGTGCACAAGGTGTCCCAAAAGTCTTAGTACAGTTTTAAAAAACTACTTAAGTGATTAAATCTTAAAATTGCACTAAGACATTTGTACCCTGAATGTGCAAAACAACTCATGGACTTTGTGGCAAGGGAAAAATAGGCTGGTCATTATAGGCCTATCTTATGTCCGGTTTGCATGAAATGTCTGACTGGAGAGAAAAAAAGACAAGGAGGATGATCTGAAGGTTTATTCAAGATGGGGAAGATCTTGAAGATAATTGAAGGCAGCGAGGGAAGAGCCAGTGGAAAGTATTAGACTGTTATTACCAGGGTCTATGGTCCTAGGCAAGTAGGTGGCACAATGGATAGAGTGCTGGTTGTGGAGTCAGAAAGACCCGGGTTCAAATCCAGCCTCAGACACTAACTAGTTGTGTGACCATGGGCAAGTCACTTTGCCTCTGTTTGCCTTAATCCACAGGAGAAGGAAATGGCAAATCACTCCAGTATTTTTGCTAAGAAACCTCTCAATAGAGTCACAAAGAACCAGACATGACTGAAACAAGTGAACATAAAATGGTAAAAGAAGCATGATCCTTGTGTGATGCACAGCCAGTGGTCTGGGCCAATCCACAAAGGCAACAGGAATAAACCTGTAGCACTGAAAACAAAAGACTGAAGCCAGATAGACTAGGGATCAGTGCCTGGAGCAGGGGTAAGATATCAGGCATTAAGAATTGGGAGGGGAATCTCACAACACAGGAGGATTAAAGAAGTGACTGCACCAAAGACTTCAAGGAGACAAAGACTCTCCATTCCCCACTTTGGGTGAGCTTCATCTCTTCCTTCTCCATGCCCCCTTGCATGCCTCCCCACAGCAAACCTCTAAGACTAGTTGCTTCTCCGTGGCTGCTGTGGATCCCCTAGAGGACTCCTGATCCAGGCTTTCAGGTTCAAGGAGGTTCCAAGTATTCTGCCAGCCATTGTGGAAAGACAACATCTGGTTCTTATCTGTCCTCTGTAGCTTTTAGAAACTCAGACAGCTAGATTAAATAGTGACTAGAGTGCTGGGCATGAAAAACAAGGAGTTGTTCCTGCCTTGAGTCATTTTCAATCATGTCTGACTCTTTTGGGGGTTTTCTTGGCAAAGATACTGGAGTGGTTTGCCATTTCCTTCATCAGCTCATTTTTATGGATGAGGAAACTAAGGCAAACAGGGTTAAGTGACTTACCCAGGGTCATACAGCAAGGAAAAATAATACAAACCAGATTTGAACTCAGGAAGGTGAGTCTTCCTGACTCCAAGTTTAGCACCCTATCCACTGAGGCCCCTAGCTGCTCTAAGTTTCAGTTCTGCTCCAGATACTTAATAATTCTGTGATCCTGGACAGATCATTTAATATCTCTCCATCTTACTTTCCTCATCTGTAAAATGGGAGAAACAATAGCACCTGCTTTATAGAAAAATTATGAGAATCAAATGAGATAATATATTAAAGCACACTGCAAATCTCAGAGCATCATGAAAATGCTAGTTTTATAATAATTTATATTACTACCTGTGTGACCTCGGGCAAGCCTCAACCTCCCTGGACCTCAGTTTCTTTATTTGTGAAAGGAGAGGGTTGGACTAGACAGCTGCTAAGGTCTCTTCAGGCTCTAGCTCTATGATCTTATTAGGATCACGGGGATCTTTGCCCAGTGCTCCATGGCAACATGGGCACTCTCGTTACACTGCATGGAGTGTGTGTCTCCAGAAATCACTGACCCCATCCAATGCCTGCACTGCTTGGAAAGGCCAAGCCTATGAGATAGACCCTGGGGGGGGGGGGGTCTTCTTGAGTCTGTCCAGTGAACAGCAGCCCCTATCCATTCTCTTACTCCTTCCAGTACCAGGAAAGATTCGACTTCTAACTCATTTCTTAGTGTAACTAAGAGTTAAACAAGTTCTTTTTTCCCAGCTTCTTCAGAGCAGCAGCCTTCAGTGTCATAAACACAGGTCCCTTTGTTCCACAGTGGCTGCCAAACTCCTAGCCCCCCGCCTCATAGAGAAGGAGTGGAGAAAACCAGTCCAATCTGACCTCTCCCCTGACATTTCATATTGATTTTCTCTATCCTCCTAAAGCATTGGCCTTCAGTCAATTGCAGTTCAGCCTACATGTGAGACAGAATTGAGACAGTTCATCAAAGTTCAAAATGAGAAGCAACACTGGTATTCAGAGACAGCCCCTGTGAACAAGGATATTTAATAACCGCTGGTGTTTAATCAGAAGGCAGAGGATCGCCACATTATCTGGACTCTATGGATTAGTTTCCACCTGGCTCTCTGTAGGAACACAGAGCATATTTTGATGAGTGTTTGCCTTTGCTCTGAGGACTCTGCCTCTGAGCACACACACTGGGGCCTGGGTGTTGAAGTAGTTTCATGTGGGTCTCTGGAACCCAGAGCACCAGATCATTTCCCAGCAGTTTGCCAATATTGGTCCTATGTACCTGCTACATAGGTTAGGACTAAAGGGGATGGGGAGTGGGAGTGGAGAGAGACAAAAAGAAGGTAGAAATATAGGTAATCATGGAAAGCCTGTCCTCCTTACCCTTCCCCCACTGACCCCTTCCTCCCCAGGTATCCTAGGTTTAAACAGTTCCCACTGGACTGGGTAGTTAACTGGAATATGGTAGCTATTATGTTTTTTATCCCTTACTACACCCCACTAAGGTAGTATGGTATCCACAGTTTCTCCATTTGAGTCACTAAAAGAGCCCTGAGGTCTCCTTTAGGACTGGACAGTTATGTCTCACCCCCACTCTCAGAGAAACACGAGGTCAAAATGGGGCTCGACCAAAGATAATGCTTAAAATCATGCCCATCGTGTGTTTAAAGAGAGCAGAATATTCCTTGTCAGTCTCATTCTTAACCCTATGGTCAAACTGACAATTGCCAGCAACCACGATCATCCTTATACTAGTAGTTTGAGGAGCAGGGAGAATTTTATTCTACTTTTCTGACATTTTAATTTTCTTTCTTATTCAAAGAATCATCTTCTTTCTTTACCCTTTTGATTCTGTACTTGTGCCTCCAAAACCTTGACAAAAGTTTACTGCTACTCAGGGAGAAAAGCATGATTGATTCTCTCAAGGACTCATTGAGCTCACGTGAAGCCACTTTAAACCCTGCGGATGCCCTTTTTGTCTTAGATAGCCTCATAAAAAGCTTTAGGCCTCACTGCACAAGTATCTTGAGGTCTTCCTGGACATACACCACAGGTGATTTGAATGCTTTTCTAATTTGTTATATAAAGGTAAACAATTCTGTTCCATGGAGTTTGTGACAGTCCGCTTTTATCTGGCTGAATTATAGTACAACATGAACTATTTTTAATGTTGATCCCTGGTGTCCTTGGAAGAGGGGGGAAAGAGGCATTCTTTTTAAAGTATTGTTTCTGCCTTCTGAAATCCTAGTATTGAGCTAGGAAATTGGTGAAAGAATGAAGGGATCTACTAAGTTTACTGAGTACCTAAGCCCTCTATTATCTACCTAGCACTGTGAAAAACACAATAAAATCATGAGCTATCGTCCCATTCTCAAAGATCTTGAGCTCAGGGTAGGATGTGAATATAACTTGCGTGGGAACTAGGAAGACTGACCTGATCACAGAGTTGCACTTACTATCTGTGTAGTCCTGAAAAAGTTTTACTTCAATTTCCTTGTCCATAAAATGAGATTAATAATAGCACTGGGAAATAGCACTGGGTAAAAGAATGGAGGAACCACTTCAATTTACTGATTAACTCATCACTGATTTTACAGAATACCTTATGACATGCCAAATAACATAGAAAATGCTCCCCAAACTCATGAGATATAGTCCCAACTGTCAAGGAGCTTGGGCTTAGAATAGGGGATGAGTGTGGCTCATGTGGAGAATAGGGAGGAGAATGTAAGAGAATTTAGCTGTGATGACTTTGCCATTAAAGTCTTTGTTTTCTGGGGCTGGTATTAGGTTATAAGTACCCAGGAGATAGCAACTGAGCAGCAATTGGCCCAAGCTCTGTGCCCTTTTCAAATATGCTCAGTGTAAAAATGTTCCCTAGGCACTTTCATGTAGGAAAGGAAAATGTCCATTATTCCAGTGTAGAAAACCCTTTGACAAATATAATAATGCCAGTGTAGAAACAGCCTTGGCATGCTAAGTAGAACCAAGGTAATGGCTTGACTTCTAAGGTCAGTCCACATCCACCAGTCTAAGCCTCTCTAATAAGTGGGTCACTTTCCTTCCTAGATAGAACAGGTTTGTTAGAGAGTAAGAAAACTGTAAAATCACAGATTTTTAGAGCTGGAAGGGACTTCAGATATCATACTGCAACTTCTTTATTTTATAAGTGAGGAAACTGAGATCCAGAGAGATGTGACTTGCCCAGTGTCACATTGCTACTGAATGTCAGATTGGAATTCCAACTCCACTAAGACAACATGCTGGCACTTACTGAGTCTAGAAGGAAGTTCTCACAGGATACCCAGGCAGCAGCAACTTCCTACCCCATGCTCCGAACCTGTCATCACCACCTCCTGAATTCTCTGGGCATGCACCAGGTCAGGACAGGCAGTCATTTTTAGAAATGACCCTGCAATGAAACCAGATTTCCCCTTACTACTCATCAACCAGCATTGACATGACATAGATCATTCTCTGGATCTCCAATGAAACATATTGTAAGAGGTTACAGATACAAAACCTCTGCTTACCTCCAGGTACATTATTGATTGGAGAAATAACAAGCATTTCTTATTTCACGGGAATTTAATTAAGCTCTAAGACAAAAGACCTCCTTTTAAAAATAGATCTTTTTCTGATGACTAAGATTTGATAAACACACACACACACTCTAGAGAAAAACCCAAAGACTCAATAGAAAAGGTAAGATTAGTTGTTGCCCCTCCTCCCCTTCTCCCCCAATTCTCTTAAGACATCCTATTCCCTTCCACATTTAGCCCCTGTAACAATTATCAAAGTAGTTCACACATGGCCAAAGGGGCTGCAGAGTAAAAATGGAAACCTCACTCCATGCCTCATTTCCATTTTTGATTAATTTAACCTGTTCTTTCAATTAGTCATTCTGAAGAATCTGGACGAGTGAATTTTCATGAAAACAGGAGACTTATTAATTTTAGAAGCAAGTCTCATCCATTAGGAATTGATGGCTTCCTCTGACTCTGGGTCTTGGCTGAGAAAGCACTTGGGTCTCAAGTTGGGTATATCAGCTGCCAGGTGTTCACTAGAGCTGAAAGGCCAAGACGGTAAACTCCATGGTTCTTTCTGGTTATGACATTCTGTATTTCTCTAAGCAGAACTTTGTGTCAGGAGCTCACTTAAAAAATTTGGGATGCAGGAAATCTGAGAGTCTGTTTGCCCCATTATCCATGTCCTTCCTTGTCCTGGTAAGATTGTATAAAGGGGTCATTTAACCAATACTTGTTAAACTGAATGTTTGGGACATTGAAAGTTATCACTGAGAATTTGTCTAATTTAGTAGAACTCTTTCATGAGGATATGGATGTCCAGAGTTTGATAAAATCAAGGTCATATTGCTAAACAATTCAATCCTCGTGGTTTTCAGCACCATGCCCTGTTCGCAATGTGCTTCTACTTAACCCCAGAGTGAGGAAAATGATACCCCAGACAACTGAGTTTCTCCCAGTGGCCCAACAGCAGATTCTACTGGCATGTGCTAACAAGTGCCTAAAACCACATACTAATATCACATGAGATAGTATGGGCATATTCCATTCTCATTTTAAAATATTTATATTGAGCCTATACCATGCAAGGCTCTGAAAGGGATATAAAGATGGGGTGCCTGATGGCTTAGAATAACATCCCCATCTTTGCTCCCATTGAGCCCAGATTATTTGTCTGTGACCAACTATTGCCTAGAATAACAGATTCTTCTATTTTTGTCAATCTAGAAAGACTAACGAGATTTATGGAAAAGAAATGCCGTGCAGATAACACAAAAATGTAGCTAATCCAAAAACACATTGATTCAAAAGTAATATTTTCTTTGGGAGCCTTTTTTTCTTTATAAACAGACTTAGTTATGAAATTTTTATACTTTAATGATAAAATGAATAATGCTAAGGTCCTAGTCTGACATCCCCTCCCTTCCCAACCCCTACCCACATTGTCAACAGAGTACAAATTTTGTTAGGTCCTGCCAAGTTAGAAAGGCTTCAGTAAAGTGTTGAGGTCCGAAACAGACAGGATATCTGTTTTGCAAGGACCAGTCTAACTCAAATCAGAGAAGCTCATCACTAGGTTGGCCACAGGGTGATGAATATTTTTTTAGCCACAGAAGCTCATGAAGAACATCTAAGATCATAATTACCTGGGGAACTATTTCCTTAACTTTGAAGATTGCGTGGAAGCAAAGACTCAGTGCTACCAGAAGATGTAAATGGGTACAATTTGTGCCAGTCAAGACAACACTCACACGGACAAAAATCACAGATCCTTAGGATTTTGAAGTAATTACTGACATTAATTTGCATTGGAACATACTATTGAGGTGAAGAGGAGGGCAGAAATGGTTCCAAAATGTGGTAGATAAGAATGGAAAGTCAACTTGAAATTCACCAGCTATTGCAGGTAATCTTCCAAGTGAGAGGCAGCAAGGCATGGTGGATAGAAGAGCTGGGACCATGCATCTGACATATAAAATCTGTGTGATCAAATTCCTGCTCAGTGCCCCAAGCAACTCTCTAAAACTACATGTAAGTTACTAATCTGTAGCAGTGGAATCTGCACCAGGACTTGTCAGTACTGAAAAAACAACAGGTCTCAACCAAGTCAAGTCAATAGCTTTTATTAAAGGCTTCTCCCATGCCAGGCACTGTGCTAAGCACTAGAGTTATAAAGAAAAGGTAAAAGTCAGGCCCTGTACTCAGGGAGCTAACATTCCAATGGGGGAGATAAAGTGAAAATAATGAGATATGTAGAAGATATTACTAAGTAAATGGAAGGTCCCTCAGAGTAGAAGGGCAATTAGGTGGCATAGTGGGGTCAGAATGCCAGGCCTGGAGTCAGAAAGACTCATCTTCCTGAATTCAAATTTGGTCTCAGACACTCTGTGATCCTGGTTAAGTCACTTAACCCTATTTGCCTCTGTTTCCTAATCTGTAAAAATGAGCTGGAGAAGAAAATGACAAAGCCTAGTATCTTTGCCAAGAAAACCCCAGAAAGGGTCAAGGAAAGTTGGACATGACTGAAATGACTGATAACCCTAAGAGTAGAAAACACTTAGCACCAGGGAGAACTGGGAAAGGCTTTAATGCAGAAGATTGGATTCAAGCTGATTCTTGAAGGAAGCTGGGGAAACAAAGAGGGAGAGGAGGGAATACATCTATGCGGGGTTGGTGGGGGAGAGGAATGCAGGCAGTGCAAATGTCTGGAGATGGGGTGTCACGTGCAGAGACAAATAGACCAGTGTGGCTAGACCATGGTGTACGTAAAGGGGAGTAAAGTAGCACACAGAGTTGACTGGTCCTTCCTCCCAGACCAAGAAAGTACATGAAAGAATATTTCCAATGAGGAGACAGATGCCTTTTTTTCCTTTCTTAGTTTACGAAGATGCCTTCCATCCCTGTATGAGAGGAATCACAAGCCTATTTTACACCTATTAAATCAATCCTTGTTTAGACACAATCTTTAGAAATTCTGTTTTGTCAGCTCCAAGGGTGGCACCAATAACTGGGTTATGGGGTTTGTAGCCCACTCAAACATGTTAAGATTGATCTGTGGAGGGGCCTTTGATCAACTGAATTACTCCTGCCCATCTTAAAGCATAGTCAAGTCAAACCGAAACAGAGGAGAAGCTCAAAGCATCTCTGACCAGAGTCAGCTCTGCAAACTTGGACACCTAGTAGACTGCCCCCATTCCTTTCTTCTTGGTAAAATACTAATTCTCATTTCCACAATGCTTTAAGGTTTACAGAACACTTTTTTTTCAGAACTGAGTACTGTTTTGTTTTGTCCAGACTTGTGATTTCATTGGCATGGTAAGGAAGCTAAGTTGTCTGGGATGCTGAGAAATTAATTGGTTGGCCAATAGTGCCATAGCCAGTGTGTGTCAGGAACTAACTTCAATCCTAGGTTGTTCTGATTTTGAAAGCAGTTCCCTATCTACCATGCCATGCTGCCTCTTGGTATAAATAGTATTATCCCTGCTTTCCCTGTTTTCCAGCCATCATGTCTGCTTCCTTACTAGCCACCTTCCTACTATGCAAGTTTCTTCCTCTCCCCCCACCTCCAGTCCTGGAACCATCACCATCATTGGTGAACATCTGCCATGGTTCCTGGGTGGAGTGTATCAGTCTATACACCATTCCTGGAGTGGCATGAACAAACCATGGACCATCATTCTCCTACATTCATTGTCTCCCTCAATTAGACTATAAGCTACATGAGGTCAGGAATTGTATTTACATGCTTAGTACAGTGTTTGGCACAGAATTTCTTGACAAATACTTTTCTTTCATTCATCCAATCATCCCCAATTTACAGGTGAAGAAAATGAACCTAGAGATACAGAGTGACTTTCCCTTAATCACATAAAAATAAAGTTCTAAATATCTGAAGCAGAATTTAAATCTTTGGCCTTCTTGATTCTAAGTTCCAACACTATCCACTGTACCACCTCTCTTCCCCACCTTCTTCAGTGTATCATTAGTGTCACATCAAGTATTGAAGGCTGTATTTGAACCCTGGCTTCCTGACTCCCTCCCCTATACCAGCTTGAGCTTGAGGATTAAATGAATTCTATTTAGGATCTGAGCAATCTGTCCTACTGTGTCTCAGCAAGTACAATGTGACACCTTGACATGTCAGGAAAACACTCTTGGTAAGTGGTAGTGACCTTTGCTATCCTTGGTGCTGCTGACCTGTCACCTTTCCAGCTGTTAATAATCAGTATACTAAGATACAGTCAGAAATCAAAACAAATACCTCTTTGAAGGATCCTATAAGTAAATAGATCCTCAAGATTAGGAGGAAGACCCCAGGAGGAAACAAAAGCTGTACTTACGTATTTCAAATAGATCAATAATGGACCTATACAAGGTATTTTGAGGGATACCAAGACATAGAAAACATGTTATCTCTGGTCTTAAGGGTCCTACAGTCTAATTAAAGAATCAGAGCATAAATATCAGAAAAGTTAACTTCAATTTAAATGTGAAAAGATTCAACTTTTTATTTGTAGGACAAAAAGCATCCCTATAAAAAGTTTCTGAACATTTTGCCCAAATTTTCAAATAAAAGTTAGCTTTAGAAACCATTAGTGTTGAAGGGTAAACCACTTCTGTATTGAAACTAACCCTAGCCCCCTACTCATAGTATCTAAGATTCAGATGAAAAGGATCTTAGGAGTCACAGAGTTCAGTCCCTCCATCCTTATTTTACTAATAGGAAAATAAAAATCCAGAGAAGTTAAGTTACTTGCCCTGAGTTCCACAGCTATAAAATTCTGAGACAACAGATGAAACCAGGTCTTCTTAATTTTAAATTCAACACTGTATTCATCTGTCTCCCATCTCTTAGTGCATCATCAGTATTTCAATTATACATCATTCACTCATTCAGCCAAAATTCCTACAATAGAAAGAGTACTAGATTAGATATCAAAGGATCTTGGCTCCAAACCAGTTCTGTGATTTATGACTACCTATATAGTGCAAGTCAATTGCCTACTCTCAGCCTCAGTTTTCTTATCTGAAAATGAATGGGGAGGACTAGATAACTCCTAAGGCCCCATCCAATTCTCAGTCTATGATTCTAAGCAGTGAGTATTGATTAAGTGAATGTGAAATGTCTTTAGAATGCTGGGCTAAGATCTGTTGAAGTTACGGGAAAGCAAGAGATTCAATCTCTACTCTTACAGTTGAAGACTCTTAGACAAATAACTATAATAACAGGCAATGCATTTACGGCAGTACAAAGGAAGTGCTGTGGGGAGACTTTTGAAACAGAAGACTGTTTTCAAAATGGAATGCAAATGTGAAATCACTTGCGATTGTGACAAACAAAAATTTTTCAAACCAATGGGATTTAGAGACTTGTTAAATAGTTAGGCTTTGAGAACTTTGCTTTGCCTAGTTTAGAAACCCAAAAGAAAATTGCTGCCAGATCTCTTTGCATAGACTTGTTCATTCTGCTTATTAGAAATCAAAGCTTATAAAAGATCGTATTGGGATGTTATACCACCTCCAAAGCAGACCACCAGAGGCCTTTCTTGTGAGCAACTAAGCCACTGGGCTCCATGGGTAATCTCTGTGACTAAGCATCTTCAACTAGTCACCTGGACAATTTTCATTCCTTACTTTATCCAATTTCTACCTCTTTCTATGAGAACTATAATCTAATCACACTTACAATTATCTCTAGGAAAAGTGTGTTAATAAAGGTTGGACTGCTTCTGTATTGAAATTAATCTTAGCCCCCTCCTCATAGTACTATGGACTTCAGAGGTCACTGAATTCATCTCCCTCGTTTTCCAAATAAGAAAACTATCGTTCTATTCACCATCTTGGGGATTTGTGACTTACCAGGCTATAACTAGTCACAGCTCCCCTAAACATGCAATCTCCCCCCTTAGATTGTAGGCTATCATATTTATCTCTTCGTTTTTGTTCAGCTGTTTTGAGTCATGTTCAACACTTTATGACCCCATTTGGGATTTTCTTGGCAAAGATGAGGAAACTGAAGCAAATAGGGTGAAGTGACTTGCCTAGGACTAGTAAGTGTTTGAGGCAAAATTTAAACTTGGGTTTTCCTGACTCCAGGTCAACATAGTATCTACTGTACCGCCTAGTCTTTACTATATACTAAGCTGTTAACAAACATTTTCATTTGTGAATTCATTCATTGAATGTTTTCTCCTATTTGAACAGAACCCACAACTTGCTAGGGTCCTGCATTAGCAGTGCTTCCAGGCTTTACAGGTAGACTATAAAATATACATGGACTGACTCCATTCTAGAGTTTTATTTGCAAACCTTTGGCCAGGGCATGAGAACCCTCAATGAGTGACAAACCATACCTTGCCTATTTAATCTTTCGGTAACCTTGGCTAAATTGCTTAGCAAAAAAGGTCCTAAATTGAAGGAGGAGACCAGTGATAGGGGAGTACAGGTTTCTTGACAATAGAAATGAATTAGGAATCACATTGGAGCTTTTAAAATCATTCTCTTCTGCTGACATTTCTTCTATTGAGAGGCACAGCTGGCATGTTTCCCCCAATGGGACATGGCTGATGATTTCCCCATAATGGGGACACAACTGGCAATTTTCCTATAGAGCAAGGCAGATGGTGATGTTCCTTCTGAGATAGGGAGGCAACAGTTTTGCCCCCAGAGAGACAAGGCTCTTCAATTGAGATGCAGCCAGCAATTTTTACTATAGAGAAGACACATCCAATAATTTTGCTCAATGAGGGAAACAACCAGAGATTTTCCCATGGAGAATTAGAACTCCCACAGACTGATAATGCTGGCCCTTCTCCAGCTGAAGACAGGGGAAAAAGAAGCTTAAGATTTAATTAGTGGCTAATGTTCTATGGCACAGAGGGCCTTACAGATGTGTTCCCCCAATTTAAGCATTTGCCCTTGTGAAGGGAGACAAGAGTTTGGGGGCTTATAATGAGAATTATGATGGGTATTTTATTGCAGATACCAACTGGCAAATTCACTAGATTCAATTATTTTATTCTTGGGATTCCCTTTCGAGGGAAGGACAATCCCACCTTACATTTGTCTAGTGTTTTGTTCAGTCACCAAATATTTCTTGAGCATATTTTGGTTGCCTAGAACTCTGTAAGACAATAAGAGTGGGGAGAATACAACTGGTCTCTAGGCCTAGAAGTTTCCAATCTAGCTGGGAAGAAGAGGCAAATAAACACCAAATAAATAACAGTGCAAAATGACAACATGAGAAACGTCACTGAGCAGTGGTGATTAAGTGCCAAATGAGGAATAGATTCAAAGAAAGGAGAGATAGCATAGTGGACTGGAACAAAGTAGAAAGACTTGTAGAGGAAGTGAGAATTGGAGCAAGCCATGAAGTATCCACACAAGCTGACTAGGCAGAGGGCAGCTAGGTGGAGCAATGGGTAGAATGCTGGGCGTGGAGACAGGAAGATTCTTCTTCATGAGTTCAAATTGGCCCAGACTCTTGTTAGCTGTGTGACCCTGGCAAGTCATGTAACCCTGTTTGCCTCAGTTTCCACATCTCTAAAATAAGTTGAAAAAGGAAATAGCAAACCACTCCAGCCTCTGTGCCAAGAAAACCCCAGAGAGGGTCATGAAGTGTCAGACATGACTTGAAACGACCAAACAATAATGGAGGGAAAGAGAGTCTATGCTTTATTGATGTAGGGAACTTCTCAGGTGAGCAAACTGCTTCTGCCAATTCAGTTTGGCATATTCTCTGCAATTTATAGCCTTAAAGAGCTGCATAGAGTCATAAGGAGGGAGGAAATAGAAGTAAAAGTAATGAACATTACAGATTTGGGGAACCCTGACCAGGGGGACAACAGGGACAGAACATTGGTCTGAGAGTGGGAAGGTCAGTATTGGAAGTCCTGACTCAGTCATCAGCTAACTAGGCAATTTTAGGTAAGTCACTTTGTTTTGCCAAATCACAGTTAGCTCATCTTTATGAGAGATGTAAATCAGACTTTGGCTGCTTATCTTTCAGCATGGGGTGGGGGGTGGGGAAGGAGGGTTGTTATGAGGTTTAAATGGGATAAAGTGTGTAAAGTGTTTTAATGGTAATTTAAGGTTAATGGAGGGGGAAGAGTTAAAGATTACTAACTAGTCAGTCAGGCTAAAGCAAAGGGTTTATGTGTGAATAGTGGAATAGAAGGTCACCAGAAAGTGACATTAATCTTACACCTTTCAATGATTTCATGGCTTTTGAGGGCTGGAGTTGGGGTCAAGAAGACCTTGGTTCAGATCCTACCTTGCTCTGGATGTGCATGGTGTCTTCCTTCATCGTCATTTGTAGTTAATTTGGGTATTTATGGTAGTCAAAATGATTACATGCATCCAGAGAAAGAACTGATAAATAGATGTATAGAATGATTTGACATATATATGCACACGTATATACATCCATACATATACACATTTGTGTCTAATGGTTGTCATCTCTAGGGGGAAAGGAAGAAAAAAAATTTATGGAATAACTTTATATATTTAAAAGGAATGAATGGTTGTACAAAATAGATTTGCAGTTTCATGTGCGTCTTTTTATATTCTACTACATTATGGAAATGCTTGTTTTATTTCATAAATTAAATAAAAATCTTCCCTTTGACTCTTACTAATTCTGTGGCCCTAGGCAAGTCACCCTACTACTTGAATTGTCAGTTTCTTCATCTTTAAAATAAGGAGGTTGGATTAGATGACCTCTGAGATCCCTTCTAAATCTATACCTATGGTTTTATGATCTGAGAGAGATGAAAGCCATTTTTCCCATTTGACAAGTGAGTAAATTAATTCTGGGAAGGATTAAGTGATTTGCCCAAAATCTGACAGTTGTGGCAGAGCTAGGAAGATAACGTGACTGAAGAGGTCCCGGTCAGCAATATAAGTTAAACTAAATGAGAGTGACCATAACCCCAAGAGCAGACAATCCCAAAAGGACAGAAAAGACAAGCAGGAAAGGTCTAGGACCAGGGGAGCAATGAGCAACAGAGGCTCAGGCATGTAGCAGTATCCCAAACCACATGGAATGGGTACAGGGACAGGACAACAGTCCCCAAAACTGAGGGTAAGGCAAGCGAGGCCCCTTGACTAGAGGCTAGACACTTGTCAGAAAACCAAGACTCAGTTGATGGAAACTGGAGTGCAAGGCAAGGTTGTATCACAAGCCCAGTAGTTGGGATGTGGATATAAAGTCAGAGCAGCAGGTCTGTCTTCAAGCTGAGGTTCTCAGCTGGGCTCAGTCTATTCTCCCTGCAAAAGCACAAGATGGGTCCCAGAGGCTGAGGTAGGATTGAGTTTACAGGTGGAAGGGACCAGAGATCATCTAGTCTAATCCCTTCATTTTACAGACAAAGGAAGCAGAGATCCAGAGAGGAGAAATGCCTCACCTAAGGTCATGCAAATAATAAATAATAATAGTAATATCTAGCATTTACATAGCAATCTAAAATTGGTAGAAGCTTTGCTTCAGTCATCTCACTTGATCTTCATAAAAGCTCTTGGAGGTAGGTGTTATTACAACCATTTTACAGATGAGGAAAGTGAGGCAGACAGAGACGAAGAGAATGCCCAGCTGGTAAGTGTCTGAGGCTGGATTTGAACTCAGGTCTTTCCAACTCCAAGTCTAGAATTCTGTCTTCTGTACTACATATATAGCAAACACAAGGCCTCTAATTTCATAGGATCTTGGAGGTGAAGAGGATATCAGAGGTCATCAAGTCTGACTTACCACCTCCAGGAATGAGGAAACCATCAGATCCCAAGGCAGCCCATCCCACTTGGGAATGTTAGGAGGTTTCCCCCTTTGATTGAGCTTAAATCAGTCTCTTTGCACTTTTTATTCATTGCTCCTTAGTTCTGAGCCCTGGAATTAAACAGAATAAGCCATTTCCCTTTCAAGTACTCCACCAATCATTCTATAAGTCTTCTCTTCTCCAAGATGTACCTCATACCAATGACTGTAACAGCTGATACTTATAGAGCATCTTAAGATTTATGAAGAACTTTAGGCTTTAAGGCATAGTATTTTATTCTTCCAACAACGCTATGATGGCAAATGCTACACACATGATTACCCCCATTTTACGCATGAGGAAAAGTTAAGTCAGAAAAGTAAGATGTGCTTCTCTGTCACATTCCTGTGAGTCAGTCAGGCCGCCACCTCCTCTCAGACCCTGATGGAGACAGTTCAGAACCCAGAACTCAGGAGCCCCAAGAATACCCCATACTACTAACCCTGCTTTTAGACTGGCACCCACAGTCACTATTAAAGGAAGCATTCCTTGTTAGGAAGGGACCCACTATCCCTGCCATCACCAATACCAACTTCTGACCAATTGCCACTGAATGTTGAATAAGCCCAAGAGTCCAGGAATATCAGTGCCCCCCCAGACTTCTAGTTCTACCCCTATTGCTAGTTATTGACAAGAGGGACCACTATGAATGCACAACTTGGTAACAGATTACCTATCATCTTAATAATTACAGCCATTGAAAACCTAGAAAAGCCAGTTCTTTCCACCAAAATTCTTGGCACTGTCCAATGGTTCAACATCAGAAATAGATAAGGTTTTATCAGTGGAAATGATATTAAAGGTTTGTGACTGCCCCCTCAAAAGCACTAGGCTTTCCCATCTGACTTGCAGCTGAAATTTTCTATTTAAATATGAGCTTCTTGAGAGTTCTACTAATCTCTTATTTTTCTAGTTGTATCTCCATCACTTAGCACATACTTGACATTTTAAACTATTTTTTTCAATTAATAAGCATTTTTTCCTCCTCTTCTATACCCTCCCCCACTAAATGAAAAGAGACAAACCAAACCCTTATGACAAACATGTGTATTCAAGCAAAACAAATTTCCACATTGGTCATGTTCAAAAATGTACGTCTCATTCTGTGTATCTAGGCCATCAACACTTAAGAAGTGGATAACATTCTTTGTCGTTAGTGCTTTGTAATCATTTGGTTGGTCATCTCATTGATCAGAGTTGCTGAGTCTTTCAAAGTTATTCACTTTTACAATGTTGTTATTGTATAAGTTGTTTTGCTGATTTGCTGACTTCATCAGTTCATACGAGTCTTTCTGAGTTTTTCTGAAACCATACCTTTTAGCATAGAACAAAGGAATTTCATTAGATTCATATACCATTATTTTTCCATTCCCCCAATTCATGGGTACCCCCATAGTTTCCAGTTAATTGTCATCACAAAAAGAGCCACTATAAATTTTTTTAAATAGATGGGTCCTTCTTCCTCTTTCTTCAGAGTGTAGGTCTTATAATGAGGTTGGTTAAAAAAATCAGAGTTTGAGTGGGACATGTTAGATGTATAATATACAGAAGCAAATGACCTAATAACCTATTGTTCCATAAATCCAAAGATCCTTACTACTAGCATAAAGTTTCACTATTCAACATTGCTGGGAAATCTGGAGAAATTATGTTTAGATCAACACTAGGTTGACATTTGCCCTTTAATGATTACTTTTTGGGTCCAGTCAGCCAACACTGAATCTACTGACCTGTATTAGTTTACATCTGTCTTGTGCAAAAAGCATAGCATGGTAGACTTCACAAAATTATTTTGCTAAAATCCAGATATACTATATCTATACATTCCCCTGATCTACCTAATTGGACAAAAAAGAAAATGAAGTTAGTCTGGTAGGACTGTTTTTGACGAAGGCATGCTGTTTCCTTATAAAGAAGTAATCAGTGTTGCCCTTTATAAATATTTGCAAATGATTTTTTATATTTATACAATGTATAATTTTAGCAGGAACCAAAGGAGACCTCCACCAAGCAATAGTTTGAAAATGCCATCCTTTTCCCTTTTTAAAAATTGGAACAACATCTGTCCTTCTCCAGTCCCATTCTTCATAATCTCTCAAGGATCACTACCAATTGCTCAGCAGTCACATCTGCCAACTCTTTCAGCACCTTGGGATGGAATTTGTCAAAGTTCAAGGCTCTTTCTCTCGTACCATGGCATATAGTAAATGAGCTGAAAGGAAGGCAGGGGTTGGAAACCATGCTAATTATGACAGATTCCAAGTCCCCTGACCTGTAGACTAGAATTCCTTCTAGCCCTTCATGGCACCAGGCAGGTCTTACATATTGCTCTGCCCTTTTCATCAAGTGTATCTTACTGGACTGGTAGGATGCATAGGATTTTGACTGTTCTAATTAGGTTGTTCCAAATTGAGCTCTGTTGTTACGTGCATCTACTACATCCATCTCCCCAGTACTTGGCAGGTTCTGTGCCTCTAGACATAGACACATGAGCCCTCTTTCAAGCGCTCAGATCTGATATGCACTTCTTATTGAATTCCGTCCCCTTTCTGCTAAGGCATAGAAGGACTCACACCCAGACTTAAAATTTTAGTATCATAATTAAATATTAATAGCAATAATAATACTAAAACAACCCCAGCCCCTCAGCTGGCTCTGCCCTTAATCTCAAATCTTTCTAGCCTCCTTGATGTCCCCTAAGACCTTCAGATGAAAGAGACTGTGTTTCTCATTATCAAAGCTGGGCTTAAGTAATGAGCTACTGCTCTCCTTTCTCTGCCTCCCCTTCCCCCATCCCCATGTACAACTATTCAGTGTGGCTTGGGGCTAATCTTGCCTATTAAGGAAAGTGGAGTCCCTTATGTAAGTGCTCTCTTCTCCTGTGGAAGGATGGGAAAGAGAGAGTAGAGAACCCCTTCCCCACCCTCTGCCCTGCAGAATGCCCTCAGTTGATAACACCTCACTTCCCAGTCTCTTGGGAGCTAACCTTATTAGCCATGGTGCCTGGACAGTATGTACCATGCAAAAGTAGGAGAGAGCTTCCAGGCAGAAAGCTACAATGAATGTTAGTCTGGGCCAGCTCCCTGCTCCTTTCATGCTCCCAAAGGAAACTCTGGCTCTTTTAGCAGATGTTTATGATGCTCACTGCCTAGATAGGCAAGACCAAATGAATAAGCCACATCAAGACCTGGTGGCAACTTGGACATTTGCTCTCTAAGAACATTTTTCTGAATTTTCGAGCTCAGTTTCCATTTTCTCTTAATTTTTCTGATATCACTAGCTCTCCCAACCTAAAATGAAGGGCATAGTAATACATATATATATATATATATATATATATATATATATATATATATATATGTATATATATACATATATGTGTGTGTGATCCAATGAAACAAGGAAAGATCATCTAAAGAAATAAGAGCAATCCAAGTCAAGCACATGGGTTCTTGAAGCTAGGGACAGGAACATGGAGTATAGCATGAAACTCACACCCGCACACCCCAGCCAGACTCATCCTCTTGGGACATCACCTTTACCGTATCACTCCCCAACTCGGAAGTATTCAGTGACTCATAACTGCATAGCAGGAAGCCAATTGTTGATTTAGAGTTGAGACCTGAGTTTAAATCCTGACTTTGCCATTTACTTTGTAGGTCACTCTTTTCAGGCCTCAGCTTAAAGTAAATGACCTTTGAGGTCCCTTCCATCTCTAAGTCTATAGTCCTATGAACCTAAACTGCTTAGCATATCATGCCATGCCTTTAGCAATCTGATTATAATATCTCGCCAACTTTATCTCATACTTATCTTCAGTTAAATCTGTGCTCAGGCTGACTTGATCTACTTAATGCCCCCCATGTGTTTCATGTTCCTATGCCCCCATCCACTCACCACAGGCCTTTACATATGCTCTGCCTCCCAACCTACAGGAACTTGCTTCTCTATTCCGTGTCAGGTATTATAGAAATATGCCATTGTCTCTGTGATCTCATTGATGTATTTGTTCCAGCAACACATACCACAACCTACCCATGCGACTCACTCTTTGTAGTTCTTGGGTCTTAGTAGAAGCTAGGTAGAGCAGTGGGTAGAGAATTGGGTCTAGGATCAGAAGACCTGGGTTCAGATTTGACTTCAGATGCTTCCTGATCATGTGTAATGACAAGTAAAATAGGTTCTTTTGCTGTTTTTGTTTTAGTATAATCAAGAAGTATAATGCCTCCATGTGAATATGATTAAGGAGGATATTTCTCACCTATTGTCAGACCTGGGAAGATTTGTAGGAAAGTCTAAGCCTTCTGTTAATGAGACACTGGTTTTCAAGGGATATGATGACCTCTGGCTCTAAAAAATGTATCAAGTTTTGAGGTGTGGAGATTTTATTTTGGGGCTTACTGACAGGAAGTGTTTGTTTGACCAGACAAGAACTCCGAGAAGATGCTTTAAGGAGACCCCTGGCTTTGAAAACCCAGATGTCGGCCCCTCCCTCTCTCTGGTAACTATGGTGAGAGAGTTGAGGTTCAGCTGTCTGTCGAATTCAGGCAGAGGAAGCCATGTCTGTTGATTTTTTATTTCTCTGTATTTTCTTTGAAGTTCAGGGTGCTGACTCCCCTGAACTAGGTGAATGATATATGTGCTTGGTTAAAGGAATGATACAAGCACTTGATTAAAGTGATTGTTAATCCCTTAAAAGCTGCCTTTCCATTTATGAATGCAGATCTAAGAACCTGTGATAGCAGGACCCCTGTGTATGTTGGGGTGCTTATTTTTACATCATGTGACCTTGGGAAAGTGATTTGCCTCTGTTTCCTCAGTTGTAAATTGGGTTTAACAATAGCAGATACCATATAGGACTGTTGAGAGTACCAAATGAGATAATAGGTGCTTAATAAATGTTGATTCCTTCCCCCTTATATCCTCCTACAAGTTTGCTACAAGGGTCCACCCAAAGTTTCTGGGGAGGTGAGGAAAGGAAGATATCTTTTCTTTTGATGTCGTGAGGATGCCAATGGAACACTACTTTATTCTCACCATATAGCCAACTCATCATCGTTTTCATGCATGCACATCTTTGATGACCTCTTTTATCATTTCTGGTCTGTGATGTGTAGCTGCCTACTCACATCTGCCATATACCTCTTCACTACCCTTTGGGTAACCTTGAGTTACTGACTCCTTCAGGGTTGGTCATATTTTATGATTCTTATTTTGTGACTCTATCTCCATCTATCTAATGATAATACATATAGCAAATACTCAGTAGCTTAAAATATCTGCGCTCTCACCACTTTGAATATTCCTTCCAATGGTAGAGATGACAACCCATCTATGCCTGCCCACATCCTCCCCTGAGGTTACCACAGAGGGTCCAACCTAACATGCACCTGATATCTATGTACCTCAAGCAATTCCTTTCAATTCATCTAGTAAATCATAGATTTACTATGATCTCAGTCTTGTCAGTAGAGGGAGTACCCATTACAAGAGTCCCTGTGCTGATGATATCACAGCGGCTTCATATATTTTCACCTTTTGACCTTGGGCAAATCATTTTCCTTCTTGGGGCCTCAATTTCTTTCTTCGGAAAAATGAGAGCAGACTAGATAGATCTCTAAGATCCCTTCCTGCTTAGCGGTTGTTGTTGACTCATTTTTCCTGTCCTGTCCAATTCTCTATGACCTCATTTAGGGTTCTCTTGGCAAAGATGCCAGAGTAGTTTGCCATTTCCTTCTCTAGCTCACTTTACAAATGAGGAAACTAAGGCAAATAAGGTTAAGTGACTTGCCCAGGGTCACACAGGTAGTAAATATCTGAGGCCAGATTTGAATTCATTTTTTTTCTTTCTTTATTGCTGAAACTAAATACACAATAAGAAAAAGAAACATTATAAACTTAAATATTGAAAATTAAATACAAAATAATAAAAGAAAAAAGTATGTCGTATGTACAGCAGAAGGTGAGAGGATTCAAAATATAGAGCAATAAATTTCTATTTCAAATAATAGTACTTCATACAAATAATAATTAAAATAAATACTATGCATCATGTTGAGAGCTATCCATCTTTTCATTGCTTCCTCGTCAGTTTCCTTTTGTTCTCTGCTGTGTAGTTTTTACTTTGGTCTTTTTTCTCCCCTTCCTCCCATCCACGCCCAGACCTGGAGTCTTCCTGACTCCAGGCCCAGCGCTCTGTCTGCTGAGCCACTAGCTGCCTCTTACCCACTTGGACAGTCTATTTTATGCAAGATTGGTTTAGAAAATAATGCTCTCATAAACTCATGAACAGGCAAACCTGCCTTAGGGTCTTCTTGAGTTGCTATAGTTTTTATTTTTAATCATCATTAAAGCACTATTTTATTGGTGATAAGCCTGTCCATATCTATCCACTCTTGTCCTCACATAGCAAACATCAAGTCTATTACCGGTCTTTTTACTAGGAGTTTCTCTAGCTTGGTAGGATTTTTCAGAGCTTCCACTACCCTGGCATGACCTCTAACAGGTGCATGGTTAGGTAATGGATGAGTTCTTCAGTGAGAGTTATTGAATGCATCATAAAAGAGTATGCTACTGCCTGACATTAGGGAAACCTCCATAGAGTCCCCAGACCCTAGTCCCCCATTCTCTAGTAGAGAAAAGGGACCTCTGAAATCATTTAGTACAAGCCTCTCCTTTTAGAGAAGAGGAATTGAAGATCCTGAGAAGTTAGGAGATGTGCCCTCATCACACAGGTAGCAAGAAGTAGAGATGGGAGTCAAACCATGACCTTTGGATTCCTCTGACTCCCAACTGAGCATTCTTTTAAAGAGAGAAGGCAGAGGGGTTAAAATGTGCACTGAGGATACAGCCATACCTTAGTGCAACAATGTCTTCCGAGCGTTCTAGTGATCAGAATTGTCTGTATTCCCTTCCTCCCACACAAGACACATCATGACTTATACTGTGTCTGGGTTTATTTGCAGAACATGAAAGATTTCCCTCCTTCCCCCTCATTCTCTGAAAGAAATCTCCATCCCTCTTTAAAGAAACCTTTATTTTTAAAAAATGCCAAATGGAAATCACTTATTCCCAACAGGAGGCCTTGATGCAGCTGTTCAGAGAGGGGAACCTTTTTCCTTTGGGAATTCCCCTGCCCGGGCAGAAGAATCTGAAAGATTGGTCATTATTAGGTGATGATGGAGTCATTGGGAAGCTGGTTGTCATGGCACCACAGAGACAAGAACTGGGAGAATAATATGCCAGGTGAAAGGCCTCATATGGCACTCTCTGACAATGCAATCTCTGGATTTTTACATTTCCAGTTTTCTAGGGTGTATTTATAATAACTGCAATGAAAGGCTTAAAGGAAAAAAAAGGAGAATGAGGAAGAGTTCCCCACTGACATTCATCTTATTGCTGAGTGAAATGCTCAGAAAAAAACTGTGCCAATAACTCTTCTCTACTCTCTGCCTGTCTGTGTGCTCAAAGCTGGAACAAATCTTAGCACACAGAGAAAGAGATCCCTGGGTAGCAAAAGCTAATTCTCCACTGTCCATTCATTTCTTCTCCATTTATGATCTATTTAAGAGGATGATAGTATCATAGATTTCAAGTTGGAAGTGACCTTAGTGACTTAGTGACTTAGTGAAATCCAACCCCTTCTTTTTATAGATGAAGAAACTGAGGTACAAAATGGTCAAGGGGCTGACCCAGAGTTACACACACAGCCACTAAGTGTCTGAGATGAAAATGACCTCATAATTTAACCCCCTCTCCAGTTTAATAAATTAGAAAATTGAGACTCAGAAATGATAATTCTACTATGACCATCTCCAGTATCATTTCCTTTTATAAATTATTATGGTATTTTGGACAAGATGGAAGTATAAACTATATTCAAAAGCAACTTGCCCTGGTCCTCCAACTCCAAGTCCAGCAATGCTCCTTCATATTCCCCTAACCTGTCCTCTGCCCCAGTGAAATTTATCATCCTTCATATATAAAGTTATTCCTGGTAACTCATTGTCACCATGGCAGACATTTTGGCATTTTCATCAGGAATACTTGGAAATTTTGTCTTCCATTAAGGGTTCATTTTTTCCACTCTAAGAGTATGCTCAGTGATGCAGTGGATAGAACAGTAGACTTGGAACCAGGAAGATTGATCTTCCTGAATTCAAATCTGGCCTCAGACACTTTACTGGCTGTGTGACTGTGGGCAAGTCCTTGTCTATAAAATGAGCTGGAGAAGGAAATGACAAACCATTCTAGTATCTCTGCTAAAAATGAAAATCCAAATGGAGGCCACAAAGAGTCAGACACAACTCAAAGACAAGAAGATTAAGTTCAGCTTTGCCTGGTAAATTATTCTTGCCTGTAAGTCTGTTTCTTGGGGGATTGGGACAGGAGAGAATAAGAAGGGGAAATTATATTCCAAGCTCTTCTCTTCTTTAAAGTGATAGCTACCAGGTCTTTCATCATGTTGACTGTGGTTCCTTGGTGTTTTGAATTCTTTCTTTTAGGCTACTTGCAATATGTTTTTTTTTTTTTGACTCAGAAGCTCTGGATTTAGGGCTTTGACATCATAGCAAAAAGTTTTCATTTTGAGGTTTCTCTCAGGAGGCAACCAGTATGTTCTTTATATTTTCACTTTGCCCTCTGATTCTAATGGGTTATATCAGTTTTCATTCATAATTTCTTGAAATATAGAATCTAGGCTTTTTTTTGTTAGGATTTTCAGATAGTCTGATGAGTCTTAGATTATCTCTTGACCTTCTTTCCAGGTTGCTTATTTTTCATTGTATTTTGTTGGAAGGGGTGTGGAAAAATAAGCATACTAATTAATGCACTACTGGTAGAGCTATGAATATAACCATTCTGTAAAGCAATTTGGAATTATGCAAATAAATGACTAAGAAGTCCATACCCTTTGACCCAGAGATTCCCCTACTGAGAATTTACCCTAAGGAGATAATTGACAAAAGGAAAGGCTCTGTATACTCCAAAATATTTATACTAGCACTTTTTGTGGTAACAGAGTCCACTTTATTTAAACACAATAGATTCCTATTGTTAGTGGAACAGTTAAACAAATTGTGGGTACATGAATGTAATGGAATGTTACTGTGCTATAGTGCTATGTTGACATGATGAATATAGAGAAGCATGGAAAGATTTATATGAACTGATGTAAAAATGACATAAACAGAACCCTGAAAACAATACATACAATGATTACATCAGTGAAAATTAAAAGAACTATCACCACCAAACAGTTGAAGATGATTGCTAGGAAACTATAAGGAACAAGATTGGCCTCAAAGATAAGAGAAGATACCAACTCCTGTTCCTTTCCAGAGGTTGGGATTATGAGCTGGTTTCAAATGTATGGAACATTGCACCTAATGCTGTGTATTTTTTATATATTTGTTAGTTTTGCTGATTTTTTTCTTTTTTTTCTAAAAACTTTTTTTTTTATTATAAGGGAATACAGGCAGAAGAGACCTGGCAAGGGAATACAGGAGGAAATTAAGGCAATAAAACAGCAAAATATATCAATGAAATCTTTTTTAAAAACGGGTGGCAAAATGGATAGGGCACCAGCCCTGGAGTCAGGAGGACATGAGTTCAAATCCAGCCCCAGATGCTTATTAGCTGTATGACCTTGGGCAAGTCAGTTTTTCCCAATTGCCTCCAAAAAAATACCCTTCAACAAGCAATTGTTTTGAATTAATTTGGTCACAGGAAAAGAAACACTGTTCTTTCATTATAAGTTGGACTACACAAAATAAGAGATCTTTCTTTCTATTAATGTTCACCCTAGTTTTCATCCAGTTCATCCCAAGCTTTTTGAAACAGAATTTTGAGAATCATTTAAAACAATTTTATTACATTATTTTGTTTCTTTTTAAAATTTTATTGATGTTTTTATTTGTTCATCGTTTTTATTTCTAAAATATGCCTTCCCCTCCTTCCCAGAGAGCCATCTCCTACAATAAAGAGTATATTTTTAAAATGGGGTGGAGAGCAGTTCAGTGAAGCTAAATGAGACATGAATTGAGTCTATTGATATATACCCAAAGCAAAACAGCAGATATGTAGATATCAATATAAGTGTATATATGTGTGTGCATCTGTATGCATATTCTTTTTTTCTCCTTCAAGGTCAAACCTATTCATGATAGGTTGTCCCCAAAGTCTTAATGCAGTTTTAAGATTTAACCTTGTTTTTAGCTTAAAACTACGCTGACTTTTGTTATAATCCTGTATTTTATCTTCCTAGCTTTGCTTTGCATCATTTTTTCAAGTCTTCCCATGCTTCTCTGTATTCCTCACATTTATTACTTTTTAAGGGGACAGTAATATTCCATTACAATGATATACCACAATGTGTTTAGTCTTTCCTCTATCAATGAGATAGATTGATTTCTGAAACTCAAACCCTACCCAGTGGGATTCACATAGAGCATGAATTCTGAGGTTCACTTATAGATTCATAAATAAATTACTATCTCATGCAGCAGGAAAACAAGAGATTATCCTATTCAGCCCTCTCATTTCAAGGATGAGGAAACTGAGGCCCCGAGAAAAGTGAATGGCTGACTCAGGCTCCTACATTGAGTAAATAATACAGGCGGAACTCAAACCCATTTAACAATAGTACACACCCTCCCCCATCTCAAATGGACTTGTTTACACTGTAGTTATCTCATAAGAAGATTCTGATAGACAGCTTTCTTTCTCAGTTTTAGGGAATAATGTCCATGGTGTAGTATTAGTATTCATTTTTCTTTATAAGTTGGACAGAAATTTCATGTAAATCTATCGAGAGGGGGTTTTTATCTTTAGTAGCTTCTTTATAACTAGTTCTATTACTTTCTGAGATTATGCTTCACTCTTTCTATATGACCCATCCATCTTTTTGCATGATTATATGGTTCTTCATTGACATTTTTCCTAATTTTTTGTGTGTTGCAGTTCAGGGTATGCTGGTAAAATGTTTAATAACCAGCTCTCTTAGAGGGAGGAAGGGGAGGGGAGGACTGGGTCAGGGTGGGGAGACAGAATATGCCAAAGTTACTCTTGTAATACTTCATCGCTTTAAGTCTAGACCATCATCAACCATAACAAAAACCAAGCCTCAATTTGTAGCATTTACTGATTTCTGAAAATTTAACAATCGTCCACTTGGTTTGAACCGGCTCCAACAAGGTCCTCATACCCATCATACTAGTTCATACTCACCATTGCCCTCTGGGTGGTGAAGCATTATCTGCCGCCACCACCGAACCACCACAAACTACAGCTAGGGAGATTGGGAGCAGAGATAGTTCATACCAAAAGAAACATAATCCCAAGTACCCTCTTAGCAGATAGGCATGGCCCACTGGCAAAGCCCGGGCAGGATTCTCATTAGGTATTACCAGTGGTGCCTAAAACACCCCCATGGGTATGTTGGCTCTGAAGAGCAAGGAAATGAAGCACACCACAGCAGCTCCGCTGCAGAATGAAAGCTAAAAAGCGAAAATTGAGCTCATCACTTACCAGCTGAAAAGACACCAGCTTGCAGTATTAAAAATGTAACAGCATGTTTAACATTGGGGGACGCTTCATCAGCAACAAAATGCCACGTGAACTGCCATTCCCAAATTCTCCTCTGAGTTGAAGCCAGTGATTTGTTTTATTTTTTCCCTTGTTCTTATAGTTTCCCAACTTTGAAGGGATTCATTGAGCTAGGACCAGACTGCAAATGTGCTCAAGTCATTTAATTTGGAAAGAGCATGGCGTTGTGGAAAGAGCACTGACTCTGAGGACAGAGGACTTGGGTTCGGTTCCACTACTGTGTGACCTTAAATCATTTAACCTCCCTGTATCTTAGTCTCTTCATCTGTAAAATGAAAGGATTGCCATAGTTGACTTGTACAGCCCATTCCCCTTCTGAATCTATGTTTTCATGCTGGACTGACCTTTTATGTGAAAACCTGTAACAAACTTTTCTATTCTCACAGTGTGGTATTTCCACAATTTTCTAATATACATATTATGTGAAATTGTTAAGTCATAACTTTCTGTGGTGGTGTCTCATCTGTATATTCTAGACTGTAATCTCTCTGTGAACAGGGACCACCATATCTCGCAGTCTCACATCTCTCCTAGACTGAATAAATTGAGCCCTTTGCAGGAATGGGAAACCTGTAGCCTGGAGGCCACATGTGGCCTTCTAGGTCCTTGGGTGCAACCTTTTGACTGAGTCCAAGTTTTACAGAATAAATCCTCTTATTAAGGGGATTTGTTCTATGAAGTTCGGATTCAGTCAAAGGGCTGCACTTGAGGACCTAGAGAGCCACATGCAGCCTCATGGCCACAGGTTCCCCACTCTTGACTTAATACATACTATTTATTGTAGGTCTTTGTATACAGATCTTTGAAGCTGGTGAGTTGGAGAGATAGATTAAAAACAAACCATAATGAATTGGTATCAGAGGAACATCCAAAAACATTGGTTCATGTGGTATTTTGCTGCTTGAGGGAAAAGAATGCATTTACAGAGGCAGGAACACTGAGAGTTACTTAAGTTACTTAACCAATGTGACATAACTAGTGTTATCAGAAGTGACTCTTGAGGCCAGGACTTCCTGACCCCAAAGCTAGTTTTTCCTACATCATCCCATACCACCATGCTTAAGCAGCTCTCTTTAACTCATAAGTTACAGAGAAGGTTTCAGTCAGCATTGGCAGGAGGAGTTTCCTCTTACAGGAAGGCCCTAGACCCATGAAATCACAGGTCTAATAAAAACCAATGAACTTATTATACATAGATGAGCTTGTCAATGAAGTTCTAAGCTCTAGTTGGCAGTACCCCCATCTTAGTAGTCTTCTTTGTCCCAAACAATGCCTATTTGCAATTATGTCTTCTCAATAAATACTCACTGAATGAACAAATGAACAAGTGGCTAGTTTATTCAAAATGATTCACAATGTGGTGGACCCTTCTATCAGGATTAAGAAATACCAACCACATCAGGGACAGCTCCATAACCCACGTGGCACAAGATTCTGGATGGAGTAGATTAGAGACAGCCAAATTATATATACTATCTGTTCTTCTTGCATCCTCCATCACAAAACCTTAACAAGTCTTTCTCAACTATAGTCTAGCTACACTACTTAATCTATAAGAATTTGAAATTGCCAGCTGTAGTTTTAGACTAGAGCCTGTAAACAAAGGAGAGATGTGTGGGTGTGCGTGTGTGCATGTGCATTTTCAAAATAATGACAAAATGAGAGATGCGAGCAGAGGGCACAAACAGAGCTACTGAGACACCTCAGCCTAGCTCTGTGCCTATTACATAAAGTAGCCATTAAATGACCAAGTAGAGGGGAATTAAAGTTGCAAAGCCTGATACTGCCCCCATTCCCTCCCATTCCAGATGCTACTATAGGAAGGTGAACTATATAGACTGGGGTCCAAAGAAAGACTCTAGTTCCAGTAAATCTAGGGCAGCTTTCAGTTGCTAGTGAGACATATCAAACCTTCCATGTTATCATTTAGCCTAGCCTAATTTTCTCACCTATTTATTTCTTTTCCACTAACATTTTTCTATTTCAACTTTATATGATTTTTAGCTTTAGCTCCTTGAAAAGTTATTAATTGGTTATTTCCTAACTCTTCTCCATTCTTTAAATGTAGCTATTTCTTGGTACCTTGGGAACTATACTTCTTCATTCATTCTGAGGCAGTGCAGTGTGTGTGGCGGAAAAGGCACTTCTGATTGGGGGAGCCTGGGGCAGGGTAGGGGTGTGCACAGAACAACCGGACCTGGGTTCTACTAAACAGTATCTGGGTGATCTTGAACAAGGTATTTCACTCTTCTATGCCTTGGCTTCCTCATTGGTAAAATGCATTATAAACACTATGCAAGGTATTGTACTAAGTACAGTGGGGAGAGGCAGAGACAGATAATAAATCTCTGTTCCATCATTTTCAGTCATGTCCAACTCTTTGTGACACCATTTGGGGTTTTGTTGGCAAAGATACTGGAGTGGTTTGCTATCTCTTTCTCAAGCTCATTTTAACAGATGAGGAAACTGAGGCAAACAGGATTAAGAGACTTGCCCAGGGTCATGCAGCTAGTATCTGAGGCGGGATTGAATTCAGGTCCTCCAGACTCCAGGGCTGGCTATACCACCTGGTTGAATAATTCCTCAAGAAATTAGCAGTCTAGGGATTCATAGGATTATCAAAACAGAATGAACCTCCAAATCCATCTAGTCTTTCACTCAGGAAAATTTAAGGTCTTTGGGGGTGGGAGGAAGGATGACTGTTTTGTTTTGTCATTTTATCCCTGGCATGTAGCAGAGTCCCTAGAATAGAGAAGGTGGTTAATTAAAACTCCTTGAATGGCATTATATAGAAGCAGTCAGAATATATACATTATATGTATATATATATATATATATATACATATATATATATGTATATATATATATACATACATATGCATATAAACACGTACATATATACATACATTCATACACATATGTTTTCTGTGAATACAGCAGAATCTTTTTGCCAAGCAAAGGATCCTTGGAAGCAATGCCAGTTCTCATTTGTATTAAAATCCATTATCTTAGCACATAGAGATAATTTTGCCACACAATCCCCAACTGAGTGGTTTATTGCATAGGCTCAAGTGGTGGAAGTGAGGAGGTGGAAATAACATAGAACACATGTTTTATGCTCTGTCTACTTCCTACCAGCTGGGTCCCAAAGCTCCCTTTTATTCTGATAGTATAAGAAAAATCTCACTTATTCAGACCAATCAGAAAGGGACTGAGACAAACTCCCTTTGAATGATTGCTAAACCTGTATTGTAGACTATTTTCCAAAAAATGCAATTTGTTTTTTCCAAATATATAAAGTAACTTGAACTAGGCCAACAAAGTGTTGCCTAGTAGAGGAGCCATAGTATATTAGGGGAATTGTCTTAGGGAGACAGGAATGGTTTGTAACGATCATATTTGAATGAATGTACACTTGTAAAATGCTTGCAAACAAGGTACATACTGGAAGCATCCTCTCTTCTCCCCCATCTGCTTCACAGCATTCTTCACTATTAGTTCATTGATAGAATTTTTGCTGTGATTAGATTTAAGAAGCTCATGTTTGATTCTTGAGCAACATTCGTAAGTAAGGAGGTAGTTTGTGGGGAAAGTGCTAGACCAAGAATCAGAAAACTGTGATTTTGTTCCTTCCTCAACTAATAAAGTTGCTATGAGGTTTTGA
The DNA here is from genome assembly GCA_028658325.1 of Potorous gilbertii. Lineage (NCBI taxonomy): Eukaryota > Metazoa > Chordata > Mammalia > Diprotodontia > Potoroidae > Potorous > Potorous gilbertii. The sequence goes on from CM053769.1 coordinate 389,976,431, forward strand.
GCAGGTCACTTAGCTTCTGAGTTACATTATCTATAAAATGACATCATATTTAACATCCTTGTCTCCTCCTCAATTCAGCCTCACCCTCAGGAGCTCCATAGAGGTGCCATTATAAGGTAATAGAAACATCTCCAAGTCAGTTGAGTCAGCCAGTTAAAAAGCAAGGTAAAAATAGTCCCTTCCCTCAGAGAGCTTATGATATAATGGAGGAAACAACATGTAAACAACTTGGTATATTCAGATATATCCATTGGAAGTAGAGGGTAATCTTTGATAGAAAGGCACTCACAGCCAGGGAAGACCAGAAAAGGCTTCCTGCTGAGTTGAGTCATGATGGAAACCAAGGAATCTAAGAGAAAAAAGGGAAACAGAAAGAGTATTTCAAGTGGGGAAGACAGCCAGAACAAAGGCAGAGCATTTAGCAAGAACAACTAGTAAGTCTAGCACATCGGAATGGAGAGTAAAAGGTAAGAAAATAGGAAAGCTAGAAAGAAGCCAGGTTATGAAGAGCTTTAAATGCCAACTAAAGGCTTTTATATTAGATCATGGGGGAAGGGGGCGGTGTCGGGTTAACAAGGAGCAGTCGAAGTTCATTAAATGGGGTAACATGGTCAAACTTTAGAAAAATCACCTTGATAGAAGAAGGGAGGAGGGACTGGAATGGGGAAAGACAGGAGATATAGAGACTGACCACACAGCTATTGCAGTAATTCAGTTGAGAGGCAATGAAGGCCATAGTTAGTGTGAAGGTTTTGTGAGTGGAGAGAAGGAGGCACACATGAGAGATGTTGGGAAGGTGAAAATGACAAGATTTGGCAATGGATTGGATGTGGGATGAGTGACTGTGAGAAGTTATGGATGAAGCTTGGGGTTTGGAGCCTTAGGGCCTTCATCAGTCATAAAGTTCAGAATATAAAAGGATTTGGGCAGGGTGGGGAATGGTGAGTTATGTTTTGAACATGCTGAGTTTGAGATGCCTACAGGACACCTAGTCTAAGATATCCATAAAGGTCGTTGGTATTTAAGTACTCTATCTCAAGAGCAAGACTAGAGTTCAATATATAAATCTGGAATTCACATGCATAGAGATGATAGTTGAATGTGTTACAGCTAATAAGATCACCAAGGTAATCTTACCTTTCTAGTCTTCTTATACTACTTCCTGATACCTACTCTTAGGTTATAACCATGGAGAATATCCATGATTAGTGGGTTGTTGTGTTTGTTCTTCATTTTCAAAGAAGACCATGACATCAGAGAAATGACGCCATGTCTTGCACTTGACTTTGTTTCAAGTGAGGGAGGGCTGTGCAGGTCACCAGCCTCACTTCTCTCCCAGAGCCATCTGAATCCAGTGCCCAGATATTCACCAGGAGAACTGGAGATGACCCAGGATGCAATGGGAAACCTTGGTCTTTTCAGGTCCTCACTTAGAGGGAGGTAACACCCATTGAATGAATAAGCCTCTTTAAGAAGGAGTCAGGGAATGACCCTTTTAATGAGCAAAAGAAAAAAATAACTAAATCACACTGGGAGGGAAAGAAAAACTGTTACTATTGATAATCACTCTAAGTCAACCATTAAGTGGAGCTTGGGCAGAGACCTACTGTTGTGCAATATATGACCTTCAGAGTGCACTGGGTTTAAGGAGGAAGGGAGGAAGGAAAAAAAAGGAAAAAGGAAAGGAAATCTAGTCAGTATACTCCAAAGGAAGGGGAGAGGATGAGCTGCAGCTTGGTCTACTTACAGATTGTGTTCACCCTTCGTTTTCAAAGGAGACCATGACATCAGGGCAATGATGACCATAGATGAAGAACTACCAAAAAAGATGGGAATGAATAGAACCAGGAGCAGTGACACAAATACTTGGAAAAGGAAAAATATTCAGGAGGAGGAAGCAACAGTGTCAAATACTGCAAAAAAGAGTCCAAGAGGTCATGAGGTTTGACAGTGAAGAGATCACTGTTAACTTTGAAGGAAGCAGTTTCAATTGAAGGATGAGGTTCAAAGCTACATTGTATTTCCTCACAAACAGAAGGTGACCTATAAGATCATAGCTAGTGTGAATGACAAGATCTAATGAGGGGGGAAATGGGTGTGTTTATAGGCAGCAGGAGAGGGACCAACAGATAGGAAAAGATTCAAGATTTGTGAATGAGGATGATACTAGAAGTAGAAAGAATGGGAACAAGGACTGACCCTGGTAAGGAAAAAGGCTACCTTACTGAGGAAGCTATCTAAGGGATGTGAGATAAGGAGAGGAGAAAATTCCAATCTATAGATACAGATATATAGCTATAGATAAATATAGATATCACCTCAGTGTTTTTCCGGTGAAATATGAGACAAGATCCTCAATTGAGAGGGTGATAGAAGAAGTAATTTGGAAGAATTGAGGAGGGATGAGAAGGTTTGAAACAGCTGCTGTGGAGAGTGAGATAATGAAGCAATTAAGGAGAAGTAAAAATGATTGCCTTATTGCACAGAAAGCCCAGTTGAGATTAGGTAGCCTAAATTTGTAGTACTCCTAGTCAGCAGTTTTATTATTTCCTCTACTTCCGTCCAGTCGTACATAAATGGGAAAGAAGATGAATGGTAGGAGTAATGTATGGTTGGGGTTTGGTAGAGCATCATCAGTAATAGAACAGTTGAATGAGGAATTCAAAGGTAGGAAGAGTATGGAACTGAGTTGGTTCCCCAAAGGGTGTCAAGATAAGGAAGGGAGAATAGTGTAGAAAGAATACAGGAAGGTGCTGCCACTCCCAGGCTCCTGTGCTTAGCTGCATGTTGGCGACAATTGACCAGTAGTTGTTGGTAGTATTGAGGAAGGGGGTCCTCTTCACAATCATTTCTTTCTTCAGTAGTGACTGGGGAGATACTGCTATTCCCAAGGTTTTTGAGTCTGGGATCTTGACACCTAGTTGTCACTTAATAAATACATGTTGATTGGTTGCTTACTCAGCTTTCTATTTAATCCCATGCAATAAAATTACTAAGTACCTACTATGTGCAAGGCCTTCTGCTATAGAGGCTGTAGATATAGAAAAGATCCATATCTCCATGGAGTTTATAGAGAGATGAGATACGATATAGCCCAACTAGCTGCATCTGAACAGCAACATCACTGAGTTTATTACAACCACTGAAATAAAATCAAAACTACTGAACTTGGGTAGACAATCAGAGGTTTTGTTCTTCATTCTCCAACAGTCATAGTCATGAGTGGTGGGTGCCACCTGCTAGCTAATTCACAGATGCTGCTGATGCAAAAACCTCAAGGGAAACCATTTATGGAATCAGAGTCAAAACATGTGCTCCCTCTCTGTAATCCCTCTTTTTCCATAGGATGGATGCAAACTTGAACTCATCCAGACCCTTCCCCACCACCATTCCATCCTAAAAAAGAAAACTTTCCCACAGATCCCAGCTACAATACAAGGAAACTATGACCACCGCCTTTCCTAATTCAAGTGTGCATTAAGCTTTAAGTTTACTATACTACATTTTTGTGTAGTCAATCTCCCAGGGGCCTCTGAAACCCAACTTAGCTTCATCTCTTCTTAGCACTAACCGCATGTCAAGTCTTCTCATGACCCTTCTCGCCTTTATTGCCTATTTATTCTCCTTTCACAGGGGAAGTCCCAGATAACCATTCATCCTTAGAATGTTGCCATGCTCCTTGCTAAGAGAGGGGTAGAGATGGGAGAGAGAAACAGTCTTTCCAACTTTTCCCGAAAGTCACAAGTTTCCTATCAAATCTAAGCCTGTTCTTTCTCAGGTCTGATTCATTTACGCATCCACCAATATTTAACCCCTACATCATCCTAACAAGAATTAATACATCAATGGGTCCATGATCCCATCATCAGTTTGGCTGGCAGTCTGTTTTCATCCTGTGCAATTCTTTCCTTTTCCTTCCTATAAATTCTCCATAGAATATATACCCTAATCCTTGGAGGCCTTTCATTAGATCTTTTACTAGTTCATAGATCCACTTCAGCACTTGGGCTCTCCATCTGCTATCCTTTGCTCTGAATATATGACCAGCCCACCTCCTTTTCTGACCATGCATTTCCAGGAAAACAGCTTTTGTCCTTTGGGTCCTTTAGAGGCATAGTAAAGTAGTACAGGGGCAGGTAGGTGGCACAGTGGATAGAGCACCAGACCTGAAGTCAGGAAGATCTGAGTTCAAAACTGACCTCAGACACTTATTTGCTGTGTAATCATGGGCAAGTCACTTGACCCTGTTTCCCTCAGTTACCTCATCTGTAAAATGAGCTGGAGAAGGAAATGGCAAACCAGTCCAGTATCTTTGCCAAGAAAACTCTAAATGGGATCACAAAGAGTAGACATAATTGAAATAACTAAACAACAACAAATAATTAATTGCAGGCCTACCAAAAAAATGCCATATTTTCAAATCTTTACAACTGATATAAATTTGGTTGATCTAGAAGCCATTAAGAAGCACTCGCCACTAAATTGTAGGTAACCAGGGTTTTCAATGATTTCTGTTCCCTTTGGCTTACTTAAATCATCCTCTTTGTAATGGTGCCCTACACCTCCTGAAATTTCCATGAATTGGCACAACTAGAGTTCCCTCACATCCAGTTCAACTGCATGAAAAAAGCATAACAAAGACCTAAGAATATAATCCTCTCACTCTCATTTTACAGATGAAGAAAATGAGGCCAAAGATAGGAAAGTGACTTGCTTAACACAACTAGTTGGTAGCAGACCAACTCAGGTCTCTTCACCCTTTCTATGATACTAAACTGCTAAAAACTAAAAACATTTTTTAGATCCTTGGCTGGATATGACCAGACAATACAACTATAATATGAGAAAATATATTGGCTCAGTTCTGATTCAAACTGGTTCATTAGCTGTTTATTTTTAAAGGCTTTATTTCAGTTTTAGCCCAGTTTTTTTAAGTGAGATTTCATTTTGGTTTTGTTCAGGATTTACTTTAGTAAGTATTTAGTGAGTTGCCATTTGCCTTCATTGAACTGACATTTGATGGACAAGACTAGCATATCTGAAACCATTTTATCCCAACACAAAGATGGCCCATATAGATCCTAAGTAGAATGGGTGGTCAGGAAGGGTCTAGAGCAGTGCTGTCAAGAGCTTTCAGGGAAGGCTTCATGGAGGAGGTGGAACCTAAAGGATGGAGTCAGTCACTGTGCTTCATTTATTTAAAGTCAGTTCATAGTTTGTTTCATTTCAAGGCTGTAGTGCTCATATTTGGTTTCAATCAGTTAGCAAATATAAGGAAGACTTTACACTGGGTAACATGAAGGATATACAAGAAACAGTGCACTATAGTGGTCCTGGCTGTGTGCTTTCTTATCAAATGAATGATACAAACAGTAACATAGGAAGAAAAAATCACTATGGACTAGAGCAGACTTGGGAAGACAATAGCAAGCATTAATTAAGCACCTCTTATCCGCAAGGCCCTGTTCTAGGTGCTGAAGAAAAAAAGAGAAAGTAATGGTTTCTGTGTTCTAGGAACTTACATTCTCCTGGGGGTGGGGTGAGGGGGAATGACTTGGACAAAATTAAGTAAATACATGATAATTAGAGGAGTCAAGGAAGGAGGAGGGAACGCTACCCAGGATGGAGATCAGCAAAGGCTTCTGGAGGAAGGGTACCTAAACTGGGACTTACAGGAAGCTAAGAAAAGTCTAAGGGGAAAAGGTGAGAAGCAAGTGCATTCCATGCATGGAGGACAGACTTTGTAAAGGCTTGGAGGCTGGAGATGGAATGTCAAGTTCAAGGAGCAATAGTAGGACAGTTTAGCCAGTACTGAGAGGACTTGAAAGGAAGTTAATATAAAAAAATGCTAGAAAAATAGGCTGGAGTCAGACTGTGAGAGGTTTTAAATGCCAAGTTAAGGAGTTTGTAGGTTATCCTAGAGGTTATAGGGAGCCAGTGAAGCCTCTTGAGCAGGATAGAGACATGGTCAGCCCTATGTATTTTAGGAATATTATTTTGGTAGCATTATAAAGGATGAGAGGTGACTCATTGAATCATATATATGGAATTGGAAAGAACCTTAGACATCATCTAATTCAACACATTCACTTTACAAAGAAGGAAACTGAAGTCCAGAATAGTTAAGAGGTTTGCCCAAAGAAATATAGCAAAACAAGTGGAAGAGGAGGAATTTGAACCCAAGTCTAACCAGTGTTTCCACTATTTCATGCAACCTGTCAGGAGAGAGAGACTTCAAGAAAGAGATGAGATTTGAAGTAAATGTCAGACACCTTGACTTGTGACATTGGTTTGACTGGAATCGGGGGGTTCAATAGGTATTTTTAAAGACACAGTCACCACTTGTCTTGTGATTACTACTCCTGCCTTTGCTGTACTCTGTGCCTGAGAACCTAAGCCACTTATGGTGCAGACAGAGGTATATGTTTCAGAGACATACACCTCAAAGCAGGACACAGACACAGAGAAAAAGCTGCCCAGATAATCAGGCTCTCCAGACTACTTCTGCTCTGCCACCCTGAGGTCTCACCTGGTCTCTGGATCATCCTTCCATTAACATAAGAAACTGCGGAGTAGAAGAGCTTTCAGTCAGCCAATAAATACTTAATCAGTATTTATTATGTACCAACCAGGAAATGAAGACTGACCTGGACTCCCTCCTTAAATGAAGATTCTGGGAGAAATGGAAATGTCTCCAGTCAGAGGAAAGGAGGGGTCCCAAGGACAGAGGGTACTGATGAGGTGTAGGTCCCAGGGCTGAAATGATCTTACAGGATCACCAGGTTGGAAACATGGACTAACTTTGCTCTTATAAGTCTGCCATTGGCAGTCTCTCAAGGAAAGAGAGGATGGTGCCCTCTCAAGGGTTACTAGCAATAGCTATTGCCTTTCTTCTCCACAGATTAATTACTCAACCTTCTTAATTGTGGTAGCCCTAGGTTCTGAAGAATATCATAGAAGAAAAGAAGGTATTCCTCAGAGCAAATACAGAGAGATAGAAAAGGATGAGACCTATTCAGAGAACATTAAGTAGACATTTATTTGGAGTGGGATATTCAGAGTTGAACACTGGACATGAGGCAGTGGGTGTCAAGTTCTGCAGGTCTTTGAATGCCAAACTAAGAAATTTGAATGACTTTTTGAGTGAAGCAATTACTACAAAAGCAACCTCTTGGGAAGGTTGGTTTTAGTATTGGTGTGCAGAAGAATTGCGTGGGGAAAGACTGGAGGCAGAAAACAATAAGAAGGCCATTGTCCAGGTGTAGTGAAAAGGTCCTGAACCAGAGTTATGACAGAAGACACTTTACAGAAGAAGAACTGATAAGATTAATTAGAAGTGATGAGAGGAGAAAGAACCAAATTTACTCCTAAGTTTTGACTCTAAAGTGGCTGAGTGGATGTAATGTTAATGCAAGGTTAATGGTGGCTGGGGGAAGAGTTAAAGATCTTCCCCAACCATTAATAGGTCTCAATGCCTTTTATGAATTTCTATTGAGGTACTGGGTCAAAGGGCCATGCCCACCAGCTCTGAAAAGTATATAAACACTCTGAGGTGAAGTTTTACTTTGGGACTTACTCATTGAAAATGTTTGGCCAGATGAGACTTTGGGAAGCCAATAAGGAACGCCCCCCCCCCAACTTTGAAAACCCAGATGTTGGTGCTTCTCTCTCTGGTAATTATGTATGTATGTAATGGTTAGACAGTTGAATCTGTCTGATCTGTGATGTATGTATTGCTTATTGTCAGAGAGTTGGAAGTCCTATTGGTTGGTTTTTATTTCTTTGTATTTTCTCTGAAGTTCAGGGAGTTGAGTTTTTCCCCTGCACTAAGTTAATAATATATATGCTTAATTAGATTGTTGACCCCTCAAAAGTTACTTTCCTTTTAGAAAAGTAGATCTAAAGATCTGTACAGCAGGCCCTCCTGTGTATGCTGGGGTCCTTGCTGATACACTGGAAGACTCATAGAATTAACAGAAATAGGATATAATAAAAAGTCAGAAGAGAGCAGAGTTCCATACTCATAGTCTCCCACCAATGTAACTGAAGGGAGAGAAATGCATTCTTTCAGTTTTCTCCGAAGCTGAGCATGAATACCTATTCTGTTCAGCAGTCTATAATGACCAAGAGATAAAGTAAATGCTATATTCAGGAAAAATAATCACAGGAAGACCTTTCTAAAGACTCCCCATGGAAGGTGCCTGCTAATGGGAAGCAAGACTGTTGACCTTCGGGTTGGGTTCTCCTCTCCTCTTGCCTTGAAAAAAGAGAAGTAGAGGTGAGGTACTACTCCAATTTTGATCACAATATCCTTAAAAGTCCTTTGGTAAGTTGAACTTGCCAAGTGCCTACAAATAGGTAGCCCTTGTTTGTCTAGTAAGACTCTATGTGGTGATTTGAGCTGAGAGAAATGTGATAAACCTCCAAAAAGCATGTTGCTTCTTGGTTCAAAAAACTTCAATGGTTCTTGATTACCTACTAAGCAAGAAATTCAAAATTCTTTAAAATGTGTTGCAACTCAATAAAGAGAGGGGGAACAGAGGAAGGGAGAAGAGAGAGATGGAAGAGGGGGAAAGAGAGGAAGTGTGGGAGGGAGTGAGGGGATAAAAGAGAGAGAAGAGGGGAGAGAGAGAGATCCCCATTACCCATTATATTATTCACTTAATTATCTGTTTTAATGAAGTGCTTTCTTTGTGTTTAATGTAGCCACCAAGGAGAGTGGCTTCATTGGGTGGATGATATCAATGAAGGGAAAACTCCACAGGACATAAGCTCCTCAGGTTGTTCCTTACTGCGTTTTGCAGGCTTTTAGATTTCTCTTGTGCCTAGCCCTGGTTCAGAACTATTTAACTGGAATACCCTGGCTTTAGCTTGTGCTCTTCTTTTGCAGTTTTTGAGGAGCCAGAAGATCCAAGCAACAGGTCATTTTTTTCCGAAATCATCTCTTCAATTTCTGATGTGAAGTTCAGTCATAGTGGAAGGTACATTATGACCAGGGATTATCTGACCGTCAAAGTCTGGGACCTCAACATGGAAAATCGGCCTATTGAGACTTACCAGGTACAGTACTGGGTCGATCACTCACTAGTTACCTACCTTATGATGCAAGAGAAATTTAACATAGTTCTTGTCTTCAAGGGGCTTAAAAATCTAGGCTTTCACTGCCTCCTACTTGTTCCATGTGTAATTAACTGCTATATTAAATGGATGTCCCATAGTGCCTGAGAATTTCTTAAAGAGTCCTACAGGAACCAAGGGTGGTCTCGTGCTCAAAGGCACAGAGATGAGATGGGCATGGCATGTGCCCTGATATTTTCAGAGTCTTATGAACTAGGTAAAAAAGATAAAGAAAAAATTATGTAAGAGAAATGGGAGACAGAAACATGAAACAAGGGAATAAAGTAAGGTAAAACACACACACACACACACACACACACACAGGCCTAGGAGTCAGTCATATACTACTTGACATTTGCTTTTCTACCAGAGACAAAAGGGCTATTGAGAATGGAGCACAATTCAAATTTTTCCATGCTCTTAATGTGCATTAAAGAGCTCTCTAAGTAAAGCTCAGTTTGGGGAAAGAAATGCCAAGTGCCTCTTGGGAACAAGACCAGAACCCAATGGTTCTTAGGCTCTGGGACTGAAGGAGAGGGCAGAGAAGCCAAACAATTCATTATAGATATAAGCAGATGTAATCCTATGGCACTAGAGACATCTCCACAGCCTTAACAATTTGAGATTATAGCCATATTAATGAACTAATTAATATGAGTTCATTTCATATTAATGCCATATTAATGAACTAAGTAGAATAGATATACAAGAGAATACAAGATATACAAGAATACAAAAGAACTGGAAATGACACCTGAGAAAATAAACGCTGAACAGCAAAAGAGGAAGGAAGCCAGAGTTAGCAGGAAGTGTGGTATAGTAGAGAAAGGACTAGAATGCAGGTCTTCCAGACCTGGGTTCAGATTTTTTCTCAGCAACTTAAGCTGTATGATGGTGGGCAAGTCACTTCCCCACTCAGACCCAGTTCTTCATCAATAAAAATGAGGGGGCTGGATCTAGATCAGTACTGTCAAACTCAAAATAGAAATGGGTCCTATTAGTCTATACATAAAAATCCCTGGATGACACTGACAATTTAAAAATATAATATTATCTATGTTTTTATTTTATTTTTACTTATTTCAATGAAATATTTCCCAATTACATTTTAATCCAGTCCTTGCTACACACTCAGGAGTGTTGTAGGCCACATTCAGGCTACACATTTGATACCTCTGACCTCTAAAGTCTTTTTCAGATATATGACACTATGAGGGTTAGAAGGCAGTATGGAGTGGTAGATAAGTAGTCAGGAAGACCTTGCTTTAAATCACTTTTTTGCTATCTTACCATGCGAAAATCATTTAACTAACCTCTCTGGGCCTCAGTTACTTCATCAATAAAATGAGACAGTTGGATCAGATGGCCTCACATGTCCCTTCCAGCTTTAATTCTTTGATCATATGAGCCTGATTAAGTATCTCTTCAGTAGGGCAGTGCAATCACTGTCCCAAGCAACCTCCCAACCACATGTCTGTCATGACATTGCTTCACTCACAGGGCCACATTCCTCCCTCACTCCTGTTGAAAACGTGTATAGTTATGGCCCGACAGCCTAGAACCAGAACAGCCTTAGGCACTGCCTTCCATCCTTCCTAGTAGCTAGGGAAGCAGAGAGATGAGCCACCTCCCAGTCCCCACTGACAGTGGCCCTTCAAGTCTCTCCTCCACTGGGTCATTTTGACTACTGCTAAGGTTGTGAGGGAGCAACTTGGCCATTTTCCCCTACTCTGTGGGGGAGAAAATGAGAAGCTGAGTGTTCCCCAGTCAATGAATTGTACAGAAAGCTTGTGCCCAAGGGCACAAGTTCAGAGTGTACCAAGTGCTCAACAGGGCTTGACCTTTAATTGTTCTGATTCCTTTTCATACAAAACTGATCTGAAGGGGCAAAGGGAAACAAAGCAGTATTATGTTAGCGTTTTTCCCTGTGTAATAGGCCATAGAGTACAAGCCATTTGGAAACATTGGTCATTAAGTATTACTGGCCCCACACTTCATTCACCATTTGGTCATTAGGCAAACCTTTAGCAACTAAGCACAAAACATTATGTTAGAGGACATACAAAATTAGAGAAGGACCCAAGTTAAAATTCACAAGGTTCCTTTCCTCATGGAGCTTATAGTCTACTAGAGGGATATGAGACAAACATAGTCAAGTATAATGTAAGTATGATAAATGCCTTAGATAGGTATAGTACAAAATGCTAATTAAGGAGGGCAAACAGGAAAGTTGTTACCAATCATCCCTGGGACTGATACTCTGACAAGTCCAAGACCCAGAGCTTGTGCCTTTAAGGAGCTTACAAGCCCACTGATCTCCCTGGAGGGCCATGCCCAACAGAACTCCTGTTGGTACTTAAATAGGTCAATGAAATCTGATTACTGAACACCTACTATGTTTCATACTGTACCATGTATTATGAGGGGTATAATATAAAGGAAGTAAAAGGTCTGGCCCATTCCCTCAAAGAGTTCATATTTCTAGTTGAAGAAACAAGATAGATATACATCTATGTCAAGGTAACCATCCAAGGCATTATGTGATCAAGTACCAAGGTAGATGATCTAGATCAAGATGGGGACACATGCAGCCTCTAGGTCCTCAAGTGTGGCTTTTTGACAGAATCCAAACTTGAAGTTGAATTTGTCAAAGGGCTGCCTTTGTGACCTCGAGGCTTCAGGTTCCCCGCACCTGAGATGCTAAATACTCCATAAATTGAGAGGAAGATGGGGAGAGAACAATGGGGACAACATCATGGAAAAAGTTATAACTAATCTGGGTAAGATTTAAGTGGGTGAAGAGGAAAGGGGGAGGATAGGAAGTGTAGCAGGAGCTATATTTCAATTCCACTAAATATAACAAATATTGAGTAACTACTATGTGTAAGACAGTATGGTAGACCCTGGTATCTACAAATACAAAACAAAAACAGTCTCTACCCATAAGGAGTTTACATTCTACTGGAGCATGAACAATATATTTGGAAGATAATGTAAAAATCAACATAGCTTGATGAGTATAGGTCTTAAGTGGAGTCATATTCCAGGGGGTTTGAATGCCAGGCTGAGAAATCTAGACTTTATCCTGAGATTATGGAGTGATTGACAATTACTAAGTAGGCCAATGGCTGAATGAAATCTCTATTTGGAGGGAAGATGAGAGTGCTGTCAAATATGCAGAATGCATTGGAAGCAATGAGACCAACTTAGGGGTATTGCAATAATTAAGCGATAAGGTGAAGGCTGACTAGAGTTCCAATAGTGGGAGTGAATAGATGTAAGATCATTTGGAATCTAAGCATTTGGGGACTTTTTCTCCACAAGCTAATAAGAGCAGATCCTTAGAATTTACCGAGCCTTCAATGTCTTGGTTCTTCCCTGAAACCCTTTATATCTAGAGGCCACAAGACCATCCCACTGACAACAAAAACAAAGCAGCAAGAGGCAAGCAGCCAAGTGGATGACAAGGCGTCTTCTTGTTCCTGAAATAACCTGTGGGTGTTTTACCTTGACATGCTCTCTCTCTTCCCCATTCCAATTCTCTCTCCCATTCATCACACTTCTTTTCTGATGTGACCATTTCTCTATTCCTTTGGCCTCACTTAGAGTCATTCTCCCAAGCCTTGGACATTTCAAGAAGAAACTCAGAACACTAACATCCAGTATTGGCCCTAGGCAGCTGCCTATGGCATCCAGAGTCCAGGCTTGGTGTTCACAGACCATCTGGAGGGTGGTAGTGACATAGCAAAACAAATTACTATAGTTCATACACTTTATCCTGTAGACAATGAATCTATAGAGGGACCACATCCATCTCCCATAAGGCAAACACTGTCTCCTAACTTCAAGTGATGGAAGTGAGCACCTCAGGTTCTTCATCTGCCCATAAAACAGAGATGATAATATTATTCCCCACACCCATGAGTACCACCCCTTGATATGAGGAATCAGCAACTTGAGTAGCACTTGGAGATGTCCACTGGTGTACTCATTAAAATGAAAATGAGCTCACTGACTTATTCTCTCCTCTCTGTTTCTTCTCACAGGTTCACGACTACCTCCGCAGCAAGTTGTGTTCTCTCTATGAAAATGATTGCATTTTTGATAAATTTGAATGTGTGTGGAATGGGTCAGACAGGTGAGAAACACTAGCAAAGAACCCCTAAGCTGTCCCTTGCCTTGTTAAGGTACTGGCTGGTGTCCCAATTGTCCCATGTGGGAACTGGACAGTGTATGGCAAGAGGAAAAGGATCATGTTGAATACTAGTTGACCAGATCCATAATATGGGTTGGGATTCATATCTAATGTGTCTCCTGATTAACAAGCTGTGTCCTAGAAAGCAGAAATACCCCCAAGGATGAAATATAGTCCCATAAGATAACTTTTTTCTCAAGGATTGATGCTTTCTATCACAGAGGGAATAATTAATACTCCTGGCTACATGCATTTTTAAAAAATCTAATCCAATCCCATAAGTATTTATTTAATACCTACTAGTTCAAGGCACTGAGTCAGATGCAGGGACCACCAAGATGAAAAGAAAGCAGTCCCTGCCCTCAAAAAGTTTACATCCTCCTAGAAGGACATTGCTTTCTTTTCATACAAGACCAATATAAAGAGAATATGTGACCTTGGGCAAGTCACTTGATTTCCCTGGGCCTTAGTTTCTTCATCAGTAGAATGAGCGGGGTGGATTAAATGACCTCTAAGTTCACGTCCAACCTCATAGCTATGATCCTATAATTCAGAAATGCTCTAAGATCATAATTATTTAGGAAAAAATAAACAAAAAATAGTTTCATTTTTATAAGCTCTAACATCAGGGCCAAGTCTGCAGAACCAATGTGAATTGAAAAACAAAATCAGTTCTGCCAAAAAAATCAGTCCTGACAGCTTCAGTTGATGACAAACAAGGCATATTTGTTAGGATCAGCTGGCTATTGGCCTCGATGTTCCTCTTCACTCTGCTCGTGCAGACCTGGCCTAAGGTTACTAGTTCAGTGCCAGTGGAAATCATATATCAGGCTCCGCGAAAAGAGATTGGTTACAACTTTAAGGTCTATGATATTGAAGGCAGTGAACATGGAATCGGGAAGCTCTGGGTTCAGATCCCATCTCATTGACTTAATACCTGGAAGATCCTGGGCAATTCAGTTAACTGCTCTGAGTCTCAGTAAAATAGAGATAATGTAAAATGTCCATGTAAAATTTTATTTTATTATATTACATATAATACGTAATTACATATATTACATAATTCCCATGTAAAATAGAGATACTAGTAACTACCTCACAGGGTAGCTGTGAGGATTAAATCTTAAATCACTATATAAATGTCCATTGTTTTATTATTTTTATTATTAAGTGGTTCATTTTTAGCTTAAAAATTAGCTAAAGGAGTATAAGAGATAGGGAGATTGCCTCAGTCAGAAAAAAATGTGTGTTCACATCCTCTCTCTGCTGAATCCTGGTTGTTTGACTAAGGGCAAATCACTTAACCTCTCAGTGTCCTAGGAAACCCTCTTAAAATTTTAAATTGAAGAGCAGCTACTAGCCTTCCTGGGTAAAGGGAATTTCCTCACCCGGAATTCTCTTCAACAATAAAAGCATAGACCTACCCCCCACCAAAAAAAAAAATGGATGATTTTTCCAAATTTCCTAAGAAAACAACTCAGGTATTATGAAGGTTACCTACTATCTTTGTGCCAACACCATTGAATAGGGATTAATTAGCTCCTGTTTCTAAAACGTCTGACAAAGGGCAATGTTTGCAAATGCTTTATGAAATGCCATTTTTATCACTGGTATGGAGAATCCAGTGTTTAACCTGATTATCTTGCAGATATCTTGTAGGTTCTCTCTGACATGCGAACATTATCCTCTTAGAACTGAATGTCTTCAAATGGCTTATAAAAGCAATTGTGATGAATTTAGTCCCAGCATTGCCACTATGTATAAAACTGGACAAGTCACTTTTCTCTTGCCTCAGTTTCTTCATCTGTAAAATGAAGGGATTGAATCAGAGTATCTCTGATACTCTGCTCAATCAGTACAGTGTGTGCTCCTTGAGGGCAGGAATTATATCAGTTGATTTTATGAAATGAAATAACAGAGGAATTAGATTTATATTAAAAGGTTAATATAGAACAAAGCCAAAGAGGGACCATGTCTATACAATCAAAAACACCAGATCAAAACTTTAATGATTTTGTATGTTTTTCTGCCATCTTACTTCCCAGTCAAGAGCAAGGCAACTGATCAACTGTACAGTGCAAACAAGCATGAAGTGCCTGTTCTGTTAAAAGCACTATGCTAGACACTGGGGATACAAAGACAAATACAAATGATGTGTGTGGTTCCTTGTCTTCAAGAAGGTTACATTGGATTGAAAGAGCCAAGGCTTTAATCCAGGCCTTGTAGATTCTAAGGCTTGTCTTCTTTATACTACATGCTGCCAGAGTTAGACCAGGGCGTCATCCATGCCTACCTAATCTTCTGAAAGATCTAGATTTTCTGTTGTATAAACAAGCAGTTTGGATTGATACTAGAAATAATAAGAAAAAGTATATATTCTTTTCTCATAGAATGAGGGAAAAACAGAATTTCTTGATAAGCCATTGCCCAAATATTTCTTACTTTTTTTTAATCATAAAATATATTTTCTCACAACATTTGTTGGCAGACAGTGACAAGACATTTACCCCTTGCCCACTTCTGGATATTTCTAACTTGTTTGGATAAGTCACATTGCAGATGTTTGAAGTAACCGCTTTCTCACCATTACCTTTTCTATCATTTTAATATTGATGATGATCTTTGATCAAAAAACTGCTTGTTTATACAACAGAAAATCCAGATCTTTCAGAAGATTAGGTAGGTATGGATGACGCCCTGGTCTAACTCTGGCAGCATGTAAACTTGTAATTCAAATTTCTAAAAACCAAAAATAACATAAAAAAACTTGGGATTGTTTATTATTAATAAAGAGTCAGCTAATTCAGGGACTGATAACTAGATATCTAACACAATAAGATGAAACCAATATCCAGAAGAACTATTCCAATTAGCCATTTTAAAGTCCTTTAAGAACGACCAGTATGGCAAATCCTTCAACAAACCCATTCCGCCTTTCTTTCCATGAAATCACCAAAGAAGGAGACTGCCAAGGAATAGAAAAAATTTCACCCAGGTTTACACCTTGTTTCACCAACAAAAGCAATGGATGTTGTGATGGCCCTGACTCATGTACAACTAATCCCTCTCTCCTCTCCCACTTTGCAGTGTCATCATGACTGGGTCCTACAACAACTTCTTCAGGATGTTTGACCGAAATACCAAGCGTGATGTCACCCTGGAGGCTTCCAGGGAAAACAGCAAGCCCAGGGCCATCTTGAAACCCCGCAAAGTATGTGTAGGTGGCAAACGGAGAAAAGATGAAATCAGCGTGGACAGTCTGGACTTTAGCAAAAAGATCTTACATACAGCTTGGCATCCTTCAGAAAATATTATAGCAGTGGCGGCTACAAATAACCTATATATATTCCAGGACAAGGTTAACTAGGAGGACAAGTTATACTTAATAAGCTCACATACTGAATACTAGTCAAACAAGTTTTTAATGTTTCTTTGGGTTTTCATTTTATTCATTGACTTTAATTTTCCTATGCAGGAAACAATTGGAATAGAAGAAAAAGAGTCCAAAGGCCCCCAGATCCCCCAATTTTAAGAAACTTGTTGGCAAATCCAACAAATAGGTTCAGAATACTTTTGTTTAGAATCGAGAGCTGCCAGGTAACCAGGACCCTTCCATAGTTGACTTGAATTTCTGATGTTTTTATTACCCAGTTCTCTCTGGTGAGTCCAGTGTTTTGTTTCTAGGTGTCTGCTGAGGTGAAATGAAATTGTATGTAGTATTTAAGGGGGGAGGGGGAAGATAAGATTTTTTTTTTAATTAAGCAATTCCATTTGATTGAAAAATAAACACTGTTTACTCTACTTTTGGATAAAAATCTGTTTGCTTCCTAGAAAACCAGAATTATTTTTCTCCTTCATTTTTAAAAATTCTTTTTATTGTTACTTGATCCAAGTAATGTTTTTTTACCTCTTATGAGGCTGTGAAGGCAAAAATTCAG
Organism: Potorous gilbertii; assembly: GCA_028658325.1. NCBI lineage: Eukaryota > Metazoa > Chordata > Mammalia > Diprotodontia > Potoroidae > Potorous > Potorous gilbertii. Next base: position 389,993,681 of record CM053769.1, read on the forward strand.
GAACAAGGTTAGTTAGAGTCCGGTTAAAAGTTGTATGCATACCGCAGCCTTGCTACATTTCTCTATTACAACCTTAGGCAGAGAATTTGGCTCTAGACATGCTTCTGTGCTTGGATGAATTTGTAGAAAACACTTAATCAGAGCCTCTAAAGTCTGCTATCATAAATTTAGATGAGCCTGGACTCCATTCTCTGTTTTCTTTTATTTTACTTTTCTCTTTGCTTCTTTAAGTATTTATTTATTTACTTACTTATACATTCATTTAATGAAAGCCTAAAGAAAGAAAAAGTTGTTACTTATATTTTGACATTCCAAATAAGGGAGCACCCCTTACCAGAGCCTCCCAAATTGGAAACTGACACCCAGGAATCCTCCTTATTTCTTTTATCCTCCCACTCCTCCCCCCAGATATTATAGCCAACAAGGTAACACAGCCCAGTCCCATTGATGCTGGAAAAATATTAATCAATTTTAAAATGCCATCTTCTGAAAGCTAATTGGAATTTGCAACACCCCCGAAAGCTCACCCTTTTCATTTCTAAGGTGAAAACCTGTGAGGTTGGGTGACTTCTCCTGGTATGAAAATTGTACATAAAAGGAGCAAACTATCTATGAAATCCACTAGAACCTGCTATGGTTCAGTTGAATCCTTCAATGCCTCTTCCCCAATTGGGGTTTCTGACTTATGGCACTTCCTGAGAAATGTCACTGATATTCCCCCAAAGTACCTCAGGGAGTAAGATGCAAAGAATTCAAAGGATTTCTGGCTTCTGGGAGAATTCCCACAAACAAACCAGGGTCTGGATCTTAGTAGCTGCAGTTTCTGCCCAGGTGCTGGCCACTCACTCAATCTTTCATAGCCTATCTAACTAACCTACCACCTGAGGGAAGAAAGGTGGCTCAGGACAGAACTCATGGATGGTCATCTTTAAAGGCGGGGTTTCCTTGGTTTGTGGCTTTACATAGAGCCAGAAAAATCACAACTTTCAGGGTTGACCTTGGAGGGAATGTTGCCAGGGCTAGGGAAGAAGGGAGAAATAGCTGAAATCCATCCTATTTTCCCAGTGTCTTTTTTTGTTTTCCCTTGTATCAAAAGCCTGTTCTGTAAAACCTCAAGTAAAATTCTCTCAGTTGTCCTCTTGGCCTGTTGTGTGGACTTTCTCCTAGTCATCCTGTTCAGTTCATCAGGATGCTTTGCCTGGAAAACCAAAACTTCGATCAAAATGTGGGGAGAGAGCCTAAGTTAGCCAGTCATCACTGTACATTCTGTGAAGGTCTGATAGAGTAGAAAGCATTGAACTCAGGAGGGGAGAGGCCTGGACTTGAATTCTGGTTTTTGCCACGAACTTACTGTATGAACTTTGGCCACCTTCTTCACCTTTCTGAGTTTCAGTCTCTTAAACTACAAAATAAGGATCTTGAACTAGATGCACTCTAAGGTCCCTTTTAAGTCTGTGACTATAAAATAAGCTGGCCATCTCTAGTATTTTCAAAATTATTTTAAAAGGTTTCCTATCTCCTTAGATTTTCAGCTCTCTACCCTAAACCCTCACACAAATCATCAGCTATCACTGAAATAATTTGGTCCTTTGACATTTATTTACATATGAATCTCCTATATGTATTTTCGTGGGTTTCTCAATCTGAATCATTAGTCTCAGCCTGTTGGTTGTTTATAACAACAGTCAGGATCCTTCCATGCTTTTAGTTTGGAAAGGAGGAGGCAGGAAAATTTTTTGAGGCATCACATTTCTTAGGATCAGACACAAAAAAAACAAGAGGAAAGGCATGGGTCATAAGGAGAACCTCGGTGCTTCCTATGAATGGCTGCTAATATATCTACATGCTACTAAAGCAATATTTATCCAGCTATGTAGAAGTTGGAATTTTACAGAAACTTAAAGTTGTGATGTTTGAGCATTGGAAAGTCAGCTTTGTATTCCCTCCTTTCCAGACACCAAAACCTTCTGAAAAGGAGATTAAAAGTGTGGTCCCTGAATAAAATGGTGGGGAAATTAGAGGACTCTGTAAGATAAACTGAGGGCAACTGGGTTCCAGGGGTAAGGGGAAACATTGACACAGCCTGCCTGCCACAAGCATGGTCAAAGAAGACCCCTGAGCAGTCATGGACTTGAAAGATCAGAGAATCATTGTGAGCTAAGAGGTGTGAAGCATGAGAAGCCCCAACTTAGTTAACACAGAGCATGTGTCCCAGACCTGATGCATTACTATCTCTGAAGTGGTTAGTCTGCTGGGACCCCACCAAGCATGCAAAAAGGTTGACAGCTTACAATCAATACGGTGTGCGCTGATGCAGGAAGCAACATTATCACATCCAAGATATTACCCCATATCCCAGCATCAACACTAAATATCTCCCATAACGAGACTATGGGAAGTGACAAGGGCCATTATTCTCAGCTTACAATCTTCCCTCACAGAAAGAGGAGCTGCAAACCTTCCATCAGATTTCCTTGTGGGAAGGAGCTTTGGCTTCCCATAGTGATCTCCCTTCAAGAGTCAAGCGTGTGCTTAATATAGCAAGATGGGGGTGGAGAAGAGATTGGCATTTTCATTTGTTCTGGTGTCCCTGTTGCAGGAGGAGAGACCCCCATTGGCTGATAGTTGGTACGACAACAATTTTCAGCGGGGGTTGGAAAGGAAGTGGTGGGGGGCAGGGAGGCCAATTTTATTCTATGCCCTCCAACTCATTCTAATAAAGAAACTGCCTTTCCCCAGTATGGTTGTTTTCAGACTGTCTGTCTGCTGCATAATCAAAAGTTCTATTGCATCTAGGCCGGGGAATTCCAGCTCCACGTGTGCAGAGCTCATAGTCATCCTGCCTCTGTCAAACAGAACAGCTCAGAATTATTATTCATGCAAAATGCAATGCATTTGGTTTGGTAGAGGAAGGTTCGTTAATTCTTACCATTTTCTGGCCACACGCTACCTAGTATCATGCCTAAGGAAAGTGGAGAATTGTTCTTTTGTGCCATTGTGGAAATAGGAGGAGAAGGCCAGGGGTCAGAACACAAGGGTCTTCTTTTTTCAACAAAAACAAAACTCAGCTGCTGATTTGTGACATCAGACTCCATTTCATGGGGCCTCCTTCCCTTCCTGACAAGATGGAGAAAAATAGCACTTATTGTCCCCTTTGAAGAGCTGGAAAGGTTAATTAGCTAATGTTTGCAGTGTTCACTGCTGGAAGAGTCAGTTGAACCACAAAGAGGTTATTCTTTCCTTGAAGATCAAGGTCTGCTGGAAAAACTCATATGCTGTCCTTCATTCTCACCACTGCCACTGTCATTTCCAAGCCCATTCAAAGCTGAGTTCTTAAAAGCATAAACCAATGCTGCACAGAGAGGGTATGTGGCACTTCAGGAGCAGAAGGAACTCCCAATAACTAATTGCTTTGATCAGGATGGTTAATTTAACTTCAGACTTTATCCCCAGGCACCATCCCACTGTGTTCAGAGGGAGACAAGGAGGAGGTCTAAATGAAGCTGGATCATAGCACTGATTGATTCTGCTTGATTAATGGGATGAGATGGGAAAAGAGCTTGAACATCGCACTAATGGATTCAACTTCCATTTAGAATCATATCTGAATTCATGAGCTTTAATTTAGACACAGTTCATAAAGGGTCAACCGTGGAGTCAGGAAGACCTGGGTTCAAGTTCTGTTTCTGACACCTACTGGGTTGTGTTACTTTGGGCAAGTCACTTAATCTCTGAGTGCTCCCAGACACTTCTCTAAGACTGTATTACAGATGGGTTTCAAGTCTGCACTAATGAAACTAATCTCCACATTGGGAGTCTCCTATTCTGAAGAAACAAAGACTCAGACCCTTGTTCTTCCCCTCAACAAAAAAAATTCCCCCAGAGAGGTGGCTACTTTATGTGCTCCTAACAAAAAGCCTGAGTAGATTTTATCTTTTTAAAGGAGTGCTTCCCATGCAGACCAGGAATACACTTGCAAGTTAAAATTGCACTAGCCTGATGGTAATAAAGTTATATGCTTACAAGAAGATCATAATGGCTTCATTTCTCATGAGCATGTTAATATGACTCACAGTCATGTCAGGATGTTTGTATGGAATAATGGTAATTAAAATGAATGGTGCCACCATCTATCGCAGATACATTTTCCCACTGTTTCTCTTCTCTCATCTTCCTCCTTAACACAACCCAGTGACCCAGAGAGGATTGAAATCATCTTGCTGTGACACACATGAGTCACCCAATGTCACATTGCAGGTTAACAGCGGAGCTGAGAGGAGGTCCATTCTGATGGTTCTTCACCAGTGCCAGATAGGAGTAGGGTCAAGCATGTACTGGGGGTTATTCTAATGTGCACAAAGCCCTGGAAGCAGGGTGAGAAGGTCTGTGCTTTGCTGTCATTTTCCAGGTAAAGTAAGTGTTTTGACTGGCAAACAGAAATTGGTAGGAGGCATTAAGCATCAGACCAGGTACAAATAGATCAAAGTAAAGTGAAGTTTAGCTTTCAGGGAAAGAGGAAGGAAGGAAGGGAGGGAGGAAGGAAGGAAGGAAGGAAGGGAGGAAGGGAGGGAGGAAGGAAGGAAGGGAAGGAAAAAGGGAAGGGGAAAGGGAGGGAAGGAAAGAAAGAAAGAAGAAAAAAGGAGGAAGAAAGGAAGGAAAGAAGGGAGGGAGGGAGGGGAAAAGAAGAAAGGGAAGAAGGAAGGGAGAGAAGGAAAGAAGGAAGGAAACATTTAATAGATACCTACTATGTTCCAGTTACTGTACTAAGCACTTTACAAGTATTATTTCATTCATTTCTCACAATAACCCTGACAGCAAAGTTGTCATCTTCATTTTACAGTTGAGGAAACTGAGGCAAACCAAGATTAAATTACTTGCCTAGGGTCACACAGCTGGTAAGCATTTGAGGTCAAATTTGAATTCGTCTTCCTTACTCTGGATCTAACACCCTCTCCACCACACCACCTAGCTGCCAGATAAGACTTGCAAGTCATCAAGATCTGGTACAACTGCTCTGTGTTAGCATGGTCTCTGTTGGTCTCTGGCAGATCTGGTCAATAAGATCATAAATCTAGTTATTTCATAGTTTAGAGAGCTCTAAGTCTAGATTCCCAACTCCTTTATTTTACAAACAGGATGGTAGAGGCGCAGAAGTTGCCCCCATGGCACAGAAGCTTTTTTGTTTGCAGCCTCAGCACTTAGCAGAGTAGCTAATACATAGTGAATGTTTATTGAGTGATTGATTACATGGGCATTTACTTTGGAGGGCCTGGGTTCCAACCTTGTCTCTATTCACTACCTCAGTGACCGACAAGTAATTTATCCTCTTTGTCCTTCAGCTACCTCATGGGTATAATGAGGGGGTCAGACTATGTGACCTCTAAAGTAACTATGATCCTAAGATTAAGTCAATTACCCAAAGTCACATAAGTAGTAGGAAGCAGAACAAGGATTAAATCCAGGTCTTCCAATTCCAGGTCTGTCACATAGTCAATCAACTAGCATTTAAGTGCCTACTGTATGCCCAGCACTTGCTAAGCAGTGGAGATACAAAGAAAGGCAAAGGACGGTCTCTGCTCTTAGAGAGCTCACAGGCTAGTAGGGGAGACATGCAAATATTTAAGTAGAAAAAAATCATATAGAAGAGAGATTAAGGGTGGCCTCAGAGAGAAGGCACTAAGAGTAAGGAAGACTGGAAAAGGCTTCTTGCTAGGGGTAGGATGTTAGCTGAGACACACTGCTCAACTGCATTTCAAAGGCAGTTCCTACAGTCCTAGGATGTTGGGTCAATACAATAGTGAAAACTCAGGTAGAGAAATTGTGTTGTATTGAACCACATTTTAGTTCTATGCAAGAGATATTTATTAAGCACCTACTACACGTAGGTCACTATAATAGGCACTGGGGCTAAAAAAAAAAGCTAATAAGGACCATTGGGAGCATAGGAAGGAAACAAGAAGATAAGTATTTATTAAACACATACTATGTGCCTGTTGCTTGCTGTTGTTCAGTCATTTCAGTGGCATCGGACTCTTTGTGACCCCATTTGGGTTTTTCTTGGCAAAGATACTAGAGTGGTTTGCAACTTCCTTCTCCAGTTGTCCCCATTTTACAGATAAGAAAACTGAGAGAAATGGGGTTAAGTGACTTGCCCAAGGTCACACAGCTAGTAAATGTCTGAGACCATATTTGAACCCAGGGGAGATGAGTCTTCCTGACTCCAGGCCCAGAACGCTATCCACTGCACCAGCTACAACCACCCTGGGAAATATATGTTATCCTTATCCTCATTTTGCATTTGAGGAAAGTGAGGCAGGCAGAGGTTAAGTAAAAACACACAGTAAAAATCTGAGGTCAAATTTGAACTTGGATCTTCTTGATTCCAGACCGAGCTTATTAACCCCATGCTGCATCACAGCCCTACAACATGCCTACACAGATAAATAAACTCAAAATAACTTGAGAAGGGAGAAAACGCTACTAACAAAGGAAAGATCATAGAAAGCTTCGTAGGGGAGATGGCACTGGAGCTGAAACTTTAAGGAAACTAAGGACTGTATGAAGAGGAGAGGGGGATAGAGTACATTGCAGATATGGGAGGCAGTAAACGGTGCTAATCACCAGCTATGTGTTGAACAACCGGCTTTCAAAAAACCCACTAGTATGTTTGACAATGAGCTCTCCCCTCCCCAGAAAATATGTGCCCATGACATACTTTTAAATTTATCTGCATCATCAGCATTTTCTCCATGATTTCGTCTAGTTGACCAACAAAACAATAAATCAAGCTCTGATTTATAATATTTGAAGCTCCAGAACACATCCTAAAGCCAGTTTATATGAATGTATGGAGTTGGAATGTCTCACCTCCACCCCTTGGAGTCCCCAGCTCCCTTCAAGACATAGCTCAAATGTCACCTCATTCATGAAGCCTTTGCCCATTTCCCCAGTTGTTAGTGTCCTATCATCTCTCCCTCATTGCATATTCTGTATTAATGTTTTTTTACACCCAGTAAAACATGACCTCCTTGAGAGCAGAGACTGTTTTCATTTACATATCCCCAGAATCTAAGTGACTGTTATTCAGTGGGCATTTAATAAATGCTTTTTGGAATTGATTGAGAGATATGGAAGACCCATATACAGGGAATCACCCTGTATGGTATGCCCACATCAGAAAAGGCATGATGAGCAAAGCAGAATTGCAGTAGCTCAAAAGACATGTGAGATGTACAAATCTAGAGACATCTCCACTCCAAATGTTCATGTGGACCATTTGTACCCGACCTGTGGGAGAGCGAATTCCAACCTCATATTGGTCTGATCAGTCACAGTTGGATACATTGTAGCTTGACAATGACAGTAATGTCATTTTGGCCCTCTTCAAGAATGAAGGAGATAGAATGAAAGAGAGATTACAAATTGAGTTCAAGAAATGGTAGTCTAATTTGGATTACAACCTAGTATATGAAGGAAGGTAATATGAAATAAGATGACACTAGATTGCAAAAAGGATTTAATATGAGTGAAACATTTTTGTGTTTCCCTAGAGTGAATAGGAAGCCACTGAAGATTTTTGAGAAGAAAGCAACATGTTCAGATCTATGTCTTAGGAAAGCAATCAGTAGTGTGGAGGAGAGACTGGAATCAGGGAAGCCAGTTAGGAGACTGAAAGGATATAAGGTTATCATTGTGAATAGAGAGAAAGGGATTGATGTTGGAATATTGTGAAGAAAAAAATAATGGGGCTTGACAAAATGAAACTGAGGAGATGGCATTAAGAAAAACAGTGAAATTTCAAACCAAGATGACTAGATGAAAGGTGGCACCCTTAACAGATGCAGGAAAGTTTGGAGAAAGAAATTCCCCAAAAGGGAAGTTCCAGTTTAGACTTACCAACTTTGAGATGCCTATTGGATTACCCAAGTAAATTCTAATAGGCAATTGGCAATACAGGATAAAATTTTTGAGATATATTAGGTTTGAATATACAGATTTGGGAATCATCTGAGTAGAGAACGCATGCATGGGCACTGAGAGACACAGAAGAGAGTAATATACAACCACCCCAGTAGAGTCAGCCCAGGATCCAAAGTTCAAGAATCACAGCATTGCAGTTCCTCCCACTGCCCACCCCAGATCACTGGTCCTGTTTCTAGCCTGGTCCTACAGTCTTCAAAAAGAGGAGCAACTCTGACAGAAAGGGGGCACCATCCCCGCTAATTACTGACCAACTGCCATTGACAGGCAGGTAAGTCCAACTGTCCTGGGAGTAGCAGCACCTCCCAGATCCCAAACCTGCTAAAGGCTTAGCTCTGTGTGCATTTCCTCTGCACATGCAGCAGTTCCTCCTCAGGAGCCACAGATAATACTGAAGACCTGGAAAAGAAAGTTCTTACCACCAAAGTCCTTATTATTCTAAAATGGATCAGTAGCAAAAATAGATACTTTTTATTAGTGAAAATTACATTAAAGAAAATGGATTACCATCTGCTTCATCACTGTACTCTTAAGGACCACTGGGCACATGCAGCTGAAACCCCTTACATGTTATTTCTTCCAACCAGAATGTCAGTTTCTTGACAGTAAGGACTGTCTTGATTTTACATATGTATCCTCAACACTTAATACAGTGCTAGGCACATGGTGAGTGTTTAATAAATGCTTTTTCATTTATCTAGTAAAAATAGAAAAGCAGGATGGGGCCAGTTGTGAAAGCCTTTAAAAACAGAGAAGCCACTGGAGTTTATCGAGTGGGGAATAGTCAGGTCTAAGCATAAGGAAAATCACTTTAACAACAGCTTAGAGTGTGGACTAGAGTATAAAAAGACTTGGGGCACCCATTAGGACCAATTAGGAAGCTGTTGCAGTCATCTCCGGTGATCCCTTTTTCTTGCAGCTGAGTGGCCTGAGGGCACACTTAGTGCATAGAGTACATGCTTTGTGCTCAGAACCAAGGATGCAGTGAAATTGCTTGATGCAACATGGACGAGCTCTGCCAGAAACACCTCAGATTCATTACTCATTTGATTTTTTAATTAATTTTTGGTCATTGCATGTTCAGAAACCTTCTACTCTTGCCAAAATTTTCACAACCCAACATGAGGTCTCAACCCATAATTTAAGAAGCTCTGATCTATAAAAGAGGTGACAAAAACTAGAGCTAAGGTGATACCTGTGTGAGTTGAGATGGGCCTTGAATGTAGTAAGAGTTATAGAGATGAAAATGGTCAGATTTAGCAGTTGACTGGATATGTGAGGAATTATAAATAGCATCTTGGATGCAAATCTAAGACACTGGAAGAATTGTGGGATCTTTGACACAAATAGAAAAGTTTGCAAGAGGGGGAGAGGGGCTGGAGGGAAAGTTACTAAGTTTTGGACAGACTGAGAATTTCTATCATGTCCAAAACATCCAATACATAGTTGGTAACATGAGACTGAAACTCAGGAGATATGGTAGCTGGATACATAGATCTCTAAGTTATTGATATAGAGATGATACACTCATAAAAGCTGATGAAGGCACCGAGAGAGATTGTAGAGAGGGAAGGGATGAGGGTCTAGAGCAAAGGCTTAAGGAATACCTGTAGTTAGAGAGTATGATAGGGATGATGAGATAACATTTTACAGAAGAGGAAACAGGTCTAAAGAGATTAGGTGACTTTCCCAAAGTCTCACAGAACAGACCAAGAATCTGAACTCAGGTCTTCAAATTCCAAATCCAGCAGTCTTTCTATCAAATCACATTGCCTCCTATGACAGTATGAAGGAACAGCAGGGTTGGGTGAGGTGTTGTTGTTGTATGATGTAGATGATGAGGAAGACCCAAACATGTTTGTAGAAGGGGGGAAGAAGCAAACATTCAGAAAAAATAGGAGGACAGGGGATCCAGGACACAAGTAGAGGGAGGAGCAGACTTTGGTAAGGAGATGAGCCACCTCTTCTCACCTATGACAGGGGAGCAAAGGAAGGTGGAGGGTTTGTTTTGAGGTATGATTTCAGGGAAATGAGGAAGCTTATGTCTGATGAGTTCAATTTTCTCAGTAAAGTAGGAAGCAAGTTCTTCTTTCAAGAGACAGGAGTCTAAGGATGGTGGCATGAGGAGAGAAGAGAGGGGAAAGGGGAATAAGGATTTATTAAGTGCTTACTATGCACTAAGTGTTTTACAAATATCTCATTTGATTCTCACAACAATCTATGGAGAAGCTATTATGATTCTCCTCTTACAGTTGAGAAAAACTGAGGCAGGCAGATGTTAACTAATTTGCCCAGGGTTACACAGCTAGTAAGTGTCTCAGACCAAATTTGAACTGGGGTTTTCCTGATTCCAATCCTAGCATTTTATCCACTATGCCACCTAGTTTCCTAGGTTTGAAACTACCTGTTCATGGAGCATGATAGAAAATCAAGCAAGGAATAAGGATTATTAGTGAAGTATCGAGGGGCCACTTGAGATTAGACAATATGAATTTGTAGTGGACCCAGTCAACACAGATGCATGACTTCCTCATTCAGTAGCATTAGAGCATGAATCATAGAGAAGGTTGATGTTAATAGAGGTCCAGGGATGAAGAATGACTAGGGTTTAAGAGCACTACCAAAAGTGATTCAAAGTTAGAAAGCAACACATAGTTGAATCAGAACCACAGAACTAAGACTGAAGGAAAGAAAGTGAGACCAGAGCAGGAATGATGGATGATGTTCAGAGACTGAAAAGTCACAATGAGGACAAAAAAGTAGGTTTCAGAGGAATGAAGCAGAGGGAAAGTTGGAAAAACAAAAAGTGCTGACCAAACAAGGGGATTTCTAAGTTGAAGATCATGGGGGTGATACAGTGAAAATATAGGGAAGGGAAAAGGTCAATAAAATGAGAGACCAAAGTATTTAAAAGTACATCAAATATTGACATTTCTTAACTGAGGGAAGGGGTTGGAGGTGGGGGGAGTAGCTGGAGAGAGGACAGAGATGAAGATTTAGCAAGGTATTCAACTCCATGAGAATAACAGAAGCATAACCTGGAAACTAGTAGGTTATAGCAATAAGCTTACATTGGTTTATAATCCAATTAACATTTATTATATGCCAACTATGTGCCAGGCACTGGCAATACAAAGACAAAAATGTAAGGAACCTCTGCACCCAAGATGCTTATATTTTACTGGGGGAAACAACACATAATCTACCCATAAGCATTTATTAACTGCCTCATGTGTGCCAGGCATTGTGCCACTTATTTGGGATATTTTCAAGGAAGAATGCAGCTAGGTTGCTCAGTGAATAGAGAGCTGGGCCTGGAGTCAGGAAAGACCTGAGTTCAAATGAAGCCTCAGACACATTAACTGTGTGACTCTGGGCAAGTCATTTAACCTCTGCTGCCTGGATCCATTGGATAAGGAAATGGCAAACCACTCCAGGATCTTTTCCAAGAAAATCCCATGTACAGTATGGTCCCTGGGCCATGAAGAGTCAGACATCACTAAAGGATTGAACAACAATTGAGTGTACTTGAAAAGTGAAGGCAGTGACTAGACAGCTTTTTCTAGGTATTTGACTGTGAAAGGGGAGATATAGGATGATAGCTTGAAGGGATGGTACAGTCCAATGCAGTTTTTTTTTTTTGCTTTGTTTTCTTCTTTAGGATGGGAGAGATTTGGATATTTTTGTAGATAACAAGGAAGGACCCAGCAGACAGAAAAAGTTTAACACTTATGGAAGGGGTAAGTAAGCTCCTAGAGATGATAGGAGGAGATAGCTTTGAGGGCACAAGTAGAGGGATTGGTCTTGGTCAAAAAACTTCCTCTTCCTTTTTCTCTAAGACTGGAGCAAAGAAGGAGAGAGTGGCTGGGAAGAGGGGAGGGGGTATAAGGTTGAGGGGATTTAAAGTGTAGAATTGGTAAGAAGATGTGTGTGTGTATTATTGCTATATAGTGATTTTCACTTGCTTTGAGTTATATTTATTTCAAGTTCATATCATTTGGTTCCTGAAGTTGACTATAAGCTCTCCAGAACCCTTGGCAGACTGGGTCTTTGTTTTTGTTTATATGATAGAAATAGATCACAATTTTATCACTATTTCAGGTTTTAACACTTTATATATTATCTCATTTGATCCTCATAATAACCCTGTGATATGATAGGTATTATGATGTGATTGGACAAATATTTACAAATGTTTCTGTGAAAAAGATTCTTTTCCGCCATAACATGGGGGCCCAGGTCCCTCTTCCTCTCTTTTGACAGAGATCACCTTTCCTTCAGGCAACAAGAGGTGGTATGCCTAGACAAGCTAAGTCATACTGTGTACCTTTATTATCTATGCGTACTGTTTTAGGGCAAAGTAAATCTCCTTATAACTGTTTAGTGAATTGAAAGTTCTTTATTTTGTCCCGTCATCATATTTGAACTAATAGAGTATTGTCATGAGAGCTACAGAAGGTATAATCTCCATTCTTCAGTCAAAAAAAAAAACTGAGTCAGAGAGAGGCAAGGTAACTTGTCTAGGACAGTGTCAGAAGAAGGATTCAAACCCAGATCTGATCTTTCTTGACTCCAAGGTTAGTGCTCTTACCATGTTACCTTTATACCCTTTAGACACTAAAATTTTGTTGAAATAATGAACTAGTGAATTTTCAGTTATTCTAGTTTTCACCCTCCATATTTCCCTCAAACTCATCCATATCAATGAGAGACAATATAGGCAAACCCAAAATCTGATTATAAAGTTCTTTCACATGAATAACATAGTAGGAGGATGGGGGGGGGTATGCTTGTTTGAAAGCAGTAGTTTTTTTAGAAAAACAGGAGAAAGAAGGAGATAGGAAAGGTAGACAATTTTAATCACTTTGAAATTCAAATATACTGATCCGAGGTGTTTACAAAGCTCAAGGTCTCTCTCTGAACTCCCTTGATTGCCAGGGGGCATGTAGTGTGTGATATGCCTGAGCTCAGCATTCTCCTCCTCCCACTCCAGCACCATGGAGAGCAATCTGCAGTGTGATTCTAAACATTTCAGTCTCTCTACACTAATGTATCATGAGAAAGGGGGAATTGTGAGACCTTGGGCCATGAACTGTGATTTGTACATGAGCTCTTCTGTAAAATGCCAATGAATTTGGTGTGATTTCCTGTTGGATTAAAGACTTGTTTCTGTTTCCTCCACCTAGACGCATGCTTACTGTAAAGACCAACATCTCTTAAAGGATTCTGAGCTTAGGAGGTATAGAGAGGCTGAATGGTGAAAAGCACACTGGCTCTGGAAGCACAGTACCCAAGACTCAGATCTCACCTGTGACATTTACCACCTATGTAGCCCTGAGAATGTCATTTAACTTCTCTGGACATCTGTTTCCTGCTAAGGGGGTCGTACAAAATGACTTCTGAGCATTTTTATAGCTCTAAATCTATGATCCTATGTATAATCCTTGTCCCTAACTTACATTTCTGAATCTTTATCCTGTTCCACAGCTACAGCCTTAAAATGTTTGCAGAAAGAACAAAAAAATTTAAACCATGTCACTCATTTTTATATCCTCCACAATAGAGCTTTGCACATATTAATTTCTCCATTAATTCTTGTATGTAACTAACAAATATGAAAACTAAGGTAGAGAGAAGTTAAATGATTTGCCCAAGATCACATGAGATTGAAAGACAGAGAAATTCATGCCTCATTTACCTTTCATGTCTCATTAATGAGATCATATATGTGTGTATGTGTATATGGGCAGCTAGGTTGCACAGGGGATAGAGTGACAGTCCTGGAGTCAGAAATCTAGGAATCCAGAAATCCAGTCTGAAATCCTGAGTTCAAATCCAACCTCAGATACCTCTAGTTGTATGACCCTGGGCAAGTCATTTAACCATTTTTGCCCCAGTTTCCTCATCTGTAAAACGGAAATAGCAAACCACTCCAATATCTTTGCCAAGAAAACCCAAAATGGGGTCAAAAAGAGTTGGACACAACTGAAACAACTTAAAAACAACAACTACAACAATAAATGTATTATACATACATATCAGATTATGTAGCATTTTTTCCTCTTTAAAACTGATTTCAAGTTAGTCTTTTTTAGATCATGTAGCTTACAGTTTTAGAGTTAGAATAGCTCTTACTAGTCATCTAACCCAACCTACTCATTTGACTGATGAGGAAATTGAAGCATGCAGAGGATAGTAACAAGGTTATATAGGTACACTAAGTAGCCAAGGTAGGATTCCAACACAGCTCCTCTGACTCCAAATCCAGTAATACCCTTTCCATGACATCACATATGTACTCATCCCAGTTTTTAAAGATGGCTGTCAGGAGTTTATTGGTTTCTTAGGAGAAACTGGGGAGAACAGAAAGCAAGAAACAATGAATCCTATATTCATGTAAGCTTATAACCCTTATATTTTGATTTGATCACTCAATGCCTATAGCCAATTAGAGTTAGAATATTCATTTGGTGTTTGTTCTAAAGACCTGTTCACAATTACAGATATCTCACATAACAAAAAGTTGTCTTTTACCATGAGGAAAACCAAACTGGAGTAGTCTTAAATTATAGGGACTACATTTAATGCTTATTTGGAGGCAAGGAAAAAAGTTTTTTTGGAGAAGTAGCCAACTCCTACTCACAAGTCACAAGTCACATAAGTGATATGGAGGAAATTTTAATTGTAGAATTAGAAAGAGTTGTGACAAGCTAAAGGTAGTAAGCTGCCTGTCACTAGAGATTTGAAGGCTTTCCAGGGTAACTGTGGGACAGGATTCATGATTCAGGTAAGGGTTGAATGACATCACAGAATCACATAATGTTGGAAAGCATTCTTAGAAACCATCTAATCCGAAATCTTGTTGTATAGAGAGAGTCTTGTCTCTTGACATGGGAGATAGATCATAGGAAAGCCTTGGTTTCACCTTAATAGATCTTACAGAGGCAAATTTGATTGAAGGAAGTGTCTTGAAGACTCTATCCCATCTCCCACAAATGAATTCAGCTCCATCAAGGAGTCATGTTCTAGAAAAAGATTGGGATATAAAAATAGGAGCTGGCTGGCAGAAGATGTTAATAACATGCCAACCCCCACAGACAGCTGGGTTGAAAAGAACAGTGTGGAACTGTGTGTGTGATTATTTTCCACAGCAAACTCTGGGCTAGCATGTGGAGCCCCCACACTATGTGTCTGAATTCAATTTCTCGGAATTACTTTCCAACAGAAATGCAAGTTAGTAGGGACTGAAATCATCATTGCATTTTGAGACAATAAGTCTCTAGTTTTATTTCCTCAGACAAAACCTTGACTTTAACCATCATTTTTCTTGTTGTTCAGTCATTTTTCAGTAGTGTCCAACTTTCCGTGACCCCATTTGGGGTTTTTTGGCAAAACTACTAGATTGGTTTTCCATTTCCTTCTCCAGTTGATTTTACAAATAAGGAAGCTGAGACAAACAAAGTCACTTGCCCAGGGTCACATAGCTAGTAAGTGTCAAGGCCAGATTTAAACTCAGAAAGATGAGCCTTCCTGACTCCAGGCTCCTCACTCTATCCCCTGCACCTCTGGGCTGCTATCATTTATCTTCAGATTATCAACAAATGAACCCAAATCAACTGTGTTCCCACATAATTATCAGATTCCATTTTATTACTGTCACCCATCATCTTTATTTTCAAACAAAATATTTCATTATGCAGGACTCCATAAGGAAGAAAGCAAGAGAGCAGATTTAGAACAAATAAGAGTGGGACAGGCAGGCTAGACAAGCATGATCTAGAGATGATCAACGCCATAAACAACTTACAGAAAAACTCCCGATTCGACAAGAACTACTTGTAAAATTGGAAAGCAATTTCTTTTTTATTTATTTCAATGTAGATTTATTTATTTTTTTACATTCATTTTCACAAAATTTTGGATTCCAAATTTTCTCCTCATTTGTCCCCTCCCCCCACCCCAATACACCAGTCATTCTAATTTCCCCTATCACCAATCTGCCCTCTCTT
>CM053769.1:390010169-390038806 GCA_028658325.1 Potorous gilbertii
AGTGCTTGGGGTCTGAGATTCAAATGCTGCTCCCCAGCCTCAGGACTTTCAGTGGCAAGTCTGGCTGCTATTCAGGGTAAGATTAAATCTGGTTCTCAGGTGAGGGCAGGGCCACCTCCCAGGCTCAGTTCCCTCAGGGAGTTTATGCAGAGACCTTCTGTAATAGAGCTGCTGCTGAGCTCCTTCCTGCTCTGGGAACCTCTGGCCACCACTGCCTCTGCTGCTGCCTCCCGAAGGGGTCTGAGTTATGGAGACACCCCCCTCCCCGCTCAGCCAGCCCAGAAGTCTCTCTCACTGACCTGTGCATCTGTGGGTGGAGGGACCCCCCACAGCCACCAGAGATTCCGTCCCTGAAGCCTGCCCCGGTCTGTTCCTCTCTTTGCTGCGTGGCCAGGGAGGGGCTGGGCTCCGCTCCCATCTGGTACGCAACGGACCTTTGGGATTGGTTTTTCAGGGCTCTCTGGAACGGAAATCTCCTTCACTCTATTTCTGCAAGACTTCCACTTCTCCAGAATTTGTTGGGAGTTCTTTTTACAGGACATCCATGAGCTGTGGGTTCAGAGCTAGCATACGTGAATCTTTCTACTCCGCTATCTTGGCTCCTCCTGGAAAGCAATTTCAAAGAAAAGTTTTAGACCACACATACATTTATTTTGCAACACATACCCCAATAAGGTACAAATATATTCTAATAGTTCTGTGATACCTCTGAATTGGATATTCTATCCAGTGCTACAAATCACAACCCCTGCATGACTGATCATTCCATGAGACTCTCGCCCATGTCTTTGCACATGTAGAAGGCCACATCATTATTTATTGAAGATAGAGGAGACGAGGAGGTATATTTCAGGTCTCCAGTTAAGAGATAATTCTTAAAGAAGGAACAGGGGTCATCATAAAATAGATACTTTCAATTATATTAAATTTAAAAGCTTCCATGTGAACAAAAATAATTCAAGAAGATGAGCTGTATTGTGGATGGGGAGGAGAATTTCTCACCAAATACCACTAACAAAAGTAGGATATCCAGAATACACTAGGAATTATTCATGAATATGACTGAGATACTAGCCCCAAAAGATGAATTGTTAAAGTGAACAGTTGTGGTTCATTGTTTTTAAGAACTACAAACTATCATTTTCTGTATGAAAATATGCTACAAGTTACTAATAACAAGAAAATGCAAATTAAAATAACTCTGAGGTTTCACCTTATACCAAAATGACAGGAGATGACAATAGTCAATGTCAGAAGAGTTATGGGAAGTAGGCATAGTAATATAATTTTGATAACCCTGTGAATTTGTACGACTATTCTAGTTGCATTTAGATGATATAGTGGATAGAGCTCCAGGCCTGGAGATAAGAAGATCTGAGTTCAAATCTAGTCTCAGATGTTTTCTAGCTGTGTGAGCCTAGACAAGTTACTTAACCCTGTTTACCTTAGTTTCCTTATCTATAATGTGAGCTAGAGAAGGAAATGACAAACTCCTTTAGTGTCTTTGCCAAGAAAACCTAAATGGGGTCATGAAGAGTCAGGCATGACTGAAATGTCTAACAACAAAAATAATTGTAAAAAGCAAATTGGAATTATTAAGGAAAAGTCACTTAACTATCCATATCCTTTTCCCGATAAGGTAAAAAAGTCTTACATATACCAAAATGTCCATAGTGACACGTTTATGGTAGGAAAAAGATAGAAACAAGATAGATGCCCACTAATCAGGAAATGGTTGAACAAATTATGATATGTGAATGTAATGGAAAATGTTTGCACCTTAAGAAATTGTGAGCATGTGGCATTCAAAGAAACATAAGAAGATATGTACAAACTGATGCAGAGTGAAATAAACATCCAAAAAACAATTTACATAATTATGACAAGAATGTAAACAAAAACTAGACTAAAAGACAGATTAACGAGGATTAATTTTAATAACTAATTTTGCCCCCAAGGAATAGATGACAGGAATTCCCTGCCTTACTCTTCGTAGAGAAATGAGGGAATATGAGAGCATAATGTCATATACACTGATAAATATGATGGTTCATCTGTCAGTTTTATTTAACTTTTTCTTTGTTAGTCTTGGGATGTGCAATAAGGGGTGAGGAAAGATATCAGAAAATGACTAAAGTAAAAGACAAAACACATCAATAAAATATTTTAAAATAAACAAATAGCAGAGGAACCAAGACAGATAACTAAGAATGACAAGACTAGACAAAGTACACAATTATCTCGATGGTCCATTGAAATCAAAGATAGGAAAAACAATCTTTTAAATATTTACCAACATTTTGATGCATCACACAAATGTCCTGGATATTTCATGAAATCTTGAGTTTCCTCAGTTCTCTTTGCCAATTGTGAATGAAGAAGGTGAAGTCAAATGAAATAGGGCTAGAAGGGACTTTAAATATTATCTAATTCAATACCTATAGGTTGACCATAATAGACAGAGGAAGAATGTTGTGTATGTGTATGCACAATATGACAAGGACTAGGGGCATGAATAGATAAATGGTGACTAGGATACCCCATCCCAAGGTAGCCTAGCAAATCTACTAATAGATATCAGATTACAAAAATTTTTAAATTTCTCATCTATATCCTAAGAATACTGAATACTATCCTGTGAGCAGAATATAGCCCTCTTTGAGAGATAATTAAGTCTCTTCCCTGAAGATACACATTTTACCCTTATTTTGCACATATTCAAATACAAAATTGAAAAACTCTTTGTGCTACATATGAAGGATAGGGATAAAGACTGAATTTGTGATTTCATTGGTATAAAACAGAAGTATCAGACTCACAGCACATGCTCCTGCACTGCTCCCTAGTGTGGTTGTTCAAAATGTAATTGAGAAATGTCTAACTAAGTAAAATACAAAATAAAAATACAATACAATTAATGCTACTTTTTGGTTTCCAATCAATATGCTGCTCTCAGGGATCCATTTCTATTCCAG
Organism: Potorous gilbertii; assembly: GCA_028658325.1. NCBI lineage: Eukaryota > Metazoa > Chordata > Mammalia > Diprotodontia > Potoroidae > Potorous > Potorous gilbertii. Next base: position 390,013,145 of record CM053769.1, read on the forward strand.
TTTAACACCATGGGGATCCCAGCAGAGGAATCTACCCATCTACCAATGCAGATTACCACTTTCATTGCAATTCAGAGAGTCTTAGAGAGTTTCCTAAACTAGAGTACCAAGAGGTTAAGTGACTTACCTGGAGTCACAAAGCCAGTCTAGAATGTGTCACAAGTGTCACAGGTCTTCCTGGTTTCAAGGCTAGTCCATACTATGGTGCCTCTTATTTTAGACCTGGAAAAAGGCAAACGAATCAATTCATACAACTTTCTTTGCTTATTAAGGAAGGATTAAGAGAGTCACATTTTCATAACATTTTTAAGTTAAATAGGATTTTAGAGACTAATCCAAAGAAACTGAGGCTTACACTGGGGAAGTCACTTGTTCAGTCACTCAGCAAAAAGGTAGCAAAGTGGACAATCAAAATACAATTCTCTTGATTCTCAGTTCAGTGATCTCTCTGCTATGAAATATGTAAGGAGATTGAATAAAATAAATCATTTACTAGAAACTACTAGCACCAATGCCACAATGACAAAGCACAATAAGGTTGGAGGATTATTGTACAATATGATACAACTACTTCAGTCCAAAAAGAAAAATTATTTCAAAGTTATTCATTTGGATTAGCATAAGGGAAAGCATCCAGATCAGTGTGGTTAATGCCTATTTACTCTTAGAAAAGGGAAACAAGAAAGGCAACTGACTGATTGGCTCCAAGAATATTTGCTTGAAGTCCAGATGAAAGGTAATTTTTTTTGCACAAGTTTCAGTCACTATATACATGTGAGCCTGGGTCACTTGACATTATTTCCCCACCACAGTGGCAGGACATGACTGCAAAATGTCTCATAAAAACACCATGAAATGTACAAATTGCCAGTACTTGAACAAGTTCAACAGCAATTGAGCTAGTCAGCAAACATCTGGCCTGGATTTGCAATAGCCAGAGGGCCTCAGGGCCAACATCTTTAGCTTTCATATGCTGACTCCTCAATCACGGCTATTTGTTTTTCACTGGTGCCCTCTTTTTCTCCTGGGAATGCCCACTTTCTCCCTCCTCATATCCTCCTTAGGATAAGCTCAAAAGTGTGTGTGTGTGTGTGTATGTGTGTGTGTGTGTGTGTGTGTGTGTGTCTGTGTGTGTCTGTGTGTGCGTGTGTGTTTAATAACATTGCAGGTGGTCAAAGTAATCTGTCTTTCTGAGCTCACAGAGGGAGAAGAGCTAGAATACAGGTTGATGCAAAAGGAAAGCAATTAGCTTTGACTAGATTGTGGCATGCCAGAGCAATGAACCAATAAGGAACAGGAATGGAGTCCACTAGGTCCTTTTAAGGTTATCTTTATATGTTATAGAGGGCAGGTAGGTGATGCAGTGATGAGAGCACTGGACTTGGAATCAGGAAGATTCATCTTCCTGAGATCAAATCTGATCTCAAACACTTACCAGCTATGGGATCCTGGGCAAGTCACTTAACCCTGTTTGCCTCAGTTTCCCCACTTGTAAAATGAGCTGGAGAAGAAATGGCAAATCAGTCCAGTATCTTTGCCAAGAAAACCTTATATAGGATCACAAAGCATTAGACACAACTGAAAAATGACAAGAACAATATATTGCATCATATATACACTGATCTGTTTATATATCCCATCCCCCTAAAATTAGCTTTCTTAGTAGTAGGGATATTTTTTTTTTCATTTTTGCCTTTGTATCTCTAGTGCTTAACATAATATGCTGCATTTGGGGGTGAAGTTATCTGTATAAAAAACTCCCAATATGGAAATCCCTATCACTGGCACAGATCAGTAACTCCTCCATAACTTAAGAGAGTTGCCTAAGATCACTGAGAAGGTAAGGGGCTTATCTTCTGGCCCATTATCATGTAGCTAGGAAGTATGAGATGCAGGAGGTCTTCCTAATTGCAAGTCTGGTCCTCTAGTCACTATGTCATGCTTGACCATAGCAGGCACTTAATATATGCTTTCTGGATCGAATTGGTGGCTGAGGACTCAATTTAGAGCTGCTAATGTGGAATTCTAAAGATAGATTTTGGTTGATTATGAAGCCCCACTTTGACTTGTTCAGTCATTTTCAATCATGTCTGACTCTTCATGACCGCATTTGAAATTTTCTTGCCAAAGACACTGGACTGGTTTGACATTTCCTTCTCTAGTTCATTTTACAGATGAGGAAAGAGAGGCCAACAGGGTGAAGTGACTTGCACAGGATCACATAGCTAACTGTGTCTGAGGCTGAATTTGAACTCAGGAAGATGAGTCTTCATGACTCTAAGACCTGCACTCTATCCACTGTACCACTTTGTACTACTAGTCATGCTTTAAAAACAATAGCTACTAAGGAAACAAACAGAATGAAGAAAGAAAAAGAGAACTTCATTCAGAGAATGTTTACTCTTATTCTAGTCAATGTTAGAAAAAAAACAAAAAAACAATTCCATGATTTCCTTTTGTATTTCAAAGCACATTTAACAAAGGAAATTAAAAGAGAAGGGAGTAGGGATAGGAAGGGGGGTGGAATAGAGACAAACTTGATCATAAAAGAGACATAAATTTTATCAAAATGTAAGGACTAAGTGACCTGGGGCTATCTAATGTCAAAACAAGAGTCTTTTCTGCTTAGGTCCCTTCTGAAGGCATCCCCACATAAAGCAGAAGAGAGGTGGTGTTCTTAAGAACGACCCCAAGTCATCCATCCATCCATCAGGAAGAACACAAATGAAGTTTGAAGACAGGGGAAAATAAAATATGTTTTTAAAAGACTTTTGTGCAAATTTAATGTTTTTTTACAGACCCACCAGTATTTGTCATTTTCCTTTTTTGCCTGCTTTGGCAATCTGATGGTTGTAAGGTCACACATTAAAGTTATGTTGATTTATATTTTTCTAATCAGTAGTGACTTGGAGCATCTTTGCCATATAGTTACAGATAGCTTGGATTTCTCCCCATGAGAATTGCCTATTCATATACTTTGACTATTTATCAGTTGGAGAAATGACTCATTCTTATAACTTTGAATCAGCTTCCTACATATGTTGAAAATTAGACTTTTTACTCCAAAGATTTTTAACCCAATCAACTGTTTCCTTCTATTTTAAATGCATTGGGATTTCCCCCCTATTTTTTCAATTTTATATAATCAAAATTGTCCATTTTATATTCAGTAATTCTCTTTTCGATAATCTGTGATAGAGGACAGAAGAAAGCACAGATCAAGCAAAACAGATTTGAAAGCAATGTGTAAAATTCGTTAGACACACACACACACACACTTAAAAGTAAGTGGTATGAAATAGAGATTTGTAGTTTCATATAAATCCTTTTTTGAGGTTCTGTTGTATTATGAAAATACTCCTTTTGAAGATGGCAGAATAACTAGAAGATATTCAGCCTAACTCCCCCACCAAACCTCCTCTATATCGAGCTAGAAAATGCACCAGATGAATTCTCAATGGTAAATCCAAGAAAAAGTCTGGGAGCTATTTTTCCAATATAGGTTGGCTTAGGGAAAGAAGTAGAGAGATCTTCAGACATTGGAGTTGGGGTCTGGCCAGGAACACACTGTATTCAGAATATTCCAGTATTCAGGAACTGAAAGAGGGCCAAGATGGGGCAACCAAGACTGGAAGAGATCTTAGAGGATCCCTGTACTAGAACAGGCTGCTGGGTTCTAAGCACTTGTTGACAGGGTGAGGTGGGGCTGGGGGTCAAAGAATGGGTGGTTTATACTTCTGAGCTCTTATGTGAGCCCTGGTAGCTCTGTTATGCCCTATCCAGTTCTGGGTCATAGATGCTGAGTGGACTGAGGAGACCTGGACCCAAGGGTGAGGGGAAGGAACAGCTGCAGAGGAGTTATCCAACCATTGAGTGAGGAGCAGGCTCAGAAGCAAACAGTAGCTGTATGGCTCTGATCCCAGAAGCAGAGCAGGGATGCTGAAACCTGCAGTGGAATAACCAGAACAGGAATCCCAGAACAAAGGAGAGCCTGCTGTTCAGTCATTCTGAACCTGCAGAGCCTTCAAACATACTAATAGTGACCAAGTCTACTCAGCAGTCTACTGAAACTTTTAACCAAGTCCAAGCCAACAGACTCAAACTGGGTCAGAAACTTGAAGAGCTCACCAGGAGAGTGGTGAACATACTTCACCTCAGATCATATATCTTAGGGAGTACTGAAACTTTGCTGATCCCCAATCCAATCTGTAAAAACAGTCAAAGTACAAGTCAGATTTTCTTCCCCACTCCATCTCCTGACATGTGCTCAGAAGTCAGCCTTAACCTAAAGTCCAAAGTCAGGAATATGCTGAAAGAACAAGAAATTTAAAAAAAATAATCCCATTGAAAAGAGTTATTATTATGATGACAGAAAAGGTCAAGATATAAATTCAGAAGATAATGACTCAAAAACAACTACAATCTAAGCCTCAAAGAAAAAAAGCAGCTTCAACACAAGGAAGGAAGAGAAGGGAGGAAGAAAAGAAAGAAAGAAGGAAGGGAAGGAAGGAGGGAGGGAGGGAGGGGAGAGGAAGGGAAGGAGGGAGGGAAGAAGGAAGGAAGGAAAGAAAGAAGAAAAGAAGGAAGGAAGGAAGGAAGGAAAAAGGGAGGAGGGACAAGAGGAAGAATGAAGGGAAGGGAAGAAGAAGAGAGGGAAGGAAAGAAGGGAGAGGAGGAAAAAAGGAAGGGAAGGAAAGAAAGAGGGACAGAGGGAAAAAAGAGAGAGAGGGGAAGGTAAAGGGAGGACAGATGAAGGGAGAAGGAAACCTGAGTAGAATAGCTGATAGATCTCTGGAGAATATTGAATGGAAATGGAAAGAAGTATTCCAATTTCTTGGCTATGTAATGGTACTTTCACAAAAAGTGACCATATATTAGAGCATAAAACCTCTCAAATGAATGCAGGAAATAAGAAATATTAATTATATTTTTTATTGAAATGAAAGTTATCAATGAAAGACCTTTCAAGCAAAAATTAAAAACTAATTGGAAACTAAGTAATTGAATCCTAAAGAATGGGTGGGTCCAAGAACAAATCATGAAATCAATCAATAATTTCATTAAAGACAATGATGATGAGACAACATATCAAAATTTTAGAGATACAGCCAAAATAGTACTTAAGAGAAACTGTGTAAGTCTAAACACATATCAATAAAAAAAAGAGCAGATTGTCAAATTGGGCACGCAAACAAAAAAGTTATAAAACCAACAAACTTTAAAACACCTAACTAAGCCCCAAGATAGAAACACTGGAAATCAAATGTGAGATTAACAAAATTTAAAACAAACAAAAAAACAATTGAATTAACTAGGAGCTATTTTTTTAAACTAACAATAATAGATGTCATTAGCTAAATTGATTTAAAAATAAAAATTAAATTAGTATTAAAATGAAAGGGCTGGATTTATAATCAACAAAAAAAATTAAAAAATTATTAGGAGTTATTTCACCCAAATATGTGACAATAAAACAATGTAAACTAAACTGATAAATATTTGCAAAACTATAAATTGCCCAGATTAACAGAACAGGAAATGGAGTACTTAAGTAACTCTATCTTAGAAAAAGAAATTGAACATGTCATAAATGAACTCCAAAATGAAAAAAAAAACCTCAAGATCAAAAGAATTTGCAAGCAAATTATACCAAATATTTAAAGAACAATCAATGCCAAAACAATATAAACTATCTGAAAAAAAATATTGTCCTACCAAATTCCTTCTATGACACAGTAATGGTCTCCATTTCTAAACCAAAGAGAGTCAAAGTAAAGAAAGAAAACTGTAGACCAATGTCCCTAATGAATATTGAATTAACTTGATAAGGTTGGGTTGCTTTAGTACTTTACTACCCTCCCTTGCCTCCTTTTTTTGTTCTGTTTTGTTTTGTTTTGCTTGTGGCAAGCTCATCCCTTTGGCTGAGGGTAAAATCAAAAAGTCTTAGCCTCCATATTACAGGAGATGACATCAGAGACTCTGAAACAGCCAGAGCCTCTGTGGTTGGAATTTACAGCCTTTAGCTTTCCTGGCTTTTCTCCATATGATTTTTCACCATTGATGAAATCTCTGAGCAATGAATAATTGACATAATATACAACATGTATGAAGATCGATGTTATCACAAGGCTATCAATCTATCCATTTTAATGCCTTCCTTACCCACATCTCTGATAGACTCTAAGAGATGGATGGGGGAGGGGGGTTGCTGAGCTGGTAGTTGAAGATGGTAGTGCTGTTTTGTACTGAATGTACCAGGAATTGTTTGGGGGAGGAGGGGAGAGTCTGGGGGCTCAGATTCAGCAGCACCTTGTTAAGACTCCCCTGGGAACCACTCGTCAGTCTAGGATGCAGACCCTGGTGATGAATGTACTTCTCTTGCCTTTATTTCCTAGTGTCCTTCCCCTTCTCCCCAGATGACTGAATGAGAATACAACATATCCTTTCTTCCCGATTTTCCCCTACAAACAAAGCGATGGTTTTGCAAAGGTCTGCTTAAGGTCTTTTGTAGGTCTCCGGTTTGAGCTTTGAAAAAGAGTATGTACAGGATAGTTGGAAAAAATGGCTTATGGATAATTTTCTTTTAGAAAAGGATAAGAAAAGAATTAATTTCTCAGATTTCAAAGGGTTAGGATATTCGTTGGCTTCATAATAAATATAAATAAATACCCTAAAATCAAGATTTTAATTATTTTTGCAACAGAACCAGGAAATCTACTTTCAAACTTATTCTGTGATTTGGGGTGGTTTGTTTCTAAGTGTCTCTGCTTCTGAGTCTTTGTTCTGTAAAGAAGGGAGCATCTACTGCCACAGGTAGCTATGAAAATGCCTTATATGATGTCCATAAATACTTGGTGCAGCCTGACGTAGGATGAGATTAACACAAGACACTGCAATCACAGCTATTCTACTATTATTGTTCCAGCAATTAGCTATCAATTGCATTTGCTATTTTCAGTATTGTTCCCAAATTCTGGAGATACATGGAACTTAAATTCTTTTTATATCCTCACTACAAATTACCATTTATCTTGGGGTGGACATTAGTTCATCAACTCCAAATAATTACCAAGTTAGCTAATGATCAGCATCTATAATGAAAAGTGAATTATGTGGAATATTATAAATACATTATGTGAAAATTTGCAACAAGCAATAATTTTGATCTAGTTTCATATTCTGACAGCAATGGTCACACACACACATGTGTGTGTATGTCTACTGACATTAGGCTGCTGAAGAATGTTTGTCCTTGGCCCAATAAAACCAAATTGAGCTAATTTTTATATATGTAGTTAGTTCTCTCAGTTCAGGGCTAGATTTCATGACACACATATATTTCACTGCTATATTTTGTTGGGCTTTTTGGTTACACATGCAAATGTGGTAGCTTTAAAAGAGCACCCTTCAGTGACTATCAGAGATATTGTAGTGGTCATTAGTATGGAGAAAATGTTTCTCAAAGACCATTGAAGCCCCAAATGAAACAGGACCATGCAATTGTCACCAGAAATAACAGAAGGGTTATACTTAAGCAGTCTGGATTTAATGGTCAATATAGATTATTCAAAGGAATGGCAGAAACTATACAACACAACACTTCAGACTATAAAAATATAGCATCTTTCAGATGTCTAATAATAATGGCTAGAATTATATATCAGAAGTTTATTATAATATTTAATGGTAATAAAATAAACATAAATAAAAAATAAGATATTTTTAAAAGGTAATAAATAATACCCCTACCATAAAGAGAAACAACAAAACAGCCCAGAGACCTCAACGAATAAACTCTCCTAGAATAAGATCATTGTCAGAGAGTACGTAGATGCCCACAATGGCCCAGACAAAAAACTCTACCATAAAACCTTAAGAGTAATGCTATTTATAGATGTTCACTGTACCAAATACTCATAATCTTCAAACTGTCAAGAACAAAAACTATCAAAATCTGGAGACCTAGTAGAAAAGACCAAAATCATGTGAGAACAGGGAGCTCTATGGGGCAGTGCAGAGAATGGCCAGTGGTCAAGAAGATTCAAATATCTATCTGACCTCAGACATTTAATAGCTGTGTGACCTTGGGCAAGTTAACCTGTTTGGCTCAGTTTTCTCATCTGTAAAACAGGGATACTAATAGCACTTTCCTACCAGGGTTGTTGTGGGGATATAATGAGATAATATTTGTAATATGCTCAGCACAGTGCCAGAAATATTGTAGGCACTATATATAAATACCAGCTAACTCTTATTGCTATTAACAGGATGAGATATGATATCATCTCTATTGCCCTGTCCTCTATTATATTGTCTTGAACATGCTCTCAATGAGCCTATACAAGATGAGCTTGTACTGAATGCTTTTATTCAGTTACAAAAAACAGCTATGTTATCTATTTTTGCAGGTGATGCAGTAGATAGAGCACTAGTGCAGGAGTCAGGAGGACCTGAGTCCAAATCTCATCTCAGACACTTGACACTCACTAGCTATGTGACCTTGGGCAAGTCACTTAACCCCAGCTGCCTCATCCTGGGTCATCTCCAGTCATCCTGATGAATATCTGGTCACTGGATCCAGATGACTCTGGAGAAGTGAGGCTGGTGACCTGCACAGCCCTCCCTCACTCAAAACAAAGTCAAGTGCACGTCATGTCATCATTTCTCTGATGGCATGGTCTTCTTCAGCAATGAAGGGTGAACACACAGCTCAAAGAACATTAAATAAAAAACAATATTAGGATGTCAACTTTCCCAGGACTGTTTCTATCTAAACGCCATTGAAAAAAATGAGCAGAATAAATGATAGCTCATATTTCTTCCAGTTTATAAAACATTTTCCTCATAACAACTCTGGGAGGTAGGTATAATTATTACCATTCCCATGATTAACCACAGAAAGAGAATGGATGCACAATTTAAGTGACTATATAAATTATACAAATGGTCAATAGCTGGTGACCTTAGTTATTTCCTTACTAATGCACCTTGCCACCCCACATGGACAGATTTTTTTTCCAAATCATAGGCTAGATAATTTGAAGGAATTAATTATACACCTGTTTAAAAACCCTCAGTCCTCTCATCTGTAAATTGTTGTTCATGTAATACACCTGTAGAAGTTGGGAAAAAAAATCTACAACCTGAGAAGTGACATCAACCATAGACTTTGAAGAAAAGATGGGGCAGAGCCAAGATGGCAGAGTAGAAAAATGCATATACTCTAATGCTTCCCCCACAGCCCACAAAATTCCTGTAAAAAATGACTCTCAACAAATTCTAGAGCAGCAGAAGCCACAGAACAACAGTGTAAAAGAGGTTTCCAGCCAACGGCAACCTGGAAGGCCAACAGGAAAGGTTTATCTCATGGGACAATGAGGGGAACAGAGCCCAGCTTTGACCTTGTGGCACTGGGAGGAACAGAACCTGGACAGACATCCAGGGAAGAATTCCCAGCAGGCAAGGTCCCAGATCCCTCAGCCCACAAGCAACAAAGAAAGCTCCAAAGGTCAGTGTGGGAGGGCTTTCCCAGCTGGGCAAGAGGTGAATGGCGATACTCCAGCACTGGCCTCAGGTGGCAGCAGCAGCAGCAGCAATAGCAGGTGGCAGGCAGCTACACTGAAGCAGCCCAGGTCCATTGTCCAGGCAGTTCAGTTTAAACCCTCTGGCAGAATTGAGCAGTTGATCTGAACCTCAGCCCTCAGTGATGGCCCCACTGCCACCCAAAACCCCTGGAAGAGTTGAGCAGCTGATCTGAATCTCAGCCTTGAGCACGGCACTGGGGAGAGGAGGAGCAACAGGACCCTCCTCTTGACAAAGGATTGAGAAGTCAAGTAACTGGCTGGGAAAATGCCCCCAAAAAGGGGAAAATAGACCATAGAAGGTTATTTTCTTGGTGAAAGGTGTCTCCTTGCATCTTTTTGGATGAGGAATAACAAGGCATATTGTCAGAGGAAGTCAAGGTCTCTGCCTCCAGTACCTTCAAAATGAATATGAAATGGACTCAGGCCATAGAAGAGCTTGAAAAGCATGTCAGTAGCCTGCTAATGGAGAACCAAAAAAAATGCTGAGGAAAATAATGCCTTTAAAAAGAGGCTAACTCAATTGGAAAAAGAGGTCCAAAAAGCCAATGAAGAGAAGGAGGCTTTAAAAAGCAGAGTTAGTCAAATGGAAAAGAAGCTTCAAAAGTTCACTGAACAAAATAGTTCTTTAAAAGAGAGAATTCAGTTCAGGGAAGCTAATGACTATGAAATAAACCAAGAAGTTAGAAAAAATCCAAAAGTCTGAAAAAATAGAAGATAATGTGAAACATCTCATTGGAAAAACAACTGACCTGGAAAATAGATCCAGAAGAGACAATATAAAAATTATGGGACTACCTGAAAGCCATGATCAAAATAAAAAAAAGAGGCTAGACATTATCTTTCATGAAATTACCAAGGAAAACTAACCTGATATTCTAGAACCAGAGGGCAAAATAAATATTGAAAGAATCCACTGATCAGCTCCTGAAAGAGACCTGAAAAGAGAAACTCCTAGGAATATTGTGGCCAAATCTCAGAGTTTCTAAGTCAAGGAGAAAATATTGCAAGCAGCTAGAAAGAAACAATTCAAGTGCCATGGAAATGCAATCAGAATAACACAGGATATGGCAGCTTCAACATAAAGGGATCAAAGGGCTTGGAATAGGATATTCCAGAAGTCAAAGGAACTGAGATTAAAATCATGAATCGCCTACCCAGCAAAACTGAGTGTAATACTTCAAGGGATATAGAGGACTTTCAAGCATTCTTGATGAAAAGACCAGAACTGAAGAGAAAATTTGGCTTTCAAACACAAGAATGAAGAGAAGCATGAAAAGGTAAACAGGAAAGAGAAATCATAAAGGACTTTCTAAAGCTGAACTGTTTACATTCCTACATGGAAAGATAATATTTGTAACTCTTGAGACTTTTCTCAGTATTTGGGTAGGTGGAGGGATTATGCACACACACACATACACACACACATACTCACACATATAGACAGAGAGTACAGGTTGAGTTGAATCAGAAGAGATATGTATTAAAAAATAAATTAAATAAAATTAAGGGGTGAGGGAGGAAAATGCTGGGAGGAGAAAGGTAGAAATGGAATGGGGCAGAATACAACTCATAAAAGAGATAAGAAAAATCTTATTCAATGGAGGAGAAAAGGGAAAAGATGAGAGGGGAAAAGTGAAGCTTACTCTCTTCACATATGGCTTAAAGAGGGAATAACACACTCACTAAATTTGGTATGAAAATCTATCTTATGCTACAAGAAAGTAGGGGAGGAGGGGACAAGTGGGGTGAGGGGGATAAAAAGGAGTGCAAATGGGATAAGGGAGTAACTAGAAGTAAACACTTTTGGGAAGGGACAAGGTCTAATGAGAGAATAAAAAAAAGCGGGGGGACAAGGTAGGATAGAGGGCAATATAGTTAGTATTACACAACATGACCATTGCAGAAGTCTTTTGCAAAATGACACATATATAGCCTGTATTGAATTGCTTGCCTTCTCAGTGGGGATGGGTAGGGAGGAAGGGAGGGAGAGAAGTTGTAATTCAAAGTATTAGAAATGAATGTTGAGAATTATTATTACATATACCTGGGAAATAAGAAACACCGGCAATGGGGTATAGAAATTAATCTTGCCCTACAAGAAGAGAGAGAAAATGGGGATAAGGGAATGGTGGAGTGTGATAGAAGGGAGGGTACATTGAGGGAAAGGGTAATCAGAATGCAAAGTATTATTGGGTGGGGGAAGGGAGAGACAGGGAGAAAAATTAGAACTCAAAATTTTGTGGAAATGAATGTCAAAATCTAAAAATAAATAAATAAATACCAAAAAAAATCATTAAAAAAAGAAAAGAAAAAAAGACTGGCTCAAGTTTGAATTTAAGATTTCAGTAGAGCTGAAAAACTGGAAATATATAAAACTGGAAATATCTCATGTATGCAGATCATTTCCAGACTATATATATATATATACATACATAGACATAGATATGCATATTATATATATCATCCCCAGTCTCTTTCTGAGTTTCAGTTCCATGTTGCTAACTGCCTAGTGGACCACTTTTTCACTGAATGTCCCATATGTCCACAATGGACAGCTCCTGGTTTGTACCCATTTCCCTTTGGAGATAGGGAGAAGAAAGGGAAATCCCTTAGTAACTGACATGTATTCACCCAAACTGTAAAGCCCCAGGGGCATTGCCTTTTTGCAGCCTTGCCCATCACATTGTCTCTTTTCACTCAAAGTGGGGTGTTTAGTAAAGTACAGTAAAAACTTGTTACATCAACATATCATCTATGGCTACGTTAATGAAGAATAAAGGAGAATGAAATCACACCTCCCCCTTGTGGTCCTTTATTCTGTTGAGGGTACCACTATGCTTTCCATTTATCTAGGAGCATACATTGTGTAAAGTCTACTTCTCCTCTTTAGTCTGCAGCCTATCAGTTGCCTAGCCTCCTCAACTCTGACTCACATCCATTCCCAACTTTCCACTCACACCACAACCACCCTAAATATAAGCCTTCATTAACTCTTACCTAAACTATTGCAATTGCTTCCTAATTTGTCTCCCTGCCTCAAGTCTCTTCCTTTTCTGATCCATCCTCTACACAGCTGAAAAATTATATTACTTTTTATCTTTATTTTTTAAATAAAAATTGAACTGAGATCTCCTCTTTTATCACCTAAATTTTCTTGTTTATTTCCCTCTTACTATTCCCAGAGAGCTATCTCAGATAGGAAAGAATGGTTTTAGAGAAAAAATAAAGAGAAAGAGGAGAAAAAAATTAGCAAATATGATCAAGATGTCTAAAAAATATGAAAAAAATGTGCAATGTTCCACACTCATGGACCTCCCACCTCCACCAAGGAGAAAAGGGAGGTATCTTCTCATACTCTTTGAGAGGTATTTCCTCATGACTCTTTGGGAGTCATGTTTATTCTTTGTCATTTTTTTCTCTGTTTACATCATCATAATCAATCACTATGTATATTGTTTTCTTGGCTCTTATATGAACTCTACATTAGTTCATTTACTTCTTTATGTTCATTTCTTACAGCACAGTAATACTACATTACATTCATGTACCTCAATTTTTTAAACCATTCCCCAACAGATAACCACTTAATTTGTTTCCGATTCTTCACTATGACAAAACAGTGTTGATATTTTGTTATATATGGGGATTTTCTTTTTATCAATGACCTCTTCAGGATTTACAGGACAGTAGTAGAATTTCTCAGTTAAAGGGTATGGAGATCGTAGTCACTTTATTCACATCCAAATTGACTTTCCAAAATGGTTGTGTTGATTCACAGATTCACCAACACTGCTCATCTTTCCATAATCCCTCAAAGGTATATTAATTCCATCTTTTGTCAGCTTTGACAACTTTCTGGGTATGAAGTAAAACCTCAAGGTTGTTTTGATTTGTTTTTCTTGTATTACTAGTGATTTGATGCATTCTTTCATCTAGCTGCTAATAGTTTGAAATTCATTTGATAGATGTTAATCCACCTCCTGTCAAAGTTATATGATCAAAAAGTTCCAGTTTTTCTAGGAAAAAATATAAAAGCCTTTCCCAGCCCAAAACTCTCTTCCCTTTCTAGACTTATTACATATTACTTCTTTTCCAAACGAACTAGCCTCCTTGCTGTTCCTCACAAATGGCATTCCATCTCCATCTCTTGGGTCTTTTCAGAGACTGTCCTCCATGCCTGGAACATGTTTCTACCTCACCTCTAGAATCCCAAACTTCCTTCTCTTGGGCCTTTTATGTTCAAGGCCTTTCCTTGTTCCCACTCAGCACAGCCCAGATGCTACCACCTCTGACCAAATTACCTTATACAGGATTCCCCAAAAAGTCTTGGTGCATATTTTTAAGATCTTAAAATATTAAGATATAATATATTAAAGCCTAAAAATGCACTAAGATTTTGGGGATACACTATATTAACTTTCTCCTCTTACATTTGGTATTTACCTATATGTATGTTAATGTTGTTTCCTCCAACAGAATGTTAAGTTTTTGAGTGTTCAGATTTTTTCTTTTTTTTCCTTTTAATCCTTGTCACTCAGTATAGTGCCTGCCATGTAGGGAACAACTAATAAAAGCTTTTTCATTGCTTGATTTGCCTAATGAATTTTCCGAGCAGAATTTTGAAAGTTCCATGCTTCTCTAACCAAGCCTTCAGAGGGATGCAGGGATCAGGAAATCTGGGTTGAACTCCTGACTTTACGACTAATGAGCTGGAGAAGTGGCTTTCCCTTGCTTGATCTCAGTTTCCCTAACCATAATATAAAAGGCTTGGGTGAAAAATAGTCTGAGGTTTTGAGCTTTCATAGCCTTATGCTTTAGCCACCCAACTGGTTCTTATTATTCCCTCTAATGGAAAGCATGCTCTATTTGATGTTGGGGAGGTCTGAGTTCAGATCCTACTTCGGACATTTCACTAGTGGCGTCACCATGGGCAAGTCATTACAATTCTCAGGGCCTCCATCTCCTCCTCTCTAAAACAGAAATATTAATATATTTAGAACTTGCTTCCACAGGAAACACATTCAGAGCTATAAAAGACCATTCTAGTTCAAACTTCTCATTTTACAGATAAGGAAACTCAGGCCCAGAGAGGTTAATTAATACACCCAATATCTCACAATGTAACATTCAAACCCAGGTTCTCTCCCTTTAGATGCAGATTTTTTTTCTCTCTACCATGCTCCCCGACCTTTGTCATGAGACTCCAATGAGAGAATTTATGTAAACTCTAAAGTGACATCTATGTCAGTAGAAATTGCTTTTAGTAAATATGGAGAAGAGGTAGTAGAAATAACATTGGAGGTAGAATCAGAGGACCTGAGTTTGAATTCTGTCTCTGCTCCTTATAACCTGGAGCAATTCCCATAATCTCTCTGAATCTCATTGCCTCATTGATAAAATAAGGCTGAATTAGCTGATTTCCAAGCAGATTCTGTGATTCTCCATTGCCTTCACTCCAGTGACGGAGTTACTCGTGTGAGCCCTGTGACTCTCCCACAATGGTGCAGCTTTAGAGTAAATCTGGCCTCTACTCTCATCCGCTAATGAATTGTGCTTTTAACCAGCACGATGCAGCTCTTCTAAGTGCTGCCAAGCTAGAGTCCATTTGCATACACTGCTCCATTTACTGATAAATGCATGTAATTTGTTTTCAGCATGTCACCCTTCTACTACTACCTACTGTCTCAAATCTCAAGTGATGAAGTTTTATACAGCTTGCTTGTTAATTGGGGCTTTAGATTTCCAGAAACAAACAATTGGTGTTTAATTAAAAATCACTCATGTACCCTCAACCCTTCACTATAGTTAAAAAAAAGAAAAAGAAAAAGAAAAACACTATCCACAGATAAAACTGAGGAATGGAAATCATGGTAAGAATAGTCAGGAAACCAAAAAAAAATCTACCCCGTCTGGATTGTAGGAGACAAGGGCTGGCCTCTAGAACAAAAGCTATACATTCAGCAACAAGGTGGCTACAAGACATAGGTAGTCTAGGGGGATGACTTCTGAGACAATCTGGGCTTAATTCTTGCCTCCGTCATTTGTTAGGGGTGTGACTAGCCAGCCACTTAGCCTTTCTGGTCCTCAGTTTCCTCATCTGTGAAATGAGAGGACTGAACAAGATTGCTTCTGAGGTCCCTCTATCCATTATGATACGATTCTGCCTAACTCCCTTCAGAGAATCACTGAGTGTCCTTATAACTTAGACAATCAGAAGAGAATGGAATTTAGTACAGTTAGGGAAACTGAGAAACCATCCCCTCAGGGGAAGTGAGGTGACACATCAGTTAGTGACAAAGCAGGAACTGTTGTTCATCTTTCATTCTCAAAGAGGACCAATGACATTGTGGGATGATGTCTTGACTTGCTTGACTTAATTTAAGTGAGGCAGAGCGTGCAAAATCACCAGGCTCATTCTCTCCTCTGGAGTCACTGAAATCCAAGAAATTTGAGCAAAACCTCCCAGTCTGGGGCTCTTTCTACCACATCATGTAAATGCCAACACTCTGCTTTACTCCATTTGGCCCAAGCACAGGTTGCACATCACTTGTCAGTGATGTTGTACGGGGGTAATCGTCTTCAGGGGTGGCCTGTGATCCTATGAACTTGGACTATCGAGTGATAGAATCTTCATGTTAGCACACTCTTCCCTTGTTCCAGAACTTGCAGTTCTAGAACAGATAACTGATGGGCAGGTGAGTCAAATGACCTTTTCACTATTATATGTCTCTCAGCACTTTGAACCTCTCACTTATGTTCTCTTGAGCCCTTTCATTATTTGCCTCTGTGTTTTATCCCCTCTATTAGATCATAATGTGACCTCAAGGATCACCTCTTAATGCTATTTGAGCCTCCCCAACTATCTCCCGGAGTATTCTGCCACTAATAGGGCTCACTCAGGCTACCAAAATAGCACACGCATATGTGTATGTGTGTGTGTGTGTGTGAGACTCCCCATAAACAAAGGCATTTCAAACCATCATCTTTTGAAAATAAAATTTTAAACCTTTATTTCATGTGCCTCTTCCTGAGGGATTGATAAATCAAATCAATATTGCTTTCACTCCTATGAAGAGAATGATAAATTACTTGCCCTATGGTTCAATTGTCAACCCCTGTGATTCTGACTTGTAGGCTGCCCAGGCCAATGCTCCCTGCCCCTACCACCACTTCTTGCTTTCATACCATCCATACAAGCCCTATTACTGGGCTTCCCTACCTTCTGATCATCATTGAATAGATTCTATACATTGTGCCTTCCCTTTATGGTCAACACACTACTTGTCACATGACACCTATGCATTTACTCCCAGAATTTTCTATACACATATCTTGAATTTACTTACAGGTACACATTATTTTCTCCAAGTAGAATATAAGTTCATCGAGGACAAGAATGGTTTTATTTTGTATATTACCAGACCCTAGCACAGTGCCTGGAATGAAGTAGGTACTTCATAAGTGATTTTTGAATTAAATTAATCTATACCTTTGAACTTCACAGTGTTGCATTAGTATCATTATCCTTAATTTACAAATGAGACTCCAAAGGTTCAGCAACTTGTCCAAATTCACACAACTACCAAGTGATGGTGCTAGGCTAAGACTCACACTAATATCTTAAACCAGTCCTCCTTATTCTATTCCACTCTGCCTCTCTATAAAGGAGTCTGTTGAATTAAACCAAATTAAATCCATTTACTCAACTGTAAATAAATGCATTATACAAATAAGAGGGAAAATTACTTGGCACAGTGGTTGTAAAAATTTGTGGAACCTGTTTTCCCCCTAGGTATGACACAAATAGAAAATATGAGTAGAGGTGTTTTTTTTTAATTCACAGAATAGCAGTTTTTAATGGGTTATAGAGGAAAGCTTGCCCTTAACCTTTGGGGCTAATATAACATAAGATACCCTTTTATGAAACATCCTTGGAACTACTGTTACAGGGAGAACCCTGGGATGTGCAGGCCACCAACCTGATCCAATAGAAGACTGTTCATGTTGTGATGCCAGACACAACCCATTCATTTCCCAGGGACTGCTGAATACCCATCAGCTCATCCCATGTGGTGCTGCAGTGTTAATGACTTGCCTCGAGTCACACATGTGAAAAAAAGATGAATCTGAGGTCCCTTCTGGGTTAATGTGCAGGCTCAATGCTTGCAATTTTTAAAGGACATGGATATGTCTTCACATTGTTTGCATCAAAAAATAAGGCTATAGGTAAATATTAGCCCAGTGTAACTATGCAGAAAATGAAAGTCTGATGTGGCAATTAATTCTATGACCACCTCCTCTGCTGGATAGAGGATAGAATACACACTGTTGTTAGTACCAGGGTCATACCAGAGCCTTATACATGGAAATAAAAATCAAAGGACAAATGCCTTGGAGACGATAGCCCTGAAATTATTCCATTTCAATGATGGTTGAAGTGTTTCTCATTATAGGACATACTTCCCTTCTGAATAAGCATATACACCTCCACACAGCAAGGAACTGAAGTGGTAACTGATATTTAGAGATATAAGGTAAGAACGGCCCCACAAGATCCTAAAGTGTCCCCTGAATTTTTTTAAAACAAACAAATCCTATTCAGCATTCTTTGTTGTTCAGTCTTGTCCAACTCTTCATGATCCCATGAACAGTGTGGTCCATGGGATTTTTTTGCAGATATAGTGGAGTGGTTGCCATTTCCTTCTCTGGTGGATTAAGGCAAACAGAAGTTAAATGATTTGCCCAGGGTCACACAGCTAGTAAGTGTCTGAGGCTAGATTTGAACTCGTCTTTCTACCTCCAGGTCCAGCATTCTATCCATTGAACCACCAAATCTAACATGATTTACTTTACTCTGATTCTTTGGAAACTAGATGCTCTTTCCTAGGTTTAAAATGCCTGTCCTTCCCTCTGAATTTTCACCCAACATAGAATAATTGAAGTCCTGAATTTGAAGTCAAAGGAACTGAATTCAAATCTTGCCTCTGTTATTTACTGCTTGCATGACTTGAACAAATCCTTTCACCTCTCAAGGTTTCAGTTTTCTCATCTGTAAAATGAGAAGGTTGGACTCAGGGATCTCTAACCTCCCTTCTAATCCATGAATCTATAATTCAAATGCTACCTGTTCAAAGAAGCTTTGCTTGATCTCTCCTCCCCAAAGTGAGTAACAACCTTTTCCATCATAACTCATATTGTTTTTTTCATAATATATGGTACATTGTTTATTATGTATCTTTGGTGTTTTATGGGGTGAATAAGAGTGCTAAACCCATAGGATTCAAAAGACTCAAATTCAATCTGGCCTCAGACATTTACAATCTGTCTGACCTTGGGCAAGTGTCTTAATCTGTCTCAGTTTCCTTAACTGTGAAATGGGGGAGGTAAGGACACCTATCTCCTGGAAATATGGTAAGGATAAAATGAAATGATACTTTTAATGTGCTTTGTAAACTTTAAAGTACCATGGAAATGTGAGATATTGTTAATATTACCATCATTTATTTTTGTTTTATCCCTCTGCTTATCTATACTTTTCTTATCTTACTTTATATCTCTCCAAGTATTGCACACAAGGTTCAGGAGTCAGTCAGCCATTGAGTAAGCTTTTACTGTATGCTAGGCACTTGGCACACAAGAGGTGTTTAAAAGAAATGTTTGTGGAAGTGACCTATTTAAACTCACATAGAGTATATATATATATATATATACACATGTGTGTACATGTATACATATATGTATACATATATGTGTGTATATATAATACATAGAATTATATTTAATGTCTATAGTTTGATAGTTTCCTTATAGCAAGTCAGTTATGTAACTTTGCTAATTATAATGCTGAGCATCTTTGTGCTAATATTAAGCTTAGAAGGAATTGTGGAGTTATTAAATAATTCGCTTTATAGTCTTGAATCTCCTTTCAGACTACATAAATGTGATTATTGTAGTCATTGGCTTATGATTTTTGTGTATATTATCACTTTGTCATAGTAAATTAAAAACTTGATGTGAAAACTAACTTATGCTTTTCATTTGTGGAAATAAAGTTTTTTTTGTTTATAAAGAGCTCTTTAAGCATTTTATTAATATATTATCTGTTGTTTGGTACTTCTGGTTTTTTATTTTGTTTTTAATTAATTTGGGGGCTACAGATATGCTTTCTCCTTAAAGAATTCAGTATACAGGAGCCCAGATGGCGGAGTAGAAAGATTCACATATGCTAGCTCCGAACCCACAGCCCATAAATTACCTGTAAAGAGGAATTCCCAACAAATTCTGGAGAAGTGGAAGCCACACAACAATGGAGTGGAAGAGATTTCTGTTCCAGAGAGCCCTGAAAAACCAACACCAAAAGTTCATCACACACTGGACCCAAAGCAGAGCCCAGCCCTGCCTTGGTCACGTGGCACCGAGAGGACCAGATCTGAGCAGGTTTCAGAGAAGGAATCTCCAGCGGCCATGCAGGTCCATCCACCCACAGACACCAAAGGTTAGTAAGAGAGTCTGTCTGGCTCGCCAAGAGGGGAGCGGGGTGTCCCCATAATTCAGGCCCCCTCAGGAGGCAGCAGCAGAAGCAGCAGAGGACAGTGGCTCCTAAAGCAGGGAGGAGCTCAGATCCATTGTTGAAGGTCTCCACATAAACTCCCTGAGGGAACTGAGCCCCATGTGGCGGCCCTGCCCCCACCTGAGCACCTGAACTATTCATTGAATAGCACTGATTCACACTGAGCACTATTCACACTGAATAGCAGCCCTGCCCCTGCTGAAAGCCCTGAGGCTGGGGAGCAGCATTTGAATCTCAGACCCCAAGCACTAGCTGGGTGGATCTGGAGGTGAGGCAGGGCTGGAGAGGAATCTCAGAAATCAAGTAACTGGCTGGGAAAATGCCCAGAAAAGGGAAAAAAAATTAGACCATAGAAGGTTACTTTCTTGGTGAACAGATATTTCCTTCCATCCTTTCTGATGAGGAAGAACAATGCTTACCATCAGGTAAAGACATAGAAGTCAAGGCCTCTGTATCCCAAACATCCGAAATAAATATTCAATGGGCTCAGGCCATGGAAGAGCTCAAAAAGGATTTTGAAAATCAAGTTAGACAGGTGGAGGAAAAACTGGGGAGAGAAATGAGAGAGATGCAAGAAAAGCATGAAAAAACGGATCTATACCTTGATAAAGGAGACACAAAAAAATGCTGAAGAAAATAACACCTTAAAAAATAGGCTAACTCAATTGGCAAAAGAGGTTCAAAAAGTCAATGAGGAGAAGAATGCTTTCAAAAGCAGAAAAAAAAAGAATTCAGTATAATTATGGGGATGAGGGAACAGCTAAGTGGCCAAGTGGATAGGGGAGTGGGCTTGACATCAGGAAGACTCATCTTCTGTAAAATTGGGCATGACTGATTATAACAACTGACAATTTACATATTCTTCAACGTCTGCAAAGCATTTTCCATACATTGTTTCATTTGTGCTTTGCAGTAGCCCTGTGAATTAAGTACTATAGTCATTAATATGCTCATTTTACGGGAGAGAAAGCAGGTGGAAGTCATTTGTTCCTCAATCACATAACTAGTAGATGTCAGAAGTAGGTCTGAAACCTGGGGGTATACTTTCTATTAAACTAATCTTCCCATCAATAAACCACATTTCTTTTTGACACCATGTTATAGAAGAGTCATTAGTTAGTAAAGATTTCTAGCTAACTGAAAGATGACATTTCCTGAAGAGGGTCCCTCTTTAAAAAAGAATAGTAATACTTTGCTTAGGGAGATGTCTACCTGAATTAAAAGGCAGTGAACCTCACTGTTTACAAAAGTCTATGAGGGGATGATTTCCATTGCTCACCCAAAGTAACTGAAATAGTAAATAAAGCTCTAAGTAAAGGATAGTTTTCCTAGAACACTGTGATGATAAGGACAGGGCCTAGGCTATGACTTTATCTGATTTGGAAATTCCAGGCAAAAAACCCCATCTACTCTGCACATTCTCTTCCATGTATATAATTCCCATTGTTCCCCCAAAGTAACTGAAATAATAAATAAAGTTCTAAGTGTCCTACACGCTCATGAACTCTGGTATACTTTAGGCGAGTGGGTAACCTGGGCCAAGGGTACAGGTCAGTGTGGAAGATAGTATCTTACTGATCACAGAATGTGAAAGATTAAAATAAAAATAAAACACGTATATTTAGTGTCTTTTACATACAAGACCCTTTATAAGGCATTATGCAGGAATATAAGATAAATAAAGCATACACACCTGTGACAACTTACGTCTTCAGAAGACCAGTGATAAAGCATGTTTCATCCCTTCTCCTAACAGAGGAGTGATGAATTAGAGTGCACACATTCATTCTTGGACGTGACTAGTGTATGGATTTGATCTATTTGTCTCTATTTATTCATATTAAGGAAGAACTTCTCTTAGGTAGGTGAGGACAGGGAGAGGGCCTGTGTGAATAGTGATAATAAGATCCTCTCCCCTCAAAAAAGAACTAAAAAATAGTATCCCCAAAATGCTTTAAAATGCATTCAAAAGATCAGGAAGCAATTCAAAACATAGAAAACCATTTTGTTACTATGTTCAAATTAATATAAATGGATACAGTAAATTGAACTAATGCTCAAATTACAATAAACTTTTAAAGTTTGCAAAGTTTGAATAATGTTTCACAGATTAATATTTAATATCATTTTTTGGTTTTTCTTTGAAAATGTTTTGTTTTTTATGTTTAAATTCATAATTTAAAAAAAAAGAAATGTAAAAAAGAGTAAGAGGCATACCTGCCTTCAGAGGTGGGTAAAGTGCAAGGTAGAGAATGCCCAATAAATGAACCAGATGAGCTGAAGCACAGGTTCAGAAAAATGATCCATTGGAGAGAAGCCAGAAAGATAAAGTCATATAGTGGAGGGTTCTGAGAGGCCAAGGTTTTGGGGTGTTTTTAATATATTCTTTAGACTATGGGGAGCCACTACTGGTTTTCTGAGCAGGAAAGTAAAATAATGAGAGTGGTATTTCATAGGAATATAAGTAGCTGTGCTTAAGGGACTGATTGTAGTAGTCCTAGAATAAGGTCATAGGAACTGAATATATGGTATATGAGTATATGGTACTTTAGGGTTCCTAAAGCACTCTAACATATCTTTTCTCACTTGATCCGGTTTGATCCTCCTTACAACAACCCTGGGAGGTCAGTGTTATTGTTGTTCAGCCTTTCAGCTGTGCCTTATGGCCCTTGGCACACTAGGCCAATTTCATGTTTACTGTTTCCATGACACTGACACTATCTCTCTCTCTCTCTCTCTCTCTCTCTCTCTCTCTCTCTCTCTCTCTCTCTCTCTGTGTGTGTGTGTGTGTGTGTGTATCTCTCTCTCTCTCTGTCTCTGTCTCTCTCTCTTTGTCTCTCATCTCACTCTGTCTCATATCTTTCTCTTTGTCTTATCTCTCTTTCTCATCTCATCTCTCTCTCAATGTTATCTTTCTCTCTGTCTCGTGCCTCTCTCTGCCTCATCTCTCTGCCTCTCTCCTCTCTTTCTCTGTCTCCTCTCTCATCTCATTTTACTCTCTGTCTCATATCTTTCTCTCTGTCTTGTCTCTGTGTGTGTGTCTCATCTCTCTGTCTCTCTCCTCCTCTCTTCCTCCTCCTCCTCCACTGTTCCCTTTTCCTTTTGCCTTCAGTCTTTCCCACCATCAGAGTGTTTTTCAATGAATCCCATCTTTTCATTAAATGGCTAAAGAAATTAAGCTTCAGCATTTGACCTTCTGGTGAATAGCCTGAACTAATTTCTTTAAGTATTGACTGAGACTCTCAAACGTCTTCTCCAGCACCACAATTAGAAAGCAATGATTCTGCCTTTTCTTAGAGCACAACTCTCAGAGCCATGCACTGCTACCAGAAAAAAAAACCCATAGTATTGACCATAGGGACCTTTGTTGGCAATGCAATATCTCTACTTTTTAGTATGCTGCCCAGATTTGCCATAGTTTTCCTTTCAAGGAGCAAGTGTCTTTTTGTCTCCTGGCTGCAGTCACCATCTGCAGTGATATTTAACCCCAAGAATATAAAATCTGACACTGCTTCCATTTCTTGTCCCTCTATTTCCCAATAATCCCCATTTTATAGGAAATTAAGGCAAACAGAAATTAAATTACCTTCCCAGGGTCACTCAGTAAATATCTAAGGCGGATTCATACTCAGGTCTTCCTAAATCCAAATCCAGGACTGCACTGTGTCACCCAACTACTTGGTGGTAAAGGTAGGAAGAGGAAAAAGAGGGTAGATGATAAGACTTTGTAAAGGTTGCCTCCAAAGGACTTAGGGACAACTGTTTGAATACTGGAAGTGAAGAAGGAAGAGGTTCAAAGATGATTCCTTAGATTTTAGAATGTGAGCTCCAGGAGGGCAAGTGCCACGTTCGTTTTGCTTTTTCCTTTCTTTGTATCCCCCAGTTCTTCATACAGTACCTCACACAGAGGAAGCACTTCAGTGCTTCTGCTACTGCAGTATCTAGAAAACTAGTACTATCATTAACAAAAACAGGAAACAGAAGGAGAAGTAGGTTGGGGGGTGAGTCTATAAGGCGAGATGAAGAATTTGATTTGCTAAGATGGTAGGAACATCAAATAAAACTATCCAGCATGCAGTTGAAAATGTGAGAATAAAACTTGTAAGATTTTAAGTATAGAGATAAAATTGGGAAGTCATCTATATAAAGAAACCTGTGAATGAATTAGATCTCTAAGAGAAAAATAAAACTAGCATTTATATAGTGTATTAAGGTTTGAAAAGTACTTTATAAACATTATCATTTCATTTTCTTTTAAGAGAAAGTATAGAAGCTAGGGGATAAAAGAGTTTTGAGAAGAATTTGGTCAGTGGCATCATATGCTGCACAAGAGGACAAGGAAAATGAAGACTTAGAAAAAGTCCATAGATTTGATTATTAGGAAGTGATTAATCTCAAGATACAGTTTCAGTAAGGGAAAGGAATAGAAATCAGATTTAAGGTTGAGAGAGAAATTTAGAAAAAGAGAGACAAAGCAAGTGACCCAGAGAGACATAGACATAGACCTGGAGAGGCACAGGGACAGAAAATGGGATTTTAAGTGCTTGCTACAGGCCAGGCCTGTTGAATAGCAATATAGTAATTACAGATAACTAATTCAAGGAGATTTAGTAGTAAAACAGCAGACAGAAATAGGACAATTGCTAGAGAAAAAAGTAGGAAATGTTTGGGTTTTAGATAGAAGTCCTATATATTCTTAGAAGTAGAATGAAAAGTGCCAGAAAAGGAAGAGATCGAAAACTGGTAAGGAGAGGAAATGATTGGAAGTTGGAGACTAGCACGCTGGTCCTGAAGGAAGGTTAAGGAGGCAACAGGGGAGAGTCAGTCAGTTAGTGACAGCTACCTTCAGAAGGTTGTGCAGGGATTCAAGTGTAGTCAGAAGGGATGAGACCATACCCAGAATTGAGGTAGGAGGAAGGAATGTCTGTAGTAACTACTTGAAGTTTGAGCCCACTCTCCTCTCCTCAGGTTTTTGTACTTCAAGTATTGCTATATCGGGGGCGGAGCCAAGATGGCGGAGTAGAAAGACTCACCTATGCTAGGTCCGAACCCACAGCCCATAGATTTCCTGTAAAAAGAACTCCTGACAAATTCTGGAACAGTGGAAGCCATGCAGCAACACAGTGAAGGAGATTTCAGCTGCAGAGAGCCCTGAAAAACCGACCGCAAAGGTACCCCGGACACGGGAGAGGAGTCCTGCCCGGCGGAGCGCTCCCCTCCCCTGCCCCGGCCACGTGGCACTGAGAGGAGCGAGCAGAGCCCTGCAGGCGTCAGGGACCTGAATCTCCGGCAGCTGCGAAGGTCCCTCCACACACAGACGCACAGGTCAGTGAGAGAGACAGGCTGAGTGGGGAGCGGGGGATCTCCGGGACTCGGACCCCCTGGGAGGCTGCGGCCGGGGCAGAGGCAGCTATGGGCAGAGCAGGCTGGAGCTCCACCACTGCTCCATTACAAAAGTTCTCGGCATAAACCCCCTGAGGGAACTGAGGCTGAGAGGCGGCCCTGCCC
>CM053769.1:390039306-390057218 GCA_028658325.1 Potorous gilbertii
CCATTCCTCTCTGAGGATGACGAAGAGATATGCTTACCATCAGGTAAAGACATAGGAGTCAAGGCCTCTGTATCCCAAATATCTGAAATAGATACCCCATGGGCTCAGGCCATGGAGGAGCTCAAAAAGGATTTTGAAAATCAAGTATTGCTATATCTTCTCAGTAAGTATCCCCTTATAAAAGCTAATTTATGTTAATTGATTATCAATGACTTTGAGGAACTGTCAATTATCTAACTGATATTGGGGCAATAGGCACCAGAGTAGATCATGCTTGGAGAGAGATGTACTGGTTAATTAATATTGGGGAAATGGGAACTGAAAATAGATAAATATAGAAGGGGACATCTGGATAGAGGCTCAAGAGTGATAGCATTAGAAGAATCACCTCAAAAGAAAGAAAAAGAAAGGAAGGAGAGAGGGAGGGAGAATAAGAAAGAGAGGGAGAGACACAGAGAGAGAGAGAGAGAGAGAGAGAGAGAGAGAGAATCATCTTAACCTTTCAGAATCGTCCTTAGTCAATATCCTAACTCCCCTTCACCTCCATGCAATGTTGTCTAATTTTTCCTTAAACGATATTAGAAATATTCTTGAGATTTGATGGACTCAAGGGACTAAAAGCTCAGGTTATTAATATACTGTTTGCCCAAGTACAAAATAGCCACAAGCTGCTCTGGATATTCTCTAATGATTGGCGCTTGGAGACATTTCAGTTAAATTCAACCTGGAATGTCCTCAGTCCATGTCTTTGTTAAATATCCTCCAGCTAGGATTAAGTCAATTTTTTAAATTGCTAAATAACTGCCAATTGTCTCATTTCCTTCCAATATCTAACAAACTACCAGGTCTGGCCTGAGACAGGTTGAGCCTAGAATCCTGAGGGAGAGGAGAAGTAGGCCAGCTCTGAGGACCTGACTGCCAGTGCTGGTGGATTTGGGAAAATGGGTCTGGAACAAACACTGTATGTAAACAGGGAATAACAATGTCTTAGTGCCTCGCAGGGATGTTGTGATAATCAAATGAAGTTCATTACAGGTTCAAAAGTAGGTTTGTCCTGCTTGGCCTCACAAGGTCAGAACTAAGAGAGATGGGTAAAAACTGCAGAAGAGATTTCGATTCAATGTAAGGGGTGGGGAGAATTCTCCTTACATTTAGGGTTACCCAATAGTGAAATGGCCTCAGAATGACACGGTAATTTTCCTGTCCCTTGAGGCAGCAAAGTCTTGAAAGGCCACTTTAAGGAAATGCTTTATGTAAAGGATTCTCTGAGCTGAACTAGACGGCATCTGAGATGCCAACATTCCAACTCACATATTCTCCCATGCAGAACTGGAAAAGACCTAGAGGCCTAAAGTTCAACCCCTTTTTTTGTTCTGAAACAAGACCTGTGGTTGCATTTATATAGGGTGCTTCTGGTGAGGAACTTTCTCCCCCAATAAAGATCAGCACTTGCTCTGAAACTTACTGCCAAGAACCAATTACCCTTCCCTGTTTTTGTACCGTCAGAATGGTTGGATTTCTTTTTTACATTTTAAAATACAACAAAGCTTTATTTAAAACTGAAAAAAAAAATTGTTAGCTCCCAAGCCATACAAAGACATGGGGCAGGCCAAATATAGTTTGCTGACATCTAGTCAAGTTACCTTAGGCAATAAAGGGTTAAGAGACAGGCCCAAGGGCACCCAGCCAGTATGAGAGAAGCCAAAACTGAACCCAAGTCTTCCTGACTGAGATTAATTCTCCCTCTGTCTATGCCAATTCTCTCTCTAATTTTATGGATGAAGAAACTAAGGCCCAGAGAATTTGTGACTTTGCTCAAAGCCGCATAAGTAGTAAGTAGCAGAGCAGAGAGCAAACCTAGGTCCTCATTCCAAAGTCAGTGGTTGCTGCTGTTTTCCCACTAAACTATGGTTGATGTATGTAAAGTACCTTGCAAGCCTCAAAACACTATAAAAATGCTAATTTTCCTTCTTTTCTCCCAATTTCCTCATCCATAAATAAGAATAATAATATTTGCCTGACTACTTCACAAGGCTATTTATTAGGGGGAGGGGAATAGTTTGCAAAAGGTAAAGTGCTACATAAATGTCAGCTGTTATTATTTTTATGACAAGCTGTTCAGTCCTTGTTCATTTGGGTCCCATTCTTTGTGAGCTTGTTTGGGGTTTTCTTGGCAAAGATACTAGATTGGTCTGCCATTTCCTTCTCCAACTCATTTTACAGATGAGGAAACTGAGGCAAATAAGGTTAAGTGACTTGCCCAGGGTCACACAACTAGTAGGTATCTGAGGCCAGATTTGAAATCAGGAAGATGTCTTCCTGACTCCAGGCCCAGCACTCTATCCACTGAGTCATCTAGCTGCCAGTTATAAGGGAGGACAAGGCATTTTGATGGTCTGCCCACATTTGGCATTAGGGAATAAGTAAACCAAATGCTTCTTCTCCCAAACTGCCTCAAGGGGAGTAGTACCTGAGGGGGTAATATGGGACATGGTATCTCCATGGAAGACCAAGGTATCAGCTAGGAGAAAGCTTATAGCTGCAGGGGTGGGGTGGTGTGGTGCCAATGTGATACCCCCAGCAGCTGCTATGGATATGCATGCATATTTCCAGGGAAATTTCCACATTTTGTGAATTCCTCAAAGATGAACCATTTGTTCAAACACTGGAAAGCCAAATCCATCATAGTAACAAAGAAATCAATACACATTATCAATGCAGGGAGCACAATTATCCCCAAGCCTTCCCTCCATCAGGCCTCCTCACAAACAAGTTCCCTTAGGGAAAATCACTCCCTCTCTCACTCACACTAGCTATTCTGCTCTGCCTGCTCTCTCTCAGCTCCACCTCACTCTCTTTTCCTACTATACCCTTCCTGCTCTACCCATTGAACAAACTCCTCCCACCATCAGCTCTGCATGACTGAAGTCGTGGGCTGGAGGAGAGCTCAAAGCACGTCATATGGGCCTATTAAGGGTCAGAGATGATCTTCAAATTCACTTACCATTACATGTGGGAAAGGGGGTGAGTTAAGAGGAAAATTATTTTTTAAAAAAGAGAAAGATTAAAAGTTTAAATGGCTCCTAAATGATAATCAGTGCTTAAAAAACTCAAAATTCCCACAAGGATTAGCTTGCATCCTGTTAAATTAGCTTATAAAGTGCAGAATAATAAAGCTGGAAAGAAAATTTAGATATTCTAGTCCAATTTCTTCATTTTGAAGATAGAGAAACAGACGCAGAGAGGGCCCTACCAAGGTTAAATACATTTGTTGAAGAAAGACTATCAGTGTGGAATTGAATAAAAAATGGGGGCAAAATTACAAATCTAAATTTAATAACCAAATGCTTCATTCTACTCACTGGACATCTATTTCACTTTGAAGTCTCAATTTATTCACCTATATAATGAAAGAAACGGATTGGATTATAACTAAATTGCTATGATTACTAGGTACTTTAAACTACCTAACACAAGCACCTTGTTTTTCAGCTTTCCCTCCAATAATATTAATTCAAAGTAAGGAGAGCCCCCACCTGGTCACCTATAAAACATCACCCTAGCTGAACAGCTGGATATTTTAATAACTTACTTGGTACCAATAGTGCAGGGCAGCAAGAGCTCCTCTCTGCACATGGTGCTGAGATTTTGCATATTTGGGGTAATTAGTTTGGTTCCTAAATCTGGAGTTAAATAAATGTTAATGAACAGCTGTTCCCAATAAACAGGATAAACTGAAATTAATAATTGCCATCTCCACTTAACAAATAAATGAATTACCCACATTTTAAGTACACCAACAAATCACACGTACGATTTCCTATTGAGTTGGGCCAGCAGAGAATTTATCAGTTGCAAAGTGGTGCTACCTACAGCAGAAAGTATGACAGGTAGACCACAACCTCCACTCTGACCTCTATGCTTTGTAAGCCTTAAAGTG
Organism: Potorous gilbertii; assembly: GCA_028658325.1. NCBI lineage: Eukaryota > Metazoa > Chordata > Mammalia > Diprotodontia > Potoroidae > Potorous > Potorous gilbertii. The sequence goes on from CM053769.1 coordinate 390,043,247, forward strand.
CTAGACAATAGCTAGTAACTTATTCACATATGATAAGATGGAAATATTTTGTTTGCTTTTATTATTTTTGAAAGGTGTAAGCAAGTAATTGACTACTTAACATAATCAGCCCTCAGGGGAAAAGACTGCATCATTTTCAGAAGCTTTCATGATTGGTTTGATAAAACTATTATTTTATTGTGCTGATGTTTTGATCCAGTGTTTTAGAATGAATTTTCAGTGTTTGCAATTCTGGGAAATGGATTTGATATCTCAGCCATAGCTAACAGGGAAGGGTAGACTCCAAGGAATTTCAATTCAACACTGTTCCTTCCCGGTTAATTTATACTCAATGGAGTAGAAAGCCCTCCATAATTATCCTTCAAGGTCCTCCATAATCAACCAATCTTTCAAGGCCATTTCAAATGCCACCTTCATTCATTAACTTTTTTCCTGATCTTGATTCCCCCTCCCCCAATAATTTGTTCTATTTCCTTGCTCCAAAGTCCTATAGCACTTCCTAAGTCTATTATAGTACCTATCACATTACTCCTGGAATTATAATTGTTTATATTTGTCTTTCATGCATCCTACTAGACTGGAAGCTGCTTGAAGACATGAACTGTCAGTCATTTTTTGTGTTCCTGAGCAGCAGATATACAGAGTATACATGGTACTCAACAGATTTTTTTTCTTAAAGTAAATGTACTTCCATTATAAAGAGATAGAAAATAATAAATAATAGATTCAGAATTGGAAAAGATCTCAAGAAGTCATCTAGTTCAGAGCCCTGAATTAACACATAAAGAAACTGAGGACCAGAGAGGTAAGTTACTTGACTAAGATCATGTTTCAGTCATGTCTGACTTCTCATGACCTATTTTGAGGTTTTCTCAGCAAAGATACTGAAATGATTTGCCATTTCCTTCTCCAACTCACTTTACAGATGGGGAAATTGAGGTGAACAGGGTTAAGTGACTTATCTAGGGTCACACCGTTGGTAAGTGTCTGAAGCATAGTTTGAACTTGGGAAGATGAGTATTCCCGACTCCAGGCCCAGGCATTCTATCCATTGTAGCACCTAGCTGACTAATATAGGGATAAGAAAATGACTGGGCCAGGATTTCCAGGACCCTGGCTCCAGATTAAGTACTCTTTCCTCTATACCATATAGCCACCCCTCCCCCGGCCCTGGAAAGGGTCTTTATTTTCTGGACTACTACAACAGTCTCTACTAACTGACCTTCTGACTCTTGCTTTCTTCCTCCTCCATAAAATCTTCCCAGTTCTCCCTGACGGTAAATATTTTTTCTTGGACTTTGCATTATCTCATTCTTGTGTTCCAGTCATTATTATAACAATATATAGCATTATTATAAATATCTGTGTCTGCATTTCCCTGCCTCCTTCTTTAAAATAAGGTATGTGAAAGGAGCAGCTGTCATTGATCATCACAGCTCCACCAGATCTAGAATAGTCCTTGGCGCACAGCAGGTGCTTATGAGTGAATGAATTTCCACTTAGGAGTAGTAGTGCCAAACTTTATCAGTTGAGTCAATAAGCTTATTCAAGTATTAGAAACTTAGCCACAAAATATGTTACCATGGAATGGGTTGTTTTACTGGCCAAAAGATAAGTATATGTATACGGAAACAACATGCCATCACTTACCCATTCACTCACCCCTGGAGCCCCAGCTTTCCTCAAATCTGGACGACTCAGCAAAATGCATATCATCAGTTTTCACAGATCAAGGAACAAGGATGCTATTTAGGACCCTTGACCACAGAATGGGAGAACCAGAAGAGTGATGACTGGCATGAACCTTTTTTTCATTGAACATAAGAGAACATGCCAATGAGAATTAAGTATTTGCAATGCAGGTAAGTATCAGGGCTTGATCAATTGCAGCCAGGGAATCAAATATTGTTATATGTATGCTGTGGAAACATGGAAGAGTCAAGGTATAGTACACAATATTTCAAAGTCAATCTATCCTGTAGTTCATAACCATTGTGAAGGTCTCTACCAATCAGGTTCCATTAGACAAGTACCCTCCTGGATACATTCCCACCATGTAATGACTATAGACTGGAAATTCAGAAATGTAGGACAAACGGTAATCAAACTTCTGTTGTTCATTTCTGTGGCTGCCTCAGATATTCATCTGCAGGAATTAAACCTAGCCAGTTTGTGCAAGTAAGAGGATTCAGAACCTCATCCAGGAGAATTAGCATCAGCAACAGCCCAGGACCCAAGGTGCCTCAGAGCCTCCTTCTCCCCACAAGTCCTCACTGTGAGGACAGAACAGTTCGATCACATCACTATCCATCCCTCCCCTCTCCCTATGCCTCCACTTGCCCAGTAATCTCACCAAGACTGACAGCTGGGCAGTCCTAGTACAGACCTTTCACCTGTGAAAGGACTCAGAATTCAGTTGATAGGCACTGAACTTTGTTTCCCCTTTAAAAATAAATCTCATTTGAGAACTTTAGCATCATTTGTAGCCACTGAATTATTCAGCCCTGGAAGATAAGGCTCCCCTGCATTGCAAAATTGCTTTCTCTTCTGCAATCAGTATTTAAGATAGAAGGGAGATGTAGCCACTACAGGAAGATTCTAGGAATATACACGAAAGCTCAGTCAGTGTTACCTGATGTAGCAGTGGTGATTTGTCATTTTTTGAAGAAGACAGTGAGGGGTGACAAATTTATAAGTGGCTTTTTGAAGTATATGAAATACACTCCCGCCCCAGGACAGAAAGCACATGGGTCATGGGAGCATAAAACTTTGGCACCAAACTAATTAGGCCTTAGAGATCCTCCAGAACAATCCCCTTCATTTCTCAGGGAGAACTCTGAGGCTGGGGCAGGTCCCCAGAAGAGGCTTGTTCACAGCCACACCACTACTCTCCGGAGGTCTCCCAGGGCCTCACCACTAAACTCTATCCTATTTGCTACCCTTCCAGTTTAATGCAACCTACGGCTCAATGGTTCACATGTGCATGAGCTACACAGGACTTACTGGATAGTCTTCCTCCAACTGTGAGATGATAAGAGACCAGAGTCATGGTTTCATCAGCTTAGGGAATGCCAGGTAAAACCTCCATCTATTCTGCACCTTCTCTGTACTAAGAAGGTAATTAGCCCAGGGCCACACAGCCAGCCTGTTTCAGCGGCAGGACTTGATTTCATCCAGGTCTTTCTTAGGCAGAGGCCAGTTTTCTATCCACTACACCACGTTGCCTCTCATAAGGTATCATAATCAGTATAATTACATTCATTTTAGGGCAGTTAGGTGGCAAAGTGGACAGAGGATTGAACTGGAGTCAGGAAGACCCATCTTCCTGAGTTCAAATCTGGCCTCAGAGGCTGAATAATTGTGTGACCCTGGCCAAGTCACTTAACCTCATTTGCCTATTACCTCACCTGTGAGATGAATTGGAGAAGGTAATGGCCAACAGCTCCAGTAATTTTCCAAGAAAACCCCACAAGGGGTCACAAAGAATGGGACGCAATTGAAATACCTGCACAACAAAGCAACAACAATGCTCATTTTATAGATAAGGAACTGAAGGTCACAGGTTAACATGGCAAGTAAGTGTCACAGTTGGATTTTGAACCCAGGAGTCTCCTGACAAGGCTCTCTCAATTAATACAATTATTAATAATTGACATATGTATTTTATGGCTACAAAGCACTTTATAGTCATTATATCATTTGATTCTCACAACAGCCCTGTGATTTCAGTATTATCATTTCCATTTTACAGATGAGGAGACTGAGACTTAGAGACCTTAAATGAATTACCTGAGATCAATCACATAGCCGGCATATTGTGCAACCAGGAATTGAACTTAAGTTTTTTATAATCCCAAAGAGTGCCATGACTTTCCCTCATAGTAGAACTGCCTCTGGTGTAAAAGGAAGCCTCTGTTGCCTCCTTTCCCTTCTAACAATAGTTAATGGATATCTTTTTTCCTCAGCGCTAGGCAACATGACAGATCTCCGACAAAATATCCTCCTCCCATTGCTCTATATCTGTAAGCCTTTGTAACTTAGCATCCTTATAGATTGGTCTGGTTGTTGAGCCAAAGAAGATACTGTTATACCCTTTGACTAAGAAAAAAAGTTTTTTATTAGACAAAGGATATAAGGCAGAAAACACACTGCATATCACCCATGCTTTAATCCTGGAATTCAGAGATGTCCCTGGATTACCAACCAGAAGATGACTAGCCACCATCCATTTCTTATGGTCCTGGTTGACTTGGTCTATGGGTAATTGTGGGATTGGTTTTACTTTGTTTTGTTTTATTATAAGTTGCGAGTGACATGAGTAAGCATACACCCTAGTCATAGTGACAAGAAACAGTCCAATGAGGATCAAACACTGTATCTTAACCAATCTTGGAGAAATTAGACAATATCTCATTGGGCTTCAAAGAGAGACCACATGAACTATATAAACTAGGAAAGAGCAATGCCAAAAATACAAACGAGAAAAAGGCCCAAGAATAATTCTGAATCATGAAAAAGAGATACTCTATTGAAAGCAAATCCTACAAATTTCCAAACCCTGTTCTATCTAGGAGCCTTGGATTTCTACACCCCATTATGGACAAATCCTTTTCTTTCTGTCAGTCTCTGTGACTCTCTCTATCTCTCTGTCTCTCTCTCATAATAGGCACTTATAAATGTTTGACTGACTGATTCTCAAACTCACCATGTCCAAAATGGAATTCATTATCCAAAACCCAACTCTTATATTAGTTTTCCTTTTTTCTACTAAGGGTACTACTATCTTTCCTATCAGCTGGGATTGAAATCTCATTTTTTTCACTCTCCCTACCCCTTCGCCACTTAAATTGCCAAAAATTGTCAATTCTACTTCCACATTTGGCCTCTTCTCCCTACTCACATGGTCACCATTGTAGTTTGGACCTTTATCACCCTAGCACCTGGAGTATTGGGAAGCTAGGTGGCATAGTGGATAGAGCACCAGGCCTGGAGTCAAGAAAACCTGAGTTCAAAGCTGTTTACCTGAGTTTCCTCATTTGTAAAACGAGTTGGAGAAGAAAATGGCAAACTGCTTCAGCATTCTTGCCAAGAAAACCCCAAATGGGGTCATGAAGGGTTAGATATGACTGGAAAATGACTAAACAACAAAGAAGCTTGCCCATAGTAGCAAATTCTGTACAGTTATAATGCAAACTACCAGTACAACACTAATCTTTCCAATAAGCATGGGGAAGGACTCTGCCCCCCAACTCTGGCTACTTATAAAGACAGAGGAAACTCTAGGAGATAAAGAATCTCCTTTCTGGTTTCTTCCTCAAAGGAGGTCAGTGCTAAATGAGCTGGAGCTGGCTTCCTGTCAAGTTCAACCTCTTTGCTCTAGAAACAGTATAGAGAGAAACCTCTGCTGCTTTACCTCAAATAACCATACAGAGTGCCAGAGAGAGCATCACACCAGGAAGCAGGAAGCCTGGGATCTATTCCTGGCTCTTTCTCTAACTAGTAGTTTCACCTTATACATGTAACTGAGGGGGTCTCAAACCTGTCGGTGAGTTGGGGTGGGGGGGGGGTGTCTATCCTAAGCATATGAAGACTTCCCCTGGTGGAATGGGAGATTAAGAACAATCTTTTCCAAAGGCCAAAAGGCAGCTGAAGTAGGTGTTGTGGAATGCTTAGAGCTCAGTTAGACATCAAAGATGCCAAGGTCATCCACTGCATCTTGAGCCATCACCAGTCATCTTGACTCTGACCTGATGACTTCATGCAGCCCTGCCTCACTTGAATCCAATTTATACACAAATCAAAAGACATCACCTATACCACTTTACCATTATACCTATCTGTCCTGTGGTGACAGGCAAGTGATGAAGTAGCAGGTGCAAATACACTAGGAGCTGTAGTCACCACCCTGCCCACAGGTGACCCAAGACATAAGATCACCTTCTCACTGGAAGCAGCAATGGGATTCGGCAGCTCCTGGGTGTCTGAGTATCCTTTTAAGGATCACCACGCTGCTCACTGTCAGAAAGGGGATAGAAAAGGTGCCTAAGAATTGTCTGCTTACCCACCCCTGGCCTGATCACCACAGCAGGCAGGGACCCCACCCTACCATTGAAACACAAGAAAATGTACAAAAACATCTGTAAAGACTCACCATCAATACATGGCGTGTGTACACACTTATAGGCAAAAGAAAATCCAGTAGATCTGAAAGGTGAGCACCTCTTGATGCAAGAGAGCTCAGCAAATATCACATCCAAATAGCAGCCCTGAGTGAAATAAGGCTGGCAAATGAAGGTCAGCTGACTGAAGTCAGAGCTGGATACACATCATTCTGGAATGGCCACCGTGAAGGGGAGTGAAGAGAAGCTGGTGTAGGTTTTGCAATCAAAACTAATCTAGTCAACAAGCTTGGGTGCCCACCAGAAAGAGTGAATGACAGGCTCATGACAATGCGATTGCCACTCACAGGAAAACACCATGCCACCATCATCAGTGCCTATGCTCCCACCATGACAAACCCTGATGAGTCAAAGAAAACTTTATGAAGATCTAGAGACCCTTATCATCAATGAGCCAAAAGTGGACAAGCTTATAATTCTGGGTGACTTTAATGCTAGACTAGGCTCAGACTACCAGACTTGGCAGGGAGTCCTAGGGAGGAACGAAGTTGGAAACAACAATGGTCACTAACTACTGAAGATTTGTGCATCTCGTGACCTTTTCATTACCCACACTGTTTTCCATTTACCTACAATAAAACTCCATGGATGCACCCTTGCAGCAAATATTGACATTTCATAGACTATGTGATTGTGTGGAGAAAAAACAAACAATGTGCAAATAGCAAAGGCAAGCTGTGGCACAGAGTGCTGGACTGATCATAGACTTATCATCTCCAAGCTAAATATTCTCATTCAATAAAAACAGCAGTCCCAAGGCAAAATGACTACCATAAGAATTAGTGTCAAAAGATTAGAGTGTTTCTCTAAGTTGAACAATTTTTTGCTAACTTGGAGGGAAAGTTGAGCCAACATACGGTTGGCAACAGTGAAGCAGAAAAAAAAGTGGACAGTTTTCAGAGATTTGGTGTACAGCACTGCATTTGCTCATCTGGGTCAGAACACTCACAGACATCAAGACTGGTCTAACCAAAATGATGGGGAAATTCAGAAGCTGCTAAATGAAAAAGAAGAGCTCCACAGGGTTTACCAGCAGGATAATTCATCTATGTTTAAGAAGGCAGCATTTAATTCCATCAAAAGTAAAAGTACAAGCAGAGCTTGGAGAGATGCAAGATTCTTGGCTCAGTAAGAAGGTAGATGAAATTCAGTTTTATGATGATAGTAACCATCCAAGGAGCTTTTATGATGCCATGAAAGCTATTTACACGTCAAAGACCTATGGTGTTTCTCAACCACTCAGTGCTTATGGAGCCACATCGATTAGTAATAAGGACATGATCCTAGAGAGATGGGCTGAATATTTCTGTAGTGTTCTCAGCAGACCATCATCAATCAATGCTGAGGCCTCTGATCATTTACCTCAGGTTGAAGTCAATCCCTCTCTAGCTATGTTCCAACTTAAGAAGAGGTTTTAAATGCCAATAGGATCCTTTCATGTGGCAAAGTATCTAGTGCTGATTCTATTCCAACTGAGATTTACGAAGTGGGGGATTTATTGCTTATACAGAAGCTGACTAAAATTTTCTGGGTTATAAGGCAAGAGGAGGTTCAAGGATGCCTCCATTGTCCATCTCTATAAAGGTAAAGGGAATAGATTGTCCTGTGACAATCACAGGGGGATCTCTCTCTTAGTCATTGCTGGCAAGATTCTTGCCAGAGTCCTCCTTAATAGACTGAACCTTCACCTGGAAGATGGTCATCTACCTGAGAACCAGTGTGGCTTCAGAAAGGGCCAAGGAATGGTTGAAATGGTGTTTCTGCCTGACAACTCCAAGAGAAGCATCAGAAGCAGAAAAAAAAGATCTTCACATAACATCTGTAGATCTGACCAAGGTTTTTGATACTGGTAGTTGTGAGGGTTTATGGAAAATTATATTAAAATTTGGTTGCCTGGAGAAGTTCATTAGTATTGTACATCAATTTCATGATGTCATGCTTGCCTGGGTTCTGGATAATGAATGATGTATTTATGCTTTCCAAGTCACCAAAAGAATGAAACAAGGCTATGTACTTGCTCCCATGCTTTTTAACATGATATTCTCAGTCATATTGTCAAATGCCTTCAATGAGGACAAACATGGCATCAAGGTCAGCTACCACACTGATAGTAAAGTTTTCAACTTGAAAAGACTGCAAGCTAATACCAAAGTGTAGGGAGTGTTGGTGCATGATTTTCTGTTTACAGATGATTGTGCACTCAATGCAGCCTCTGAAGATAGGATACAACAAAGAATGGATCAATTCTCTGCTGCTTGTGCTAATTTTAGCATAACAATTAACACCAAGAAAATACAGGTGCTCCATCAGCCACCACCACACCATCCATATGTAGAACCATCAGTTATGGCAAGTTCACTTACCTTGGTAGTGTACATTCAAGGGATGTACACATGATAATGAGGTTGATGCATGCATTGCCAGAGCCAGATCAGTATTTGAGAGGCTCTGAAGAAAAGTGTGGGGAAGAAAAGGTATTAGACTGACTACCAAACTGAAGGTCTACAGAACTGTTGTGCTGATCCATTGTTGTATGCCTATGAAACCTGGACAGTACACAAGTGCCATGCCAGGACACTGAACTGCTTCTATGTGAATTGTCTTAGGAAGATTCTGAAGATCACCTGGCAGGATAAGGTACCAGACACTGAGGTCCTTTCTCAAACTAAACTTCCAAGCATTCAAACTCTACTTCAGAGAGCACAGCTCTGATGGACTGGTTATGTTGTTTGAATGCACTTGCCAAAAAAGACTATTTGACGGAGAACTCACAGATGGCAAGAATTCACAAGGTGGTCAGAAGAAAGCAATACAAGGACACTCTCAAAGTCTCTCTTAAGAACTTTGGAATTGATTGTGTAACATGGGAAACACTGGCACAGGATTGCTCAGCATGGCATGCCCACATCAGAGAAGGTGTTGTGCTCTATGAGCAGAGAAGAGTTGAAGAAACTCAAAAGAAATATGAGATGCATAGATTTAGAGAATCCACCCCAAATGTTCACATGGACTATCTGTGTTAAATCTGTGGTAGTACATTCTGAGTTCATATTGGTCTGATCAACCTTGGTCAGACATGCTGTAACTTGACTGTAGCATAGTAATGCCATTTTGGTCCTCTTTGAGAATGAAGGACAACAACCAACCAACCAGCCAACCTCAACAATCATGAAGTTTAGGAGTTATCCTGATCTATTTCCATTTTCTTTTTGATCCTATTACTATATTAGATCAAAATAATACTAACACCTCCATTTATATAGCATTTTACAACTTGCAAAACACTTTCAAATAATTTTTTACAAAATATAAAAACAATTAAAATGTTCACCATAAGATGAATTACTAATAACTTTGAATACATACACTAAAAACAAATGAGGGTTTCAGATGCAGTCTTTATCTTTCCTGTGTATGTTCCGTTCTAGAATACAATCTATTTTCTCTGCCCAGTTTTCATCTCATACATGTTCTGGCCACTAGTTAGCACCCTAAAGATAAACTTTTATTAGTAGTATGTGATGCTATCAAGTTTTCCTTCTAGGCAACTGGAATCAGGTTAATCAGGCTTAGAAAACAATTTGAAGGTTGTGAAACAGTCAGTTAGAAGGGGCAGCCAAGAACACAAGACCATATATCCAATGGCAAAGATGTCAAGAAAAACTATGGGCTGCCAGGTACATGGAGAGAGTAGGAGCCTTGGATCTAGTCCCATCTCCACCACTAACATCACTAACTCTCTTGGACTAGTTTTCTCATCAGTAACATAATAAAAAGGTTAGATTAGTCCTCAATCTCACATTGTAGGCCTGTCTAAAGCTTTTGTAGTCATCTATTTTTACTACTTCTATCCAAAACTTTGTCTCTCTTCACAAGGAATCATTAGACCAATTATATATTCACCTTTTCAAAAAAGGACAAAGGACTGCATTATATGATTGGGAGAATAATGAAAGAAACATCACAAACCTGAGAGGAGACCTCAGACGGGATCATAGATATATGCAGCACATTTCATTATCATATCCTTCCAGGCAATGGTTTAAGGTAAATATTTACTGAATGCTGAAATATAAAAGTTAGGGTTTTTTTATTCACCAGACTAAAGAAACTGAGGCAACTAAATTTTACTTATATTACTGGACACTAGATTTGAATACCTTCTAGTAATTGGAAATCGCCACCAGCACTCCCAACCTCAAGCCTCTAGGGACCTGACTCAACCTTATGAATGATGGGCCAAATTTTGACTGATAAGTTAGAATCTTCTATCTTAAAGCAGTCAGAGGGAAGCCAAGGAGAAGAGAATTCACCCTGAGCGCAAGCTAGCAGACACAAGAGAAGCTATAGAAGATAGTACAGCCTGGAAACAGTCCCAACAAACACTATGTAAGAGCCCAAAGCAACAGAAGTAGCAGAGTATAAGTGCCATAGAAACAAGAGTAGAGTTTCTGGGATCAGGGTCTCTGAGGTAGGTCTAGATAGATCCTGTCTTTACCAAGTCATCTTGTATCAGTAAGCACCCCAACGTACACAGGAAGACCTGCTATCACAGGTCCCTGAATCTGAATTCATAAAAGGAAAGACAACTTTTGAGGGGTTAACAATCACTTTAATCAAGCATATGTATCAATCCTTTAACCAAGCACATATATCATTCACCTTGTTCAAGGGGATCAACACCCTGAACTTCAAAGAAAATACAGAGAAATTAAAAGTCAACAGATATGGCTTCCTCTGCCTGAATTCAACATGCAGTTCCAACTGTCTGACCACAGTTACCAGGAAGGGAAGCACCAACATCTGGGTTCTCAAAGCTGGGGGGCTCCTTAATGGCTTCCCAGAGTCCTCATCTGGCAAAACAAACACATCCAGTCAGTAAGACCCAAAGTATTCAACAGACATGGCTTCCTCTGCCTGACCATAATTCAACAGACAGGTACAGCTGTCTGACCATAGTTACCAGAGAGGGAAGCACTGACATCTGGGTTCTCAAAGTCAAAGGGCTCCTTAAGTGGCTTCCCAGAGTCCTCATCAGGCACTCAAACCTTCTTGCAAAAACTAAGCCTCAAAATAAAAATCACCCTCAGAGTCTTTATATACTTTTTAGAGCCAAAGGCATCACATCCCTTGAGAACCAGTGCCTCATTAACAAAAGTTATGGACCTTCTTACAAATTTTCCCAGACCCAACAATGGGTGGGAAAGATCCTGCTTAATCATATTCAAAAAGAGGCATTATACTTCTTGATTATACTAAAACAAAAGCAGCAAAAGATCCTATTTTATTTGCCATTACACATCCACAGAAGCAAACCAAAGCTAATAATTCCTCTCTTCCCAACTTCCTTTTGCTGCCTCCACTTTATTGGAAGAGTTTGTGTCTAGTCCTAAGCTTATCTCTTTTTTTAAAGTTTATTTGTTCTAGATGGAGGAATAGAGGCAGCAATCCAACTAAACTCTCCCAACAGTCTGCTCTCCAAACAACTTTAAAATAACATCTCAAAGCAAATTTTGGAGTGATAGAACCAACAAAATATCAAGGTGAGACATTTTTTTCAGTCTAAGACAATTTAGGAGGTCAGTAGAAGACATGTGTGACACTGGGGTAGAGTTCAGCCTAGAGCATGGCAGCACCACTGGTGGGCCTTGAAGGCATCTGCAACAGTGGAAGCAACAATTTCAAGAGTTCTCAGCCCGAAAATGGTAAGGGAGTCAGACAATCGTCAGAAAGAGATTACAGGGGACCTATGCTGACACTGGGTGCAGGGTGTGGCACTATTTGGCAACTCTATTGTCCATACATAGTTCTGGGTCATAGTTCCAGGCAGAAAAGAAAACTTGTGACAGGTTCAAGGGAGCAGGGGTCCTGGTCCTAGTTCCAAGGCAGAGAGGAGTAGCGCTTGCAACTACATGGAAACAAGGGCCTTCCAGGGTAAAGACCAAAGTGAAGTCCAGGAGAGCAGAGAACATACCTCTCCCCAGTCACATTACCTTGGAAGAACCAAAAACTTGCAAACTAGCAGAACTAGTTCTGAAAACAGAAGCACAAAAAAAGCATAAAGAATAGGATAGTGTCTCATCACCCTCAGATGAGTAAAGTCCAACTTTAACAAAGTTCAAAGTCAACAAACAGGCTAGGAAATGAGGAAACAAGAAGAACCTGACATTAAAAGAACTTGACCATGATGACAGTGAAAAACAACACACAAACTTCCAAGACGGCAATTTAAGGAGGAAAAAAACTAAAACAAAAACATCCAAAAATGCTAATTGAACACAAGCCTGACAAGAATGTCTGGAAGAGTTAAAGTAAGAGTGGTAGAGTCAATTTGGGGGTGAGAGTGATATAAAAAAAATTATGAAAACATAACTAATGGCTTGGTAAAAGAGGTACAAAAAATAAATACTGAAAAAAATAGTACCTTAAAAAAGAGAATTGACCAAATGGTAAAAGAGGTATAAAAATCACTGAAAAAATAATAATAATTCCTTAAAAATTACAGTTTGAAAAGTAAAAGTTAATGACTCCATAAAACCTCAAGAAAAAATTAAACAAAGTCAAAAGAATGAAAAATAGAAGAAAATGAAATCTCATTGGAAACACAACTGATTTGAAAAATAGATCAAGGAGAGATAATTTAAGGATTATTGAACTACCTGAAAAATAACTTCAATATCATATTCCAAGAAATTATAAAAGAAAATTGTCTTGACGTCTTAGGTCCAGAAGGTAAAATAGAAATTGAAAGAATTAGTCAATGAAAGAAATCTGCCCCCCCCAAAAAAAAAACCTTCTAGGAATATTAAAGCCAAATTTCAGAGCTCTTGGGACAAGGAGAAAATATTGTAAACATCCAGAAAGAAACCATTCAAATATCAGGGAACCACAGTCAAATCACACAATATTTAGCAGCTTCCACATTAAAGGAGGAGAGGGCTTGGAATATGATACTCCAGAAGGCACAGGAGCTTGGATTACAAGTAAGAATTAACCTGCCCAGTAAAACTGAGCATAATCCTTTGAGAGGGAGAGGGAATGGATATTTAATGAAATAGGGGTCTTCCAGGCATTCCTGATGGAAAAAACCACATAGAGCTGAACAGAACATGTGACATTCAGACAACACTCAGGAGAAGGATAAAAAGGTAAACATAAAAGAGAACTCATACAGGACTGAACAAGTATAAGCTTTTTACATTGCTACATGGGAAGTATCTATAGCCATAAAAAAATACTCTGAATCGTTATTGATTAGAAAATGCAAATTAAAACCACTCTGAGGTACCACCTCACACCCATCAGATTAGCGAACATGACAAAAAAGGAAAGTGATAGAAGCTGGAGAAGATGTGGGAAAACTGGAACACTAATACACTGTTGGTGGAACTTTGAATTGATCTAACCATTCTGGAGACCAATTTGAAACTATGTCCACAGGGCTATAAAACTGCATACCCTTCGATCCAGCAATATCACTACTAGGTCTGTATTCCAAAGAGATCACAAAAAGCGGGAGTGGACCCACATGTACAAAAATATTTACAAGCAGTTCTTTTTGTGATGGTAAAGAATTGGAAACTGAGGGGATGTTTGTCAATTGGGAAATGGCTACACAAGTTGTGGCATATGAATGTCATGGAATACTATTGTGTTATAAGAAATGATGGATTGTTGGGGGAGGGAGGCGGGAGGGTTAGGTGAGTGGGAATTGAGCTTAGCATGAATGCCTTTCCTTATTGGGCAATGGAGATAGAATGGGAGTATGATTGGCTGGTGGTTTTCAGGAGGTG
>CM053769.1:390057718-390181276 GCA_028658325.1 Potorous gilbertii
TCCATGGCCTGAGCCCATGGGATACCTATTTCAGATCTTTGGGATACAGAGGCTTTGACTCCTATGTCTTTACCTGATGGTAAGCAGATCTCTTCCTCGTCAGAGAGGAATGGTGGAATCATTTTCTCAAGAAAATAACCTTCTATGGTCTTAGTTTCTTTCCCTTTTCTGGGCATTTTCCCATTTTCCATTTTACTTGACTTCTGAGAGTCCTCTCCACCCCTGGCCTAGGTCTGCCCAGCTAGTGCTTGGGGTCTGAAATTCAAATGCTGCTCCCCAGCCTCAGGGCTTTTGGCGGCAGGCCTGGCTGCTATTCAATGGGAGCTTATCTGCTGGTGCTCAGGTGGGGGCAGGGCCACCTCCCAGGCACAGTTCCCTCAGGGCGTTTATGCAGAGACCTTCCGTATTGGAGCTGCTGCAGAGCTCCTGCCTGCTCCGGGAGCCTCTGGCCGCCGCTGCCACTGCCTCCCGAGGGGGCCTGAGTCCCAGAGATACCCCGCTCCCCTCTCAGCCCGTCTCTCTCACTGACCTGTGCGTCTGTGGGTGGAGGGACCTTCGTGGCTCCTGGAGATTCCGGTCCCTGAAGCCTGCTTGGATCTGCTCGCTCCTCTCAGTGCCGCGTGGCCGGGGCAGGGCACGACAGGGCTCCACTCCCATCTAGGGCTCAATGGACCTTTGGGTTAGGTTTTTTAGGGCTCTCTGCAACGGAAATCTCCTTCACTGTGTTGCTGCGTGGCTTCCACTGTTTCAGAATTTGTCAGGAGTTCTTTTTAGAGGAAATCCATGGGCTGTGGGTTCGGAGCTAGCAAATGTGAGTCTTTCTACTCCACCATCTTGGCTCCACCCCCAATAGCATTTTTTTAAGAACAACTTTGAGTAGCCAAATCATTCTGACTATTATAAATATCTAAATTAACCTCAAATATCCTATGAAGGAAGATGCTATTTGAATCCAGAAAGGGATATTGTTGTGTTGTAGGAAAGATGAGCTGGTTGATTTAGAAAAACATGGAAAGACTTGAACTTATAAAGGAAGATGCTATACACCTTCAGAGAAACAGATGATAGGAGGAAATAAACATAGTGTAGTCTTGCACATATGTGTATGAGTGTATATGAATGTGTGTGTATGTGTGTAATCTCCACACTTAATTGTAGCCTTCTTTAGGGTGGTGGGAGAAGGAGGGGAAATAAAGTTAAAAGTACACTGTAGAAAACAAAAGAACACCAACAAGGAAGCTAAGAATAGCTGGGCAACTTTGAAAACTGTGTAGTATTTATTATATAGGCTTCCTTGAAATAGAAATTGATTGCTTTATATAGAATCCTCTCTTGTGGTCTGCTCTATACATGGTGATGTTTTTTTTTTTATCATTTCTTGTTAAACTATAAATTTATAAAATTACCCAAAAAAAGAATATTAAAAAATATTTTTACATGTAATTAGAAAAAATAAAATGCTATTAAGTGAAAAAAATAAGAGCTATTCCCCAGATGAGAAATGGTCAAAGAATATAAATAGGCAGTTTTCAGAAGAAGAAATCAAGGCTATCTACAGTCACATGAAAAAAAACTCTAAATCTTTATCAATTAGAGAAATACAAATTAAAACAACTCTGAGGTACCCACACACATCTATCAGAAATGACAAATGTTGAAGGGTATGTGAAAAAATAAGTACACTAATGTACTTATGAAGGAGTTGGGAACTAGTCCAACCATTCTGGAGAACTATATAGAACAATGCCCAAAGGGCTATAAAACTGTGCACGTGAGGCAGAGCTAGGATGGTAGAATAGAAGCAGGGACCTGCCTGAGTTCTCTCCCAAACTCCTCAAAATGCCTATAAAAATAACTCTAAGCAAATTCTAGAGCAGCAGAAGGCATAAAATGAGAGTGAAACAGATTTCTAACCCAAGACAATCTGGAAGGTCAACAGGAAGACTCTATTACACCAGGCTCAGAGTAGAATGCAGCATAACATAGGCTATGCTGCCACAGACAGGACTGGAGCAGACCTCAGGGTGCTGAATCACTGGTAGCTGTAGCAGTTCCCTGACTTCTCAACCCAAAAATGCCAAAGACAGCTTCAAAGGACAGAGGGAAAATTCTTTCACCTGGGTGAGAGAGGAATGTGTTTCAGTTCCAAACCCAGCCACAGGACAATGGCAGACACTGTTGCAGCTGTGGCTGCTTCTGGCGCTCTCAGCCTACAGACAGTGGAGGAATTGAAAGCTGATCTGGGTCGCAGGTATGAGTGGTAGTCCTGGAAGGAGGAGGAGCACTGGCATGGCAGAGTTGGTGGTGGCTTTGGAAAGAGAATCCTACTTGCAGTTCCAGAACATAAAAGAGTGCTGGTGGTTGCTCATAGACAAGACTACAGGCCAAGAGAGGAGTAATTACCTCTCCTTTGATCATACCACTTTGGAGGAACTGAGAATTTACAGGTCCCTAGAGAGATATCTCTGAAAACATCTACACTAAATCCCTGAAATTTGGGGCAGTACAACTTCCACTTAACAAAGAGATCAAAAGTCAAGTAATTGGCTGGAAAAATATCCAAAAAGAGGGGGGAAAAACATGACCATAGAAGGTTACTTTTTTGATGAAAAGATATTTACTTACAATGAGAAAGATCAAAGCATACAACCTGAAGAACATCAGAACATGCAAGAAGACAGCAAGGTCAAGGTTCCTGCATCCAAAGCCTCCAATAAAAATATGAAATAGTCTCAGGCCATGGAAGAGCTCAAAATGAATTTTGAAAATCAAGTAAGAGAAGTAAAGCAAAAATTGGGAAGAGAAATGAGAGTGACGCAAGAAAATCATGAAAAATGAGTCAATTGCTTGTTGAAGGATACCCCTTCAAAAATGCTGAGAAAATAATACCTTTAAAAAATTGACTAACCCAAATGGCAAAAGAGGTTCAAAAAGCCAATGTGGAGACAATTGCCTTAAAAAGTAGAATTTGCCAAATGGAAAAGGAGGGCCAAAAGCTCCCAGAAGAAAGTAATTCCTTCAAAATTAGAATGGATCAAATGGAAGTTAATGACTTTATGAGAAATCAAGAAATTATAAAACAAAAACAAAAGAATGAAAAAAGTATCAGACAATGTAAAATATCTCATTGGAAAAAAACCAACTGACTTGGAAAATAGATCCAAGAGATAATTTCAAAATTATTGGTCTACCTGAAAACCATGATCAAAAGAGACCCTAAACATCATCTTTCAAGAAATTATCAAGGAAATCTACCCTCATATCCTAGAACCAGAGGATAAAATAGAAATGGAAAGAAAGAATCCACTGATCACCTACTGAAAGAGATCCCAAAAGATAAACTCCTGGGAATATTGTACTCAAATTCCAGAGTTCCTAGGTCAAGGAGAAAATATTGCGAGCAGCCAGAAAGAAACAATTCAAGTAACACAATCAGGATAACACAGGATTCAGCAGCTTCCACATGAAAGTATTGAAGGACTTAGAATAGGTTATTCCAGAGGCCAAAGGAGCTAGGATTAAAACCAAGAATCACCTACTCAGCAAAACTAAGTATAATATTTCAGGGGGAAAAAATGGTATTTCAATGAAATAGAGGACTTCCAAGCATTCTTGTTGAAAAGACCAGAGCTGAATAGAAAATTTGACTTTCAAAAACCAGAATCAAGAGAAGCACAAAAAGTTTAACAGGAAAGGGAAGCCATAAGGGAATCATTATAGTTGAGCTATTTACATTCCTACATAGAAAGATGACATTTGTAACTCATGAGACCTTTCTCACTATTAGAGTAGTTGAAGGGATTAAATACATATGGACAGAGGGCAAAGGGTGAGTTGAATAGGAAGGGATGATATCTAAAAAAATAAAATTAAGGGGTAAGAGAGGAATATATTGGGAGAAGGAGAAAGGGAGAAATAGAATAGGGTAAATTATCTCTCACATAAAAGAGGCAAGAAAAAGCTTTTTCAGTGGAAGGAAAGAGGGGGGAAGTGAGAGGGAAAGAGTGAACCTTACTCTCATCAGATATGACTTAAGGAGGAAATAACATGAACACTCAATTTGGTATGAAAATCTATCTTACACTACAGCAAGGTAGGAAAAAAGGGGATGAGATGGGGGTGGGAAGGATAATAGTAGGGAGGGCAAGTGGGAGGAGGGGTAATCAGAAGTAAACACTCAAAAGAGAGAATAGAATAAATGGGAGGCAGGATAGGATAGAGGGAAATATAGTTAGTCTTTCACAACATGACTGTTATGGAAGTGCTTTGCATGACCATATATGTATAACCTATATTGAATTGCTTCCCTTCTCATTGGGGATGGGTGGGGAGGGAGGAAGGGAGAGAAGTTGAAACTCATAGTTTTAAAAACAAATGTTAAAAATTGTTCTTACATACAACTGGGAAATGACATACAAGAAAAAGAGCATAGATATCTATCTCACCCTACAAGATAATAGAGAGGAAGGAGATGAGAGAAGGGAGAGGTGTGAGAGAAGGGAAGGCAGATGGTGGGAAGAGGTAATTGAAATGCGTGATATCTTGGGGTGGGAAGAGGGGAGAGATGGGGAGAAATTTTGAAGCTCAAAATCTTGTGGAAGTGAATGTTGAAAACTAAATATTAATTAATTTTTTAAAAATTCCAACATTAATCATGTCCAAAAAATGTATGTCCGTTTACATTTTAAGTTCACCAAATCTTTGTCAGGTGGTGAGTGCTATGTTTCCTTTACATTCTTTTGGAATGGTAGTTTATCATTGCATTGATCAGAGTTCTAAAGTCTTTCATAGTTGTTTTTCTCTATGAAGTTTTTATTGTATAAATTGTTATTTTTCTATTCACTTTGCATCAGGGTATGGAAGTCTTTAAAAGTTCCTCTGAAATAATCTATTTCATAACTTCTTAATTAACCACTTTATTTCTGATCTATACCATGTACTATGTAATGTTTGTTACCTAAATGCAGCTGAGAATTGCAATAGAGTAGAAATAGCAATAGATAAGAAAGAGAAAGAAATTTTATATCTGTGATATCTGTATACTCAGGCAAATTTCTTGGTTGGGGCCTCAGACCAATAGAAAGAGAATTATTAATTCAGTTTTACAACTTCTCAAAGCAAAGAAAGAAACTTAAACCCAAACCTTTTCTAAGCAACAAGTGAGCATCTTTGCCTAGGAGAGGCTATAATTAGTCTCAACTTTGACTCCTTTTTTTTCCAATATGTTACCACGACAAGTTTGAACAGAAAAACCAAATTCTCCTGAGGCATGAAACAGTCAAAGGAGTGCCTAAAGAAAAAAAATCATGCCTGAAGGGATGGTCTGAGTAGGAAACTCAATCTTCATAAGGATGAAGGTATGAAGATAGTGTGACAAATCCTCTGCTCACTAAAAATAGCACCATGCCACTATCACCACCCACCATTACCACTGTAGTCTCATAAAACATAAACTTCAAAAATGAGACTCCAAATGCCAAATTTTTTCTCTAGTGATCATCAAGCATATGCAAGAATATAGTCAATTTTCATGATTTTTATCTTTAACCAGAAACTAAGCTCATGCAAATAGACCAAAAATTATTATTTTTTATCTTCCTAAGGAATGAGAGATCACTCAATAGGCAATAGGGATTTAAAGTCACATCATTATAATTAATTGACCAAGCCAACTCCTGCTCAATACACAAACTCATGAGTGATTTGTGGTGCAATTGGGACATTGTATATATTTTCTGTTTTGTTTTAATTGTTTTTTATAAGTATTAATTTTGAAAAAACTCTTTCAAATCAACAGCTTATTCTAGGTAAGAGAGTAAAGCATGTGTAAAGCCTGCAATACAGATAGCCAGTCCAATTCCTTGAGTCAATTCAAGTCATTCTCTGATGGGGTAAATAGTTCAGGAACAGAGCCATTATAATCACAAATACGATCTAACTTCAGCTCCCAACTCATCCAATGGCACATTAATTTTGTTGGTAATGATTATGTTTGTCCCTGCTGATACCTAAGATCAGCAGTTTTCTCATTGCAGTCACAATTTACAATTCTTCTATCCAAACTGCTGGTGAATGCTGGCATTCTTGAGTCAAGGAATTTTTCAGAGTGATACTGGAACTCAATTGCAGCAATAATATGAGTGGACACTTTTCTCTTTTTAACTGATGGAGTCAACATATCATTCTCTACATGTATATTCACGCTGTCATTGGAGATATTCTGGGCCATCTCTTTTCACAACCAAAGAATTGGATGAGTTTTTCCATGCCTCTCATCAAGATAAGTTGAGATCTAGAGTGAGTGTGAAGAGGCTGACTGACTTTTATCATCTTCTGGAGAAGATGCTGTATGATGAACTTCAATGAGTTCAGTTTATGGATAAGGTCCTTGACTCTTGCTTTTGCATCATCAAGCCTAGTAATTTTGATCATTTCTTATAAAGTTCATAAAATGACAGTTTTGTTTTACATCAGTCAGTGTTTTGATCATGTAAGCCCATCTTGTCAGTGTTCCATTGGGATCCCAGTTCTTATTTGTGCAATCTTCTCCATTACTATATGTCACACAGGACTCGCCTGGATGAGTCTGAATACCATCCCCTCAAAAATAAAAGAGCTGTATTTCATTTACTTGAAGTGCATGTACCTATAAGGACAAAGTTCAAAAAGGATCGTTGTTTCTTTACATTTCATTTGAACATCCACAAGAATATCCAAACATAGTAAGTATGCTATCAAAATAGACATATCACTACTGACAAATCAATTTTTTGAATTCCAAAGGTGTCACTTAACTGATCAAAAATAAACTAAGCATTAATTGTTGAGTCCCTGAATAGACAAAACAAGTTCGACTGGAAAATATTTTTCATTGTCAAAATAAAACAAAATAGTGGTTATCTGTTCATGGTATCCACAGTCAATGGTAACATCAGTAGTTATTGAAACCATTTTTCCACTTGGTAAAGACACAATTTTCAATTCCATCACTTTGTCAAAAGGCACACAAATTAATTTGGATGAAAATTAGTGTGTCAGGAAATTTATTATACATGTTTTGACATTACAGGTTCATGTTTTAGAGTATATTTACAAGATTTAAACGTTAATCTTCCTCAAAACTCTTAGCTCTTTCATTGTGACTCACCGTCTCCTGTGTTTAGCATGAAATAAAGAGTAATTTCATCTTGTTGCTCCACTGGACTTTAATCATGGCACTACTCTTCCTATTTGGACAAATAAATCTACTTGCCTACAGACAATACATCAACAGGTTTCCCTTCATTAAAACTTAACCATGAAGAATAGTTCAATCAATTAGATGTTTTTATTACATTTACCTGTTCGATTTCTGAATCCCTTATCAATAAAGCCTAAATCAATGTGACCTTTGTTTGCTGCATTATTAGAGGAGAAAAAATGAGAACAAAAACAAAGTGCTTTGTCTTTTAATGAAATATATTATAATGACCTCTACCTCTTCTACCAATTGTTATTTTAAAAGCTTGTTTAAGAAAATAAATAAAATTTTAAAACGTATTCCCTATTTTATTCTAGCACACAGGGACAATCTGAACTTCTAGATAATTTATCTGGGTGTTCTCTCTCTTTTAAAAAATATATGACAGACTGAGTCAACAGATGGAATATTTGATGACTGAATAGGAGCTACATTGACCTGAACTGAGACAAAATCTATTTCTGTTGGTCATTACTCCATTTATTGTACATGCTTGAACAGATAGTGGCATTATCACATTATAAATGCTTAATGAGAAGTCCAAGGTCTGTGCACTATCATAAGCATATCTATTATAATTTAGTTTGTATGCCCTTTTTCTGATCTTAGTGATGAATTGATCTATATTTTAAAATGAAAAAGGCAACATAAAATAGAAACAAAATGTAAAACCACAGGGTTGTTATGCTATTTCAGGATATACAAAAAAAATTACAAATAATACACTGGACTTTTCTTATATAGGTCAAAGACTTTTCTTAAGTAAGTAATTTGAAGGGAAGGAGAAAAGAAATGGTATGAGCATTTATACAGCTACACAGCTATGTACCAGGTACTATGGACGAGTGCTATGCTAAGTGCTTAACAAGTATTACTTCATTTCATAACCCCAGCAACTCTGAAGGTAAGCACTATTTTTCCTCCCATTTTATAGTTGAGGAAAAGGGGGCAGACAGAGTTTAAGTGACTTGCCCCAGGATCACACAGTTACTGTCTGAGGCCAAATATGAACTTAGGTCTTCCCGACTCCAAGTCCAACACTCCATCCACTGTTCCAGCTGGGTGGGTTGGGGAGAGCAATGCTAAGGAGGTTTCATAAGAGAGGAGGTAAGCACTATGAATGAGCATGGGATTTCTATACATTTCTATATCATTTAAATGATGTGACTGAATAACACCAATTTCTACTTGAAAACCACATGAGTGTATCATGATTAAATTAAAACACAAAGCCATGTCTTCTTTTTTGACTTGAGAATGTGCCTGGACATACTTGGCCCACTCCACATGCCTGCCCTCACTTGGGATCTCTGAACAAGATGACTTCTTATGTTCCTTTCTGCTATAACTATCTATGATTCTAAGATTATTTCCAACTCTAAAGTCTTAGAATATGAACAGGAGAAATTAAAGTCAGGTAATAGAAAAAGTACCATAATTCAGGCTGAAGAGGGGCAAGGACTTGAAAAAATGTAGCGACACATGATGGTGCCACCTCTTTCCTCTGTCCTTGGTTTGTAGATTCAGTGTGAGTTACCCTCCCAACCTGCTTCATGATATAAACAAATATCCTTATGCAATGCAATTCATTTTAGTAATTCATTAAAGTAGCTGTCTGGACATCAGTGCTATTTCCAGTGGTAAACTCATTGTGATCAGGGATAGGTTGTCCTTATATGATAACTAACATGATACTGCTCCGACATAAGCAAACAGTAAGTGCTTTTTAGTATCAATGCCACCACTACTGAGCACTGACATGCTGTACGCCAGCTTAGGCACATCCATTCACTTCATAAGATCATAGGTTAAAGATGAAAAGATTCTTAGGTGCTACCTATTCCAATCCCTTCATTTTACCAATGAGGAAACTAAAGTCCAAAGAGGTTAACTGACTTGCCCAAGGTTACAGAGGAAGTAAGTAGCATGTCCAAACTCCCAGTCTACAATAAAAGAAACAGAGGCAGAATCCCAAACCAATAGCACTTTATTAAAGGGTACATGGTCCCTTCTAATGATCTTCCTCATGATCTGGGATGCCCTCAGTCTCCAGGGCTTTATTTTATAGTACTCCATACCCAGCAACACAGAAGAAGCAAAGTAAAATACAGCCTCATTTGTTGATAGACCTTGTTCTTGATCCCCCAGAAACGATGCATCATCACGTGTGGTTACAGGATGGGTAAGGCAAAGGTCATCTCTGCTTAGCAGTCATAAGATGGGGCACCTTTTTATGTTGGGCAAGAAAGGGTAGTCTGGAGATACAAAAATAAGTTGGGGGACTTCTCATATCATATCAAGATATCCCACCCATGCTAGATTTGATCACAGTGATTAAACAAAAGAGGGCAGAAGTCCAGAGTACTCCTGTCCTCTCACCTACACTGGCCTGGATCTCCCAGAACCAAAGGGTGAAGATCCTCTAGTCAAAGATTCTTGTGGTCAGGCAACTCAACTTTACAACAGGTAGAGAACTTAGAGCCTGAATTTTAAAGTTGGGGGCCTATTATAAGACAGAATCTGTCTTATCTATTATCTTAAATATAATATGTGTAAAATATGTACTAAAATATGTAATTCTTATACTAATACTAGCTGACCAGAATGACCGAATGTATATTAACAGATAAGTGTTATACTACTACTCTTATGAAATCACACCAAGCTGAATAATACTGATAATATTGGAATTGTATATAATTGGACTAAAATACAGGTACAATAAATCATTCCTCTCAGTGGCTGAGCCAGAGGTCAAAACCATGTCCTCTGATTCCAAATACAATGATCTTTTTTTTACTGTGTTACCACAATGACAAGGAAGCAAGCTGAAGTAGACTATCTGGACATATCTTGGAAAACAAATTCTGCAGATATAGCTTATATTTTAACATTTCTCTGTACCTGCACTGAAGTCCCTGAACCTTGTATTCTAAGGCATATAATTAAGGAAGTAACAGCCAAGCACAGGGGCTTTATCTAGATCCTTATAACATCCTCTTACAACTGGGAGGGTCTACAACTACTTATAATTATAAGAACTCATTATATATATATAATTTTCTTACTGCTGTAGTGCAAAAGTTTTCCCTATTTTACAGATGAAGAAACTGAGGAGGCTGCTTTGACTACACAGTCAATAGAGTGGTGGAGCCAAGATTCAAAGATATGGGCTCTAATTTCAAGCCTAGAGATCTTTCTAATTAAATACCTATTAGATATCAGGGATTAGGAGATGCACATATAAGGAACAGCCCATCAACTTACTGAAAAGTACAAGAAAATGTATTTTGTATGAAACATTTAAAAAGTAGCTTGGGAGATCCACAGATGATTTAGAGAAAGGGAAAAAAACTGGTCCTCAGCTAAAAGCGCTTGACAAGAAATATAGAGAATGCTGAGAGGACCAGCGTGAAAGCATACCCCCCAGAGGCAAAAGTACAGATTGATTTTAAAGATGGTTGCAGTGAATTGTTTTCCACAGTAGCTAATTCACTTGGGGTAGTTTTTAAGGCAGTTAGGTGGCACAGTGCATAGAGTGCTAGAACTGTAATTAGAAAAACCAGAGTTTAAATTCAACCTAAGACACTTATTAACTGTATGACCCTAAGCAAGTCACTTAATATCTATTCAAAAATATACAAAAATGTAAATACTTAGCACAGTTCAAGATACAAAGTATGCCATATAAATGATTGTCCCCACCTACCCCCTAGTCTTTTCAGGATTTGGAAGTTTTGCTAAGAAACTGAATCAAAGAACTATTTGGGGTTGTTGTATTTTGACTTTGTGCATCATAACTGACAAATGTGGATTTAGGTTTCCCAACCTAAGTTAGAAGTGGCTCACTACATAAAAGGTTCCCATCTGAGCCACATCAGAAGCTGCTAAAAATATTACCTGAAAATACTCAGAGAAGCCTCTTCCAGAAGATGAGCAGCTGGTCAGGGAAAGGTTATGTTTCTCGTTTGCATCATTGAGAGGCTGAGAGAAGGGGAACCTATTAAGTCTTGCACTTCTCCAGCCTTCTTTGACTAGGGAAAGAAAAACAGAGAAAAGCCTGAAAACTCATGGAGGACAGATCCTGAAAAACTTTGCAGATCCTAAGCATAAAGGGAATTACTTTTCACTGAAAGAAAGTCACACTGCCTCAGCACTCAGTCACAGAAAGAGACCAGGGAAGGTCTGCTGGTGCCATGTTTAAGGCTACTGTCATTTAAAGAGCTTCACACTGCTTTGGCAACCTGAGACTAGTAGAGAAGTAGATTTGTCTAGAGCAGGAGCTCAAAGGATCATAAGAGGGGCAATCTTGCCCAGCAGGATCAGACTGGTCCCCAAAGAGAGGCCAGATATACAGGCTTGTGGTTCAGAGCTACGAGTTGTCCTTGGTACATGAGTTTCCCTACTCACATGATTCATTGCTAGTTTTTTATAAATTTGTGTATTCCCTCACTATGTGAGGAGTGTAGTGCACATTTATGGGTAAGCTGTAATGTTTTGATTATTCCTGTTTTTTTCTATTTAGGTAAATGCTTTTGTCTCCTCATTTCATATTTAAGACTTAATAGTGTCCCTGATTTGTGCAAATGACAAACATACTGGTAGCTCAGGAGCTACAAATGTGTGCATTTCCCCCTCGCCAGGGTTACTATTAGGACCCTGAGGGTGGGTTGTGGCAATATGGTAAGGATGGTCAGGCCTAACTCTGGGGAGAGAAAAGGAAAAAAAAAGTGACAGGCTGTAAGATTAGGGTGTCCTTCACATTTAGAAAGTGCTTCTGGTGACTTTAACCAACCAGTATTTATTAGATACTCTAGTGTCATAGGAATCTACTAACAAGAGGAAAAATGCATTTTTAAAAAGTTTTCCGGTATATATTCCTTTAGATGTCAAATCAGTTTCTGTGATTCTGATGCTTTGAATACTTAAGTATTAATAGTTGATTATTTTATTCTTTATTAAACATTACTAATGAGTAATCTAGATGTTGTATCTCTAAAGCACTGGTGCTTTGTAATGCAGATAGAGCCACAAAGAGAATTCTTAGTCAAGAGAATAACCTGACCTAAGGGATAAAGATATTGAGGATATTTTACAAGTTACTATTGAAAATGTATGGAAATGTGAGATATTAATTAAAAGGAATGAGAGAAAGATAAACCCTTATCTACTTTCTGTAAATTACCTGAGAATGTGGATCCTTCTAAAATTCTTAGTATGGTAGGGATTTTAGAAAATTATCAGAACCTTGTTACCAAGCTTTATAAGAAGGAAAGGATACATCATAGATTTAACATAATTTTAATGAGAAAATATCTAAAGACAAATTGTTAAAATTAACTTACAATAAAAAGCACACAAAACAGCTACTGCTCCCCTTTTTGGGGAAGGACCCAGTGCCTCTGACTTTGTGGACTGCAGTGTCACCTTGGAATGTCCTTTATCACATGAGGTTTCCTCCCTCTGGAAGGCCAATCTGTTCCCATGGCCTTTTTACCCTAATACAGCCCTCTCTTCCAGCAGCCCCTTTCTCCCATTAGTGAGTTCTCCCAGCACTTCCACTCTCAGGAGTTGAGACAGATCAACCTTAATTCCCTTCCCTGCTGGGTTTTCTGAATTCAGATCCGTGCCCTGTGCTTGATGCTCTCCCCCCTGGAGGACCTCCCCGCTCTGCCTTCAGTTCCTTTGGTGTGTGCGTGAGATCTTCCTCTAAATTAACGGGAGCGGAGGACAAGCAGGAAGCAGAGCTGAAGGCAGCAGAGAGAACGGAGCTGTCTGTCCGCACAGCCCGCGTGTCCGAGCTCTCCAGCAGCCCCGGCCCTCAGGAGCAGAGGAGCCGGCAGCGCCAATGGGCGGCTGGAATGCCTGCATCCGCAACCTCGCGGCGGACGGGAACTGTCAGGACGCGGCAACTGTCGGCTATAAGCATTCGCCGTCCCCCGGCACGCCAGCTGAAGTCGCCGTGTTCCTGGGCAAAGACCGTTCACCTTTCTTCGTAAATGGGCTGACACCTGGCGGCCAGAAATGTTCGGTGATCGGGGATTCGCTGCTGCTAGATGGAGAGTGCACCACGGACCTTCGGACGAGAGCACGGGGGGCACTCCCACCTTCAACCTCGCTGTTACCGGGGCGGCCAAGACGCTGCTCCTGCTGATGGGGAAGGAAGGTATCCCCGGACGCTGCTCCTACTGATGGGGAAGGAAGGTATCCCCGGGGGAAGGATCAACAAGCAGGGTTATGAAATGGCTTCCCACCTTCGACACTCTCAGCATTGACCCGCCCCTTCTTCCCCAGGCTTCTGCACCATTTCCCTCACCGTTGTTTTTGGGGGGCCATTCCGCCACCCGTTTGTTGCTGCCAAACCTACACCGGGGGCGGGGGGACAGGTTGGACGGACAGGTGCCCCCCTCCTTTCCTTTTGAATTTCCTATGTGTAGTTGGGAAGATTTTTTTTTTTATTTTGTTGGTTTTTTTTTCTGGAAACATACTGGAATATGAATAAAAGATTCTAGTAATAAAAAAATAAAATAAAATAATGTAAGCGCTTTGAGAACAGGAATTGTCTAGGGGGTGGAGGGGTTGTATTTGCATCTCCACTGCTTAGTATAGTTCCTGGTACATAGTAAGTCCTTAGTAAATACTTCTTGCCTTGCCTACAGATGTTAAAATGCTTCTCATACTTCAAAGCATATTGATACATCACAGCAGAACCACAAACCTTCCTTGAGAAAAGTCCTCACCCAGGCCTGCTAAACACTATAAATCTGAAATCATCCGGCAATCTGGCAAAGATGCTTACAGAAAATAGAAAGGTGATAGTGATGGTGGCTGTGGTGGTGGTGACAGCGGCGGCGGCAGCGACTGCTGCTGCGACGGTGTTGCCTGGAAGGCATTTACCAATTTCATTCTACCTCCCATTTGGCAAAAGAAAAAAAAGAAGGAAAATTCTTTGAGTTCATGATTTAAGTGGATAGTCAACTACAGAAATCAATAGCAAAAAGAATGGTAGAATCTGAGGAAGCAAATGTCATTAGGTTAAAACAGATGTGCTAAAGTATAGTATACTTCAGAAATCTTAAGGCATGCCCAATTGGTTTTTGCTATAAAAAAAAAGCTGCTAATGTTGATGGATGGATTACTAGAAATAGTAAACTAGATTGAACGTTATTTCCAAACGACAGAAAATGGTGAAAATTCAATTCAATCTAACTTCAGAATATTTTCCCACGGGTAGACTATAAAGCTTCTGCAAGGGAACACATCTGATTGCTCAGAATCAGGAGCCACAATTGACCAAAGCTCTGATGTTAAATGGAAGAGTCAGCAGCCCCATTCCAATGTAGTAGCCAAGGAGCAGAAGCAGGGATCCAGACCATGTGAGGCAAGTTCACTACTAGCAAACAGCCAAAGTTTATTTCCTTATTACTGTAGCTTAGGATATACGAGTGATCTGTGTATCAGAAAGAGGAATATAATCTAGTCTTTTTGAGTGTGCATGCAGAAATCAGCATCAGAAATGTAGACGAAGCCAAGGATGGAGACTATCTCAGGCTACAAGGATGATCAGTTTAATAGTGGCACAGGCTGTATCCCAATCCATTCCACCTGGATTCATCAGATCTCTCATCCTTTCTCTGAAGTGTCAGTGACAACTGGAAAGGTAAATGTACTGCTGTCTTAAACAATGAATCAGAAATAAACATTATGTTCCAGTCTTTTTACTGGGGAAATTCAACTATATCTTATGTAAAGATTAGTACTTTGTGGACTAAGTGACAAAAGAAAAGAAAAGCCTCTCCTTATTTAGGTTACCTTAAAGTGAGTTCACTAAATGAGTGATTCAGACACAGCATCTCTAGTGCGTTCGTCTTAACTGGAGTCAACTCTAGTTTACTTAAAAAAAAAACCCAAAACCTATATACAAAGGTATAGTGTTCAATAAACCCAAAGATGCTAATCACTGAGGGAAAAATTCATTATTTGACAAAAATTGCTGGGAAAGTTGAACAGAAGTCTGGCAGAAATTAGGTTTAGACCAACACCATATCATATACCAAGAAAAAATCCTAATGAATATGTGACTGAGATATAAAAGGTCACATCATAAACAAATTAGAGATTCAAAGAAGAAATTATCTTTTAGACCTACAGAAAGGGGAAGAATTAATAACTAAAAAAATAAAGAGAATCATACAAGATAAAATGGACAATTCTGATTATAGAACATTAGAAAGATTTTGCACAAACAACTAATGCTGTTAAAAACATAGAGGAAACAAGTAAGTGGGAGGGAGGCAGGAAATCTTTGCAGTAAAATTAATCTGTTAAAGGTCTTATATCCAAGACATATAAGGAAATAATTCAAGTTTATAAAACTATGAACCATTACCCAATAGATAAATGGTCAGAGGATATGGAACAGGGAGTTTTCAAAGGAAGAAATTTAAGCTATCAACAACCACATAAAAAAAGCTCTAAATCACTAATAATTAGAGAAATTCAAATTACAGCAATTTGAGGTTTTTCTCACACTCATAAGACTGGCAAAGAAAAAAATAAAAAATAACAAATGTTGGAGGGACTGTGGAAAAACAGGTGGCTCAGCCATTCTGGAAAGTAATTTGGAACCATACCCAAAAAATTACTGTACTCTGTGCATACCCTTTGATCCGGATATATCATAACTATAGCTATTCAGCAAAGATATAAACGAAAAAGGATCTATATCTTCAAAAATATAGCAACTCATTTTAATAAGAGCTAAAAATTGGAAACTAAGAGGGCTTTCTACTGGGAAATAGCTAAATAAATTGTGGCATATGAATGTAATGGAATATTAGTGTGCCATAAGAAATGATGAAATGAACAGTTTCAAAGAAAACTAGAAAGAATTCTATGAACTGATACAGAGAGAAGTGAACAAAACCAGAAAAATCTGTACTGCGATAACATTATAGAGAAAAAAATTTAAATATTTTAGAATTCTGATCAACACAAGATTAAACCATAGGTTCAAGAGTATTAATATAATCTAATCTGAATTTAGGGAGGTAGGTGGCACAGTGGATAGAGTGCTGGGCCTGGAGTCAGGAAGACTCATCTTCCTGAGTTCAAATTCGGTTCCAACACTTAGCAGCTGTGTGACCGTGGGCAAGTCATTTAACTCTGCCTCAGTTTCCTTATTTATAAAATGAGCTGGAGGATGAAATGACAAAGCACTCTAGTGGTTTTGCCAAAAAAAAAAAAAACCCAATGGGATCACAAACAGTCACATATGACTGAAATGATACAATAACAATAACAAAATCTGGACCCAAGTTTCTCCCCTCTCCAGTACATCCAGGTGTAAGGTAGTCCTAACCGCGTTACTGCTCTGTCCACAGAGTTCCAGGGGATCCCTATTACTTCCAGAATAAAATGTCAAACTTTTCTATTTGGCATTTAAATCTCTTCATAGCCTAACCTCATCATACCTTTCACATCTTCTTATACCTTGTTCCCCCCACCCCATTCATGTTCCAATCAAGCCATATTGACCTACTTGCAGTTTCCTGAACATGGCACTCAATCTCCAATTTCCATGCCTTTGAACTGGCTGTCCGCCATACCTGGAATGCTCTATCCCCTCACCCCTACTTCTTAGTTTCCCCTGGTTTCATTCAGGACTTGACTTGAATCCTACCTTCTGCAAGATGCCTTTTCAAAGTCCTCCTAGATATTATTGCCTATCCTTTCAGATTCCCTTCGTATACTTTGTATGATAGTCTATATATTGTATGTACCTTGATATTTCCATGTAATCTCTACCATACAAGACAGTTCCAAAAGACTCATGACAGAAAATGTTATCCACTTTGAAAGAATTATGGAGTCTGAATGCATATCAAAGCATATTGTTTTTACTTTTTTTGTTTTTTGTGGCTTTTCCTTTTTGTTCTGTTTCTTCTTTCACAACACGACTAATGTGGAAATATGTTTCCATGATTGCACATATATAACTTATATCAGATTGCTTTGTATCTTGAGGAGGGGGAGGAAAGGGAAGAAGGAAAAAAAATTTGGAACTCAAAATCCTATAAAAATGAATGTTGAAAATTATCTTTATATGTAATTGGTAATGCAAAAAGAAAAAGAAAATAATGGAGATAACAGAGGTACTTACAGTCAGCATGTCTTAATTTAGGGATAGGTTCAAAGAGACTTATTGTCTAGCCACATCCTCAGTTCAGAAAAAGAAACAATATAAATATATGACTTACAATGCACTAGTAATATATCAAGATCTTCATAATAGTGAGAGAATCCAGATAAATAAACTGAATGTGCAGAGAATGCTCAAGATAGCAAGTCAATGGAAAGCTACATTACAGAGAGATGGGGCAATTTATTAATCTACAAAATAACTTCAGAGAATGGTCAGGATCCTATAAAATGAATGCACCACAACCACTTCCTACTTCTTAGGGAATTAATCAACTTTTCTAATAAACCACCAAACTGCAATGATGTTAAGTGGATTTGGAGGCGAGGAAAGTCCTTCTCATTTGAAAAAATATGAAAAAATAAAACGCTGACCAAACTAGATAATAATTAAAAAAAATAATACAGATGCAGATGAAATGATATATTGTTAACAACAACAACAAAATCAGAGAACTCAAACAAGTGTATCGCACACATAGGAGAATACTAGTTCAATGATGAGGAAGGGATAAGTCCCAGAAGCAACTCCATGTATAATATGTAGAACTACACATTCTCTAGACATGTTTTATACCATTTGTTGTTGTTTCTGATTTTTTCTTTGCTTTTTATAAAGTGTTGATATATATGTTTTATGTAATTTCATCATATATTACTTATATATTTTGGGTAATAGGTATTCTTGCTGTATTCCCCTATATCTGAATGATACATATGAGTTATAATTTGTTTGCTTATGGGCTGCATAATAGTGCACAAAGAGAATTATCATCATGGATGAGAATGGTTATTTTGACTATAATTGTATGTGTGTGTGTGTGTATATATATATATACATATATACATATATGTATATATATATATACACACATATATTGTTATGGATGAGAAAATGATCCCCTTTATTGAACTAGTATAAAATATGCTTGCTGTGTAAAAGGTTTAAAAGTACAAATGTTTTAAAATTATTGGTTATATTATATGTATATCCTTTGCTATCTTGACTTTTGATTTATAAGAACTACAAATGTTCACTAGAGCGGGGATGTTACAGTGCTGCCTTTTTCTTTGTGGATGTTTTATTTATGGCAAGAGACAGGAAAAAAAGATTTTATGAAACACAAAGAAAAGCACCTTCAGAGAAATAGATGATTCTAAGAATGATAGAAAAGCTGCCCTCCCAGGCAAAGGGGCTTGAGGAGAAAAATGAGGAGTTCCATAAGGACTAAAATGAAAACACGCCTCTTCAAGGCAGAAAAACAAACTGGTTGTAAGGATGGCTAGAGCAGCTAATTTACATAGGACTGTTTTTGGTACTTGGAAGTACTGGGAAATCTTGGAAACTCTGAGTTAAAGAATTGTTTGGAGACTATGGAACTGTTGTATTTGACTATTATTTATGGCCCCTATTCCCAAGGAACTTGTGAATTGGTGAGGGGAGGGGGGAAGTAATTACCTTACTTGGCACGCAAATGCCATGGTACAAAGTGGAACATGGCTGGTACATAGAAGAGGTGTGAACAAAGTAATAGAAGACATGAGGTGATGGAGATCACATCTAATTGGGGGAATAAGAACAGACTTTTTAAAAACCTGGCATTTGAAAGATGGATAAATAAGATTTTACCAGGTAATGTTGGAAAGGGAGTATATCTAAAAGACATAAGGACAATGTGAGAATTCATGGAATGGAAAATAACAGGATCAGTTCTGAGAACACTGAATAATCCCTAGTTTGTCAGGGTTGTGGACTACATAAAATGAAATAATATGAAATAGGTTTGGAAAGGTCCATTGAGTCTCATCTTGGACATCCTTGGAAGATAAATGAAGGATGATGGATTTTATTCCAGAAATAAAAGAGGATCAACAGAGTTGGGGATAAATGATAAGATGGGAAAACTGCAACAAGGTACCTTTAATGAGTTTGTCACCAAACCCCGATGAACTATACCCCAAAGTTCTTAGCCACAGTAAGCAAATGAAGAAAGGAAAATTTAGGTTTGATATAAGGGGAAAGAATTCCTAACAATGAGAACTATCCAAAAATGAAACCAGTTGCCTTGAGAGGTAATGAATTTCCTTTCATTAGAGGCCTTCAGGTGGAGGTTGAATAACCAGTTATCAGAAACATTATGGAGGAGATACCTGATTGGGCTTGGGTTAGACTGTCAATTAACTTTCAACTCTGTGCTTCTGTGGCTCATTAACTTATATAATAGGAAGTCACTAGAGGTTTTTGAGCAGTGGGTTGATATGATATACATTGTGCATTAGGAAGATTACTCTTTCAGGGATATGAAGGATGGATTAGAATAGAGAAAGCCTAGAGACAAAGAGATGGTTTAGGAGACTGTTATGAAAGTCCAATCAGGAGATGAGGGGATTAACTAAGATGGTGGCAGTTGTGGGAAGGAAGAAATAGATGTAAAAGGTATAATTAACAGGACTTGGAAATTAAATGCATATGAGGTGAGAGAGGGGTAATAGAGATGGAGGACTCAAAAATGACTTCAAAATTTTGAACCTGGATGAATGGGAGAATAATGGTATCATTTATAGAAACCAAGATATTAGGAGGTATGGCATGTCTGGATAATTAACTTAAAGAGTTTAGTTTTAGACATTTTGAATTTGAGATACTAGAAGGACACCCAGGTAGAAATGACCTGCTGACAGTAGTATGCAGAATTGGAATTTGGAGAAAAAGTTGAGGCTGTGGACAGACTTCTGAGAGTCATGTAAATAGAGATTGTACATCCCTTCTCCTCAGATTGGCCTTCAACTACCCTGACCCTCCAAATGTGGTTAGTATCAAGGACAGGGTTTGGTTTTGCTATTTACTAACCTTGTTCTCTTCTGTCTGCAGCTCATAGCATTCCAACAATGGGATTGAGAAGTGAAATCAAGTATCTTACCAATTGCATTGTGGTATTTCTGGAAAAGAAAAAAACAAATTTATTTAGTTAGTTAAGATGCCAAACAATTTTACTTTTTATTCAAAGAGAAAAGATAGTCATACTGTGCTGTTCATTTAACTGAATAACACAAAAACCTACATCTTAATGCATACACCCTTTAATATACTATATAGAAATGAATATGGGCACAAGAAAATTATATATTTCTCTACCTGTTATAGGTTTTCTGAAGATTAAACATTACAATTTATTGTAATACTGAAGTAAAAATTATCTCAATATGCTTAAGAGTAATATGAGGTTGAGATGCACTCTGGATATGTTTTTATATGTCAACCAATGAACATCTATTAAACACATATTATGTGCCAAGCACTGTGCTAAGCAATGGGGATACAAAGAAAAGCAAAAGATAGTCCTTGCTTTCAAGGAGTTCACAGTGTAAGAGAAGCAAAACCAACTATGTACAAACAAGATTATTTGGAGATAATCAACAGAGGGAAACCATTAGAATTGAGGATCCAGAAAGTTAAAGGTGAAATTTTAGCTGAGACTGGAAGGAAATCAGGGAGGGAAGGAGATGGTGATGGGGTAAGGAGGAGAAAAAAATGAGAACAGGCATTAATTAAGCCCCTATGATGTGCTGGACACTGTACTAAGGGCTTCTAAATATTACCTTATTTGATTTGAGATGAGGAGGGAAAGAATTCTATGCACCAGTGAAAATACCTTGAGCTGGCATGTGGAGTGTTCTGTGTGAACAGCTGCAGAGGTCAGTGTCATAAAAGCATCTGCTCACATTTAAAATTACATCTATGGCTTTTTCACCTGGAATTCTCTCCCTCTCCATTTTCATCTCTTGGCCTCCATGGCTTCCTTAAAGTCTCAGCTAAAATGCTACGTTTAACAAGAATCCTTCCTTCTATTATCTTCAATTTATCCTGTATAGAGTTTGCACATGGCTCTTTGCATGTTGTCTCCCCCACTAGACCGTGAGCTTCTTGAGAACAGGGTCTATTTTTTGCCTTTCTGTGTGCCCTCAGGGCTTCTTAGTGCAGTGTCTAGCTCATTGTAGGTGCTTAATACATGTTTATTGACAGAATGACATACCTTTTTGGGAACAGTAAGGCTCAAGCAGTAGAGGCGCAAAGTGCTCCCAACTCTGTCCCCACCACAGAGAACAGAGAGTTGAGGGAGAGAAGACTACATTATAAACATATATAACAGCTTCAGCCTAATTTATTCAATGCCAAAAGGAACAAGAAGTAGGGAAAAATTTACCTTTATCATCACCATTTACTACAAAAGTTTAACTGACGTAAAGTAGTTACCACAATAAGGAGGTGAAGAATCCAGAGACATCAGACATATGATCTTTGTAGCCAAGCAGAATAGGATTACAACATTGGCTTAGATCAGAAACCTATTTGTAAAACATTGCAGAGGATGACTTAAGATGATAAGTAGTACTGTTCCATAAAATAGCAAAGAGCAGTGGAGACCAAAAAAAAAAAAGGTTATAGAAATCTTGGCATGAGAAAAAGTCACAGCATCCCAATAACATTCAAGATTAGGCTAGCAGAAGGCAACAGAGACAAAACGGAACTGATGATCAAATCTGTAACGACTTATTTTCACCATCAGTGACAGTAGAACCACCACATTTGGACTATGACTTAATAGTCCCTGATATGTCAAATGCCCCTCTTCTAAACACTCTTCAGTCTAGCTTCTGATCTCATCAACCAAAACCGCTCTCTCTAGTCACCAGTAATCTCTTAATTGCAGGATCCAGTGGTCTTTTCTTGGTTGTCATCCTTCTTGATCTCTCTGCAGCTTTCAACACTGTTAATAAGTCTCTTCTCCTTGATATTCCCCCCTCCTCTCTAGGTTTTCATGACACTGCTCTCTCCTGGTTTTCCTCTTCCTTGTCTGACTGCTCTTTCTCAGTCTTTCTTGGATAAACATCCAGGTCATATCTCTTAACCATAGGTAATTTCTCAGGCATTTCCCTCAAGACTTTATACTAGAACATCTTCTCTTCTCCCTCTATACTATCGGACTTGGTGATCTCATCAGCTCCTATGGATTCAGTTATCCAATTTCTCTGCAGATGATTCTCAGATCTATTTATCTAGACCTAATGTCTCTCCAGTCTCACATATCCAGCTGCCTATTGGACATCTCAAATTTGATATTGCACAAATATCTTTACCTCAAACTGTCCAAAGTTGAACTTATTATCTTTCCTTTTAAACTCTCCACTTTTCCTAACTTCCCTATTACTGTTAAAGGTGCCACTATCCTCCCACTCCCCCAGGCTCATAACCTTGCTACCACTCTTGACTCCCTATTCTTACTCACTGCCCCTTCCCCAGTTAAACACAACTTTTTGCCATGCCCTGATGTGTCTACTCTTACAACATGGCTTAAAAATACCTTATCTCTTCTAACACATCTACTTCCCTGGTGCAGAACTTCATCACCTCATATCTATATTACAGCAATTGCTGCTGGTTTCTTGCCATAAGTCCATCTTCAGTTCATCCTTTTATTCAGCTACCAAAATGTTATTCTTAAAGCATAGACCTGAAAGTGCCACTCCCCTACTTAGTAAATTCCAGTAGATCTAAAATCCTATTTTGGGCATTTAAAATCCTTTACAACCTGGTCTTTCCAACATTTTCATTTTTCTTATACTTTATTCCTTTCCACATATTCTACAAGTCACTGACAATGGACTTCTTACTATCACATAAGTCATTCCATTTCCTGACTCCATGCATTTTTACTCCCAGTCTCCCATGCCTGAAATACTCTCCCTCCTCATATCTGCCTTTTGGCTTTCCTGTAAGCTCAAATCCTATCTTCTTTTCTAGTCCCCCTCATGAGCCTTCTCTCTGATTTTGCCTCCAATTTACCCTGTATATATCTTAGGTATATAGTTGTTTGTATATTGTCTTCCTCATTAGAATATGAGCTCCTTGCAAGTAGAGGCAATTTTTGCCTTCTTCAGATCTAGAAAGGTAAACATTTAATAAATGCTTATTGACTTTGCTTGTTAAAGTAGAAATAGAGATTTAATAAGACAAAGTTTGGGAAGAACAGCTAAACCAGATCAAAGACACACAAAGGAAATGCATGCTGGAGATGACATAATCTTGAAAACATTAAAAAGATCATTTTGCAAAATATCTTAGAGAGATAAGATACCAAAAAGAAGATGAGAAAAGTGACAAAACCTGTGATTTCATTGATAGGATATCCCAGGTGAAGAAACACCTCTGCCAATGAAGGTTGGCACCTTTTTTTGAAACTTACCAATCTCAGAGAACTTCCTAGATGATGAAAAGGTTAAGTGAGTTGCCCAGTATATATCAGGGACAGATCTTGAACCCAGGACTTCCTGAATCCAGAATCAGCTCTCTATCCATTACACCATAGATATTAGATAGCAAAGTAATAGAAAAATCACAGATGACAATACTACCCCAAAATGAAGTTGATAAAAAAAAAATCAATAACTGTAGACCCATATGCCTTCTTACTCACTTTTTTATAAAATTCCTAACATATGGAGGGTGTCCTTGATGAAAATATAAGATGGAAATAAGCAGCACATTTTTCTCTATAGAAAAACATATTTTTTACAGTCACCCAATTTCCTGAAAAGTATAGAGAATATAAGATCCAACTATTTATTGTTTGTGGATTATTCTTTTTTAAAAAGCAAAACATGGTCTCACAGATTCTTTGTGAACATATAGTGTCTCGACTATATGTAAAGATTATACAAAATTTCTTAATTAATACAAACAACTGACATAATTGTTCAACAAGTCTCTAATCATTAATATTAAGTGAGGCATAAAACAGGGAAATGTTCATCAAAGGTATTCATCACTATAATAAAGTATATCCTGCATAGGATGTGAATGGAAAAGAAATTCCTTTATAGGTGATAAGGTTTTCCCAAATTTTTTTTGGTTATGGATGATTTTGTACTTATCATATGGATATCACAAAATGCCATGATTACACAAAAGTAACATGACAGTTGTGATTACTCAAAGGATATTGGCCAAACAATCCATGTGGGGAAAACCACATGAATTAAAGACCTCTATTGTCCAGACCATGGTTGTGACATGTGGTTGGAAGGCCATTCCATTGAATCGCTGATCTCAAAGACAGAAGGATCTCAGAAGTCATCAAAATCAACCTAAATGTGAGTACACAGAATGTCAGCTCCTTAACGTCAAGGACTGTTTTATTTTGTTTTTCTTTCTGATCTTTCTGGTTGATCTTCTGAATTAAGTCTCTCCCCTCCCCTAGTTCCCCTTCCATTCAGCTTTCAAATTGATCTTCCTAATGCACAGGTTCAACCATGTCACACACACCCCTTTCCTAGTCAACAAATTCCTGTGGCTCTATATTATCTTCAGGATAAAATATGTTATGTTTAGTTTTTAAAGCTCTTTATAATCTGAACCCTTCCTCCCTCCAGGGACACTGGCCTTCTTGCTGTTTACCACAAAAGACATTTCATCTACCAAATCCATGAATTTTCTTTCTTTTTAGGTTTAGGATTATATTTTGATTTTGTTTTTATTTGTTTTAATATTTTATTTTCCCCAGTTACATGTAAAAACAATTTTTAACGTTTGTTTTTAAAACTTTCAGTTCCAAATTCTCTCTCTTCCTCCCTCCCCAACCCTCCTCATTGAGAAGGCAAGTAATTTGATATAGGTTATACATGTATAGTCATGCAAAACATATACATAATAGTCATGTTGTGAAAGAAGATATAGACAAAAAAAACTCATAAAAAATTTTAAGGTAAAAAAAATATGCTTAGATAAGTATTCAGATACCATCAGTTCTTTCTTTGGGAATGGATAGCATTTTTCATCATCAGTCCTTCAGAGTTGTTTTGGATCATTGTATTGCTGAGAATAGCTGTCATTCACAGCTGATCATCTTACAATATTTTTGTTACTTTTTATAGAGTACATTTCACTTTTCATCAGTCTGTATGAATCTTCTCAGATTTTTCTGAGAGTATCATGCTCATCATTTCTTATAGTACAATAGGATTCCATTATAATCACATACGACTTGTTCAGTCATTTCTCAATTGATTAGTATCCACATGATATCTGATTCTTTGCCCTCAGAAAAGAGCTGCTATAAATATTTTTGTACATATAGTTCCTTTTCCTTTTTGTTTTTTATCTCTTTTGGGATACAGACCTAGTAGTGGCATTGCTGGGTCAAAGGGTAAGCATGATTTTACAATCCTTTGGGTATAATTCCAAATTGCTTTACAGAATTGTTGAATCAGTTCACAGGTCCCCAAAGTGTACATTAATATCTCATTTTTCCTACATCCCCTTCAATATTTTTCATTTATCTTTTCTGTCCTATTTATTTAGCCAGTCTAATAGCATGAGGTAACACCTCAGAATGGTTTAATTTGCATTTCTCCAAACAATACTGCAATTCCATGAATTTTCACTGGCCATCTCCTTGCCTGAAACTCTCTTCTTCCTCATCTCCACCTCTTGAATTCTCTGACTTCTTTTAAATCTCAGCTAAAATCCCACCTTCTGCAAGAAGATTTTCTCAATCTCCTCTTTAATTTTAATGCCTTCCCTCTGAAATTATTTCTCATTTTATCCTGTTGTTGTTTGTACATAGATGTTACATGTTATCTCCTCCATTTGACTGTGAACTCCTTGTGAATAGGAACTTGACTTTTTTGTGTCCCTAGCACTTATCATAGAATTCGACACATGATAGGTGTTTGATAAATGATTATTGATTTGATTTTGTTCTAATAGAGTGCCCAGCACATAGCATATACTTTATATGCTTGTTGAATGAATATTGGAAGTCTATATAAAGTATCTAAAAATTGATCAGCTTAACTTGAAGATTTCTAGTGAGGAGAAAGGTGTTGTTTTCTGAGGTAGACCATTCCATTTAGATAGTTCTAATTATTGGGAAGTTTTCCTTACATGGAGCTTAAATCTGCCCATTCCGCCTAGTCCTACCCTTTGGGATTAAGCAAAAGAAGTCCATCTTCCATGTGATAGTCATTCAAAAGCTTGGAGTCAACTATTATGGCCTGCCTAAGTCTTCCTTTCTCCAGGATAAACATTCAGAGTTCCTTCAACACTCTTTGCATGGTACAATTTCAAGTTCCTTCATCATCCTAGTCACCCTATCCTGGATGCTCTCCAGTCAATCAGTGCTGTTCCTAAACTATGGCATGTAGAACTGGACATAGTAGTCTAGTCTGGCACAGCAGAATTATCATCTCCTTAGTCCTGGACACTAGTCCTTCCTTTCTGCAACTGAGGATGAAGTTCACTTTTTTGCCTGCCCTATTGATTTGCCCTATGTTGACTCACATTGAGCTTGTTGGCCACTAAACCCTCAACACTTTTTTCAGATATACTGCTATCTATCTCTATCCCTCCTGGCTTACACTTGAAAATCATTTTTTCTTGAAACCAAACGTAAGATTTTTGCATTTATCTTTATTATGTTTCATCTTATTAGATTCATCCCAATCCTCTAGTATGTCAAGATTTTGACTCTGACTCTTTTATCCAATGTGTTACCTCTAAGTGCTAGGCTGAAGTCATCTACAAACTCCTTAAGTATGCCATCAATATCATTGTATATATGCCATTGATAAAAATGCTAAACATCACAGGACCAAGAACAGCTCCCTACAGCACAATACCAAAGATATCCTTTTTGAATTGACACCAGAATCAATAATCACTACTCTTTGGGCATGGTCACTCAACTAGTTCCAAAGTCAACTAACAAATTTACATCTCTTCATCTTATCCACAAAAATTGCACTAAAGACTTTGTCAAATGCTTTGCTAAAATCTAAGTATACTATGTCTACAGCATTACCTGCATCCATCAATCTAGTAACCTCAGTAAAGAAAATTAGTTTAAATTGGCATGACATTCTTGATAAATATATGACTGCTCTTTGTGATTACTGTGTTCTATTTTAAAAGTTCACTAACCGCCCTTGAATAATGACTTTCCAGAATTTTTACCAGGAATCAAGGTCAAATTCATTGTCCTATAGTTTACAGACTTCACATTGCCCTTTTAAAAAATCAGAATATTTGCCTTTTTCCATCTCCCGCTCTTCTGGCACTTCTCCCATTCTCCTCATTCTTCAAAAGATTGTTAACAGTTGTGGTTTAATAATCACATCCACCAGTGCTCTCAGTAACCTAGTATGTAATTCATCTAGGCCTGGTGCCTATAACTTATCAACTGCAGGAAGGTGCTTCCTAACTCTGATAAGCTTGGATTTCACTTATTATTGGCAATTGTTGACTGTCTTTCCCAGTCCAAAATAATTCTTGTTAGCAAAGAAAACAAAAGCAAAAACAGCTATGCTTTTTCTTTATCATCTGTTCACTTCATTCCATTCAATCCAAGTAGCGATACTAACCCACTATCTCAAAGTCACAACATTTCAGAGCTGGAAGAGTCTTCAGTGGCTATCTAGTACAACCCAAAACCCCGTCATCATCACCATCACTATCATCACCACCACCAAAATCTCCACTAAAAACACTGGACAGCAAGTCACCCAGCCTTTCTCATTCCACTGGCTGTTCTAATTGTTAGCAGATATTTCCTTACATAAACTCTAAATCTACTTCTTTACAATTTCCATTTATTATTCATGCTCTGTGATGCCAAACAGAACAAGTCTAAATTCTCTTCTATATGACCTTTTAAGGGACTTGAAAATAACTACCATGCCCCATTCATCACTTCTTTTTTCACTAAATGAAGCATCCTCAGTTCTTTCAATTAATCTTCTAGTTGTTTGCTAACTATCTTAATTAAATTTCAGGGTATTCCCAGAAATCTTAGTCAAGCACACTAAACTATAGTTTGCAGAATCCGTTCTTTTTTTTTTTTTTTGAAACTGGAACAGCGATTTCTCAAGTCCTATGCTATCTCTTCTGTTCTCTACAATCTTTCAAATATTCCTCAAGTTGATTCAACAATCAAATTCACAAGTTCTTTGCAGTTTATCTGGGCTAAGAGTTAGACTTTGTATTTATTACTATTAGGTTTCATCTTCTTACTTTCAACATATCATTCTACCCTGTGGAGATTTTTTGGTATTCTACCTCTGTATCTTCGTTCAAGATACCATTCCCTCTCTCTTTCTACTTACCTTCTTTCTCCTCCAGGTATTCTGGTTTAGCTTTCTTTTCTAACACCATTCTAAAAGCAAGAATAATCTGTAATTATTTTCTTATTGTCATAAAACTTGGAATCCACAACAAATTAAACTTTGAACCCTGTGAGCAACAATCTTGTCTCTCCTCATAATTTTATTTATACTTCTTGTTTCTTTTACTTTCTTGTCTGACTCCTAGAGCTCCCCAGTCCCACCCCAACCCCATTATAGGAATAATTTTTTCATTAAGAGAAACTATGTAAAACTATGAAAATATTCCTTCAGAATGCAAAGGGATAAACCAGATGATTTGTCTAAGCCCAGCTAGGGTTCCATGACCTGACAAATTACCAGTTGCTGAAAGACCACCTGCCACAGTGGGAAAAGTACCGTTTTTGGTTCATTAGCTATGTTCCAATCCTAGGCTCTACCATTTTCTAGTTTTGTGATGAGATACGATGGGCAAGTCATCTAATAGCTACAAGTCTCATCTGTAAAATAGGGGAAATAATACTGATAATTCTTGCCATAGAGTGCTAATGTTAGGAAACTTTTAAATTGTCGAGTGTTCAATAAGTTTGAGCTATTGTTGTTACTATATTAGCAACAAGAATTACTTAACTTCTGCAACCTTGTACTAGAAAAAATGAAGGTACCAGACAAAAAATATATATAATTATTACTTTCAACTCAAGATTATCTGCACAATGACTATCTATGGAGAAGAATAACTCCCTAACTCCTATTCATAAACTGCTTCCCAAGTCCTATTTTCAGAGGGTCTAAGGTTAAAAATATAAATTTGTTTTGATTTTAATAGTGCAGCATTAAAAAGATAACTCTCTGACAGACTGACCCCCATGCATGTCAAAATCAAATAAGAATCATTTTTTAATTATAAGTTATTTGGATACATTAGTGAGGTTGAGAATTGACATTTCATAGTAACAAGCATTTTCCCTCAAATTTCTCAACTAGTCTGAGCATGAAATCGAGCATTGTTAGATTACTAAAGAGAGACAATTAAGAATCACAGGTTGATTCTGTAGTACATTATATACAACCCTCATTTATTCTTTGAGGGTATGAAATTAAATCTTTTTACAATGTCTATTGTCGATATAATAAAAACTGTGGGATCACCGAACTATTACAAAGTAACAACTGAACCAGCAGAGGAAGATTTCACATTCATAGAGCATCCCCTACCAATATTCAAGAATTTTACAGTAGGTCAAATCTAATACTTTTTGACGGTTAC
Source organism: Potorous gilbertii (assembly GCA_028658325.1). Lineage (NCBI taxonomy): Eukaryota > Metazoa > Chordata > Mammalia > Diprotodontia > Potoroidae > Potorous > Potorous gilbertii. The sequence goes on from CM053769.1 coordinate 390,087,586, forward strand.
GTTTTGAAAGACAGAAATTCGATTACAGAAATTTCTGGCCTAATTTATCACTGCCATCCTCTTCTTCCTAGAAGATGATAAGAAATGACATCAAAGCAAAGGCACACTTTGATCATAAGCACTGTACTAAAACCTGTGCATTCCCAACTACCAGCAGGAGCAGCAGAAACAGAGACCAAGGCCTAGGAAATCCTGATCTAGTAACTTGTAGCAACAAAACAACAAAACAATTGAAGAAAGCTATAACTGTTATAACTGAGCAAAGGCCAAAATGTACAGTAAAACCTTCAGCTTACTGATTTCAAGTATATATGATATTTCTCCCAGGGGAAATAGGCTCTTCTATCCTTAAACTTTTCCTCTCATTATTCTTGTCATATTCTTTTTATGCATGTCTTTTATCCCCTATTGATCTGTAAGTGCCGCTCAATTTTAAAAATTCAATAAATACTTATTAAGTGCCTACTAATGAAGGTATTGTACTGAGGACAGAAGCCATCTCTTTCTTTTTTATCATCTACCACCCCTAGTACAGTCTTACATATAGTAAGCACCCAATAAATTTTTGTCAAATAAATTTAGTGATGCCAAATAATAGCTTGCATGACAAGTAAAAAATACCTGGATCTTCTTTAATGAATCAATAAAAATGAGTTATCATGAAGCAAAATAAATAGAAATTCCATTTAATGTTACCACAAAACAAAATTCATATGGAAGAGTAAAAGGTCAAGAATATCAAGGGAATCAGTGGGGAAAAAAGAATACAAAAGAAGGAGACCAGATTTAAAGCTATATTACAAAGCAGTAGTATCAAAACAATCTGATGTTGGCTGGGAAAATGAGTGGTGGATCAGTGGAATAGATCAGTTACACAATACAATACACAGGAGGAAATGACCATAACAATCTAGTATTTGATAAATTCAAAGCATTTGGAACAAGAACTCACTATTCAACAAAAACTTCTGGGAAAATTGAAGAGCAATCTGGCAGAGACTAGGCATGGATCATCATCTCACACCATATACCAAAATAAGGTCAAAGTGGATACATGATTTAGACATAAGGGATGATATAAGCAACTTAGGGGAGCATGGAAGAAACTACTTCTCAGATCTATAGATAAGGGAAGAGTTTATGATCAAACAAGGGGCAGAAAGGCTTATAGGAGGTAAAACAAATAATCCAATTACATCAAATTCAAAAACTTACGTACGAACAAAACAATGCAGTTAAAATTAGGGAAAAAAAGTGGGTAAATGAGAAAAACATCTTTGCAGCAAGTTTCTCTAATAAGGGTCTTCTATCTAAAATAAGCTGGGAGCTAGTGCAAATTTATAAGAATAAGAACAATTCTCCAACCAATAAATAGTTAAATGATATGAAAAGGCAATTCTCATATAAAGAAATTCAAACTATTAAACAATCTACCACGTGGAAAAACTCTATAAATTACTAATAACTAGAGCAGTTCAAATCAAGCAATTCTGAGATTTCATCTTTTACCCATTAGATTCGCAAAGCTGACCAAAAAAATGACAAATGCTAGAGGAACCATGGGAAAATGGGTATATTAATGCAGTGACGATGGAAATCTGACCAATTGAGCCATTCTGGAAAGCAATCTGGAACTATGTCCAAAGAGCTATTAAGTTGTGCTTGACTTTTGGCATATGGGTTAAACTATATTAAGGATAACTGATAGTCCTCAAACCCTTCAGTGAGTTAGAGGGATGCCTACTCCAAGCAGGTGAGGACTTCCCCTGGCAGAATGGGCAAATGCAAACAATTTGTTCCAACAGCCATGAAAGTGGCTGAAGAAGGCACCATGGAGTGCTTAGAGCTTGATCAGACTTCCAAGATGCCAAGGTCATCCACTGCATCCCAGGCCATCACCAGTCATGACCTTAGTCTTGCCACTAGATTTCAATTACTTTGGAAAAGAGAGTGGGACTGATGACTTTGTACAGCTCTGCCTCACTTAAATCCAATTCACATTTGAGTCAAAACATCACCCCATGATGTCATTGGTCCTCTTCAGGAATGAAGGACAAACAACAACCTGGTATGCTGAAAAGGACACTGGATCTGAAGTCAGAGAAACTGATTTTTAATTCTAACTATAATACTCTATGACTTCTCTTTCCAATTCAGTATCATCAGCTACCTATTAGACATTTCAAACTAAATGTCCTGTAACCATGTCAAACTCAATATGTCCAAAACAAAATTCATTATCGTTAAACAAAACTCAATCCTCTCCTAAACTTCTGTATTTCTGTTAAGGCACCACTATCCCCTCAGTTATCCAAGTCAGCAGCAGCATTAGTTCCTCTTTCATCACACATATCCATTCTGTTGCCAAATCTTGTTATTTCTAGGGCCATAATATTTCTCGCAATTATAAGGGAAAAAGACCACTGACTCTTGAGTCAGAGGACCTCAGTTAAAATTCTATCTCTGAACCAAAAATCAATTGGAAACTAAATAATATAATCCTAAAGAAGAAGTGGGTTAAAGAAGAAATCATAGAAACAACAGCTTCATTCAAGAGAATGACAATAATGAGACAACATACCAAATCTTATGGGATACTGCAAAAGCAGTTCTGAGGGGAAGCTTTATATTTTTGAATGCCTACACAAATAAAATAGAGAAAGAGGAGATCAATGACCTGGGCATGCTGCTGAAAAAGCTAGGGAAGGTGGCCTAGTACTACGCGATCTCAAATTGTATTATAAAGTAGCAATTATCAAAACCACTTGGTACTGGCTAAGAAACAGAAGGGTAGACAAGTGGAATAGGCTAGGTACTCAAGACACAGTAGCAATGAATATAGCAATCTCCTGTTTGATAAACCCAAGGATCCCAGCTTCTGGGATAAGAACTCACTGTTCGACAAAAATTGCTGGGAAAACTGGATAACAGTGTGCTGGAAACTGGGCATAGACCAATGCCTGACACTGTACATAAGAATAAAGTCCAAATGGGTACACAATCTAGGTATAAAGATTGATATCACAGACAAAACAGGAGCAAGGGATAGTGTATTTATCAGATTTATGGAAAAGGGAAGAATTTTTTACTAAAGAAGAGATAGAAAGCATTATGATATGCAAGATGGATAATTTTGATTACATTAAACTGAAAAGTTTTTGCACAATCAAACCCAATGCAAACAAAATTCGGCGGGATGTAGTATATTGGGGAAAAAAATTTATAGCTAATCTCTGGGATAAAGGCCTCATTTCTAGAATATATAGAAAACTGAGTCAAATGTACAACAATACAAGTCATTCCCCAATTGATAAATGAAAGGATAACTGATAAATTTATTTTGATAATTGAAAAACAATAAACAATACAAGTCATTCCCCAATTGATAAATCAAAGGATAAGAACAGGCAATTTTCAGAGGAAGAAATTAAAGATATCTATAATCATATGAAAAAATGCTCTAAAGCACTTTTGATTAGAGAGATGCAAATCAAAATGACTCTGAGGTACCACATCACACTGATTAGATTGGCAAACATGACAGAATAGGAAAAGGATAAATGTTGGAGAGGATATGGGAGAGTTGGAACACTAATTCATTGTTGATGGAGCTGTGAGCTCATCCAACCATACTGGAGAGTGGTTTGGAACTATGCCCAAAGGGCTACAAATACATGCATACCCTTTGACCCAGCAATATTGCTTCTAGGACTGTATCGCCAAGAGATCATAAAAAATGGGAAAGAGTCCTACATGTACAAAAATATTTATAGCAGCACTCTTTGTAGTGACCAAAAACTGGAAATCAAGGGGATGCCCATCAATTGGGGAATGGCTGAATAAATTATGGTACATGAATTTAATGGAATACTATTGCACCATAAGAAATGATGAACAAGAAGACTTCAGAGAGGCCTGGAAAGGCTTATATGATCTGATGCTGAGCAAAAGGTGCAGAACCAGGGGAACTTTGTGCACAGCCACGACCACAGTGTGCGAAAGTTTTTTCTGGTAGACTTGGATCTTCATAGCAATGCAAGGACATTAAAAAAAAAAAAATTCCCACTGGTCTTCTAAAGCAAAATGCCTTCCACATTCAGAGAAAGAACTATGGAATTCAATCGCAGAATGTGGCAAATCATTTGTGTGTGTGTATGTGTATTATGTTTTGGTTTGTTACATGATTTCTTCCATTTATTTTAGTTCTTCTACACAGCATGACTATAATGAAAATGTATTCAATAGGAATGTATGTGTAGATCCTATATAGAATTGAATGCCATCTTGGGGAGGGAGGAGGGTGGTGGGGAGTAGGTAGGGGAAAAAAATCTAAGTTTAATGGTAGTGATTGTAGAGTATTAAAAATAAATAAAATGAATATATATTAAAAAAAAAGAAAAACTTCTATCTCTGACGCTGTGTTTCCTTGGGTAAGTGACTTAACCTCCCTAGGTCTCTGTGCTTTCATTTGTAAGATGAAGGGGTTATAATTAGAGGGCCTCTGAGATCCCTCTCACTCCCGGGGCTCTAATCCTGTGATCCTTTCGCTCTACTCACATAGCTACCATTCTAGTTCAGACCCCCATTACCATTCACTTTGACTATGACAGATGCCTCCTAATTGATCTCATTGCCTCAAGTTTTCTCCTTTCCAATCTACACTTGACATAACTGTCAAACTTACATGTCGCATTACTCCATTACCCAATAAGCCCTATGACCTGTAAGGATGCAATATCAATTGTTTGACATGTAAACTCTTCACAATCTGGCCCCAACTTGCATTTCAAAAAATATTTCAACAAGCTTTAATTAAACCCCTATTATATTCCAGATATTGTACTAGGCACTAGGGATACAAAAGCAAAGAATGAAAGATACTTACATTACATTTATTACATTTCAAACATTATTGATCCTTTCTCCCCTTTATACATCCACAACAATTAAACTAAGGTGACCTTCTAGACATTCCTTATTGGTTGTTGTCTTTTGTCTTCGAATATCACCACCATGATAAAGTGAAATTTCAGTGTGTCTGACTGTGGTTGATCAAATCAATACAAACTCAAAATGCTCTACCACAAGTTGGGCACAGATGGATATCCCAAATTTATGCATCCTGCATTTACTTTGTTTTGTCTCAATTCTGCTTTGTTCAAAGGGCATAGCACCCTTTCCGATGTGGGCACACCATGCTAAGCGATCCTGCGCCAGTGTCTCTCATGCTGCACAGTCAAATCCAAAGTTCTTGAGAGAGACGTTGAAAGTGTCCTTGTATCGTTTCCTCTGGCCACCATGTGATTGCCTTCCCCATGCGAGTTCTCCATAAAATAATCTTTTCAACAAGTGTACATTTGGCATTTGACCAACATGGGGAGCCCATTGGAGTTGCGCTCTCTGAAGCATAGTTTGAATACTTGGCAGTTCAACTAGAGCAAGGACTTCAGTGTCTGGTACCTTATTCTGCCAGGTGATCCTCAGAATCTTCCTAAGACAGTTCAAATGGAAGTGATTCAGTTTCTTGGCATGGCACTGGTAGACTGTCCATATCTCACAAGCATATAACAATGAGGTCAGCACAATGGTTCTGTAGACCTTCAGTTTGGTAGTCAGTCTAATACATCTTTTCTCCCAAACTTTTCTTCAGAGCCTCCCAAACACTGAGCTAGCTGTCACAATGCATGCATCAACCTCATTGTTAATGTGTACATCCCTGGAAAGTACACTACCAAGGTAAATGAACTTATCCCTATATTCAAAACTTCTCCATTTGTTGTATGGATGGTGTGATGGTGGCTGATGGAGAACCTGTGTTTTCTTATTAGGCCAAAATTAGCACAGGCAGCAGGGAACTGATCCACATTTTGTTGCATCTCAGCTTCAGAGTCTGTATTGAGTGCACAATCATCTACAAACAGAAAATCATGCACCACCAACACTATCTCCACTTTGGTCTTGGCTTGTAGCCTTTTCAAATTAAAGAACTTGCCATCAGTACAGTAGTTGACCTTGATACCATGTTCATCCTCATTGAAAGCATTTGTCAACATGGCTGCAAACATCATGCTAAAAAGCATGGGAGTAAGCACACAGCCCTGTTTCACTCCATTGGTGACTGAAAAGGCACAAGAGCATTGTCCATTATCCAGAACCTGGGCACACATGCCATCATGAAATTGACATATAATATTGACAAACTTCTCTGGGCAACTAAATTTTGACATAATTTTCCATAAGCCCTCACAACTAACAGTGTCAATGGCCTTGGTCAGATCTATAAACATTGTGTACACACCTGTGATCTGCTCCTGGCATTTTTACTGGAGTTGTCAGGCAGCAAACATCATATCAACTGTTCCTCGGCCTTTTCTGAAGCCACACTGGCTCTCAGGTACATGGACCATCTTCCAGGTGAAGGATCAGCCTACTGAGGAGAACTCTAGCAAGAACTTTGCCAGCAATGACTAAGAGAGAAATCCCCCTTGGCAGTTCATCTAGAGCAAGGACTTCAGGGTCTTGTACCTTATCCAGTCAGGTGATCCTCAGAATCTTCCTAAGACAGTTCAAATGGAAGCAATTCAGTTTCTTGGCATGGTGCTGGTAGACTGTCCATGTTTCACAATCCCCTGTGATTGTCACAGGACAATCTATTCCCTTTACCCTTATAGAGATGGACAATGGAGGCATCCTTGAACTCCTTGGGGATAACCTCTTATTGCCATATAACCTGGAAAATTTCAGTCAGCTTTTGTAGAAGCAATGGTCCCCCTACCTTGTAAATCTGAGCTGGAAAAGAATCAGCACCAGGTGCTTTGCCACGTGAAAGGAACCTAGTGGCCCGCAAAACCTCTTCTTCAGTTGGAAGTTCAGCTAAGGAGGGATTGACTTCAACCTGAGGTAAATGGTCAATGGCCTCAGCATTGATTGATAATGGTCTATTGAGGACACTATGGAAGTGTTCAGCCCATCTCTCTAGGATAATGTCCTTATCACTACTCAATGTGGCTCCATCAGCACTGAATAGTTGTGATTCACCATAGGTTTTTGGTTCATAAATAGCTTTCAGGGAATCATAAAGGCACTTTTGATTGCCACTGTCAGCATAAAAACTGAATTTCATCTGCCTTCTTACTGAAGTGTGTTCAAGGAGGACCAGTACCTTTGGTATGATGGCTGCTGAGCCCTTTTTGGAGCTCTTTCCACCTTTTGTGTCCCCCTGTTCCATCTAAGGCTCACCTGTGACTCCAGGAAGCTGCAGCATATGCAGCGGCCACACCCCAGTAGACCGTTTTGGCAGATGCGCCAAACCAGGTTGACGGTAACCAAGGGTTCTCAAAGCCCTTAGTGAGTTATCCATTCCTGCAAAAGCACCTTGTTATCTAATTTGTACACATGTACATGTCTCTCCCAGAGAGACTGTAAGTTTCTTAAAGACCAGGACTGTTCATACTTTTGCTTTTGATCCCAATATATAACCCCATTCCTGGCACACAACAAGCACTTAATAAATGCTTATTACAATGGAGTGAAGTAGGCCTGTGTGCTTGTTCCCATGCTTTTTAGCATGATGTGTTCATCAATGTTGTCATATAGCTTCAAGAATATGAAAATAGTATCAAGGTCAGCTACGGCACAGACAGTAAATTATTTAACTTGAAAAGGCTACAAATCAAAACTAAAGTAGAAGGAAAGTTGATTTGAAACTTTTCCTTCATACATGATTATGCATTCAATGTAGCTTCTGAGGCAAAGGAGTATGGATTGATTCTCTGCCACTTGTGCTAATTTTGGCCTGACAATACCAAGAAAGCAAAGGCTCTCCACTAGCCAGCACTATACCATCTACATACGGTTGCAGTAAATGGAGAAATTTTGATAGCTTATAAGTTCACTTACCTGGGCAGTATACTTTCCAGGGATGTACAAATAAATGATGAAGTTGATGCACACATTGCCAAAGTTAGCTCAGTGTTTAACAGGCTATGAAGGAAAGTGTGGGAGAAAAAATGGTATTAGACTGGCTACCAAACTGAAGGTCTACAGAGCCATTGTGTTGACTTCACTGTTGTACGCCAATGAAATCTGGACAGTGCATCACGCCAGGTAACTGAATTACTTCCATCTGAATTGTCTCAAGAAGATTCTGAAGATCCTGGCAGAATAAGGTGTTGGCCACTGAGGTCCTTTCTTGAACTGAACTGCCAAGTATTCATACTCTATGTAACTCTAATGGGCTGGCCATGTTGTTCATTTGTATTTGCCTCAGAGGCCATTTTACAAAAAACAAAGCAAGAACTCACATGGAGGTGAGAAGAAGTGAGACAAGGATATGTTCAACATCTCTCTGAAGAACTTTGGAATCAATTGTGAAACATGTAAGACACTGGCCCAGGATTGCCCAATATGGTGTGCCCATATCAGAGAAGGCACTGCTATAGAAGCAAAGTAGAATTGCAGTAGCTCAAAAGAAATGTGAGATGCTCAAATTTAGATATCTTCACTCCAAATGTTCACGTGGACTATTTGTGCCTGATTTGTGATAAAGTCTTCTGATCTCATGTTGTTCTGATAAGCCACAGTTGGACACTCTGTACCTTGATAATGGCATAGTGATGTCATTTTGGTCCTCTTTGAGCACAAAGGACAACAAGTAACCGACTATATGCCAGGCACTTTACAAATATTATCTCATTTGATCCTCATAACAGTTCTGGGAGGTAGGTGCTATTTTTTTGTCTCTTTTGCAGTTGAGGAAACTGAGGCAAATAGACTTGCTCAGGGTCACACAGCTAGCGAGCATCTGAGATCTGATTTAAACTCAAGTCTTACCAACTCCAGGCCCAGCAGGTTTTCCAATGTACCAGCTAGCTACTTAAAGTCTTTTGAAAAGTTTCTTTTAAATATTTTGTTCTCTTAAATGAGTTAAGCATAACCCTATGGCAGTTTTGTTTATATCATTGCCAAACAAATATTTTATTAATATTACAAGATCCAGGTCAGAGGATAACCAATTTTAATTAGTGAAACCTGCTCTGATGAAGTTTTCCTGTAATTCTCCTTCTAAGAGACTGTTAACATCCAAGAGAGTGGGGATATGTGTTACTTAATCATATGAATATTCTTTAATGTCTGGAACCTAGATATCACACATGATAAATTATGAAAAATTAAAATTTGTTTAATTAAATGGAATACATTGTTCTAAAAAGTCAAAGAAAAAGAATCTATTTTGAGTAATTTTCTTTTTCAAAGATTAGGTAAAGACAAAGAGACTCAATTAAAAGCTTCAATGGATCATATTCCAAGTATATGTCATGAAGGACATTTTTCTTTAATATGTATTCTTTCTTTATTACTTATTTGGCAGGGGAAATATGACCTCCTCCATACTTCCATATAAAAGCAAGGAAAGCACCATAGAATCATGCCTCATGCAATTAAACAGAGATGAAGCTGATGGTGTCTGTCCATCATTCTCAAATTCTTTTTTTAATGTTTAAAAAGTAAATAGAAATGTTTATCTTCTTTGGTATTCTGTAAATTCAAAATTTTCAAAAATTAAAACAATCTTAAGAATGGAAAAAGAGGATATTAAGAACTACTGATTCATACATCTGTTTTCTTTTTTCTGTAAAACTTAGTGAATAACCTAAACATACATAGAGGGAATCTTTGATAAAAAGATAAGAAAGAAACACATAGGTTCTTGCAGGTGATTTTCTACAATAAAGTATATCTTTGAGAAGTCATACTATTGATTTAAAAAATTTATAAAAATACAAGTTCTTGCTATGTTTATTATTAATGACTTTTTTTTTACTTGGGAAAGCAGAATTCAATCTTCACAGATTCTTATCCAACAAGGAATCTTTGTGTTAATATCATATGAAATTGATAGATAAAACAAGAGAAATAATGTTGTTCAATAACCTTCTGTTTCAATATGGCAAGACATAAAACAGAAAAATGTAGATTCATTAAAGGTATCTATCTGCCTTTATTATCAGGAATGCCCTGCACAGAGTACTGATAATATTTTTATATTGTACATTAAGATTTGTAAAGAGCTTTACAATCACTGTCTCATCTTATTCTCATAACAGTTCTTGAAAATAGGTGCTGTAATTTTCTCCATTTTACATATAAAGAAAGTAGACTGAGGTTGAGTGAAAGACTTCTTTAGGGTCACATATCTAGCAAAATGGAAGAAGAATCTTCTGAATATGGTACTACTATTTACATATGCTAGTCCAGATGCTACTATTTACATATCATATTGTTCGATTCCATCAAGTCTAAAAACATTGTTGAACCTCTTTGATGTAATTCATCACCACTCACAAAAAACTGAACTAATACCCATACAAGCAAAACAAAATGGATGAAGAATGATTGTCTATTCAAATGTTACTGAGATAGTCCATTAGTATCTATATTTTGAAGACATACTGCAGATAGATAAATCATTTGAGCTCAATTTGAATACAGAATTTGAGGAACAGAGCAGTTTATAAGGCATTTGTGTAATCATGAAGCATTTTTAATAAGTGCAAACTGTCCCCTGACCCAAAATCCCATCTTTTAAACACCAATATTCTTTTGGCAGAATTACATATATAAATATATATATATATATATATATATATATATATATATATATATATATACACACACACATGTGGGCATGTATATAAATATATATGTATATGTGTGTATATACACATACATATATACATGTATACATATACATGCATAAATATGTGTGTATACATGCAAATTGTAGTACTCCATTATCACGAAAGGTTCAAAACTCTAGGTGACCCCAAGGATAATGGAAAGATGCATGGAAGGCACAGATAAGCTGCTACATATTATCCCAGAGGTGACTGATACACAAGTACTAACATAAAAGATGTCATCCATGAGGGGTGGAACCAAGATGGCAAAGTAACAGCACAGCCTTTCTAGAGCTCTCCTGCCAAGCCAAATACCTGTAAAAAATGGCTCTAAACAAATTCTGGAGCTGCAGAACCCACAGAATGATGGAGTGAAGCAAATCTTCAACCCAAGACAGCCTGGAAGTTCACTGAGAACTGTCTATCACACCACAGTCCAGTGTGGGTTGCACCAGCATAGAGGAGACCTGAGCAGGCCTTGGGGGGACTGACTCTCTCACACCTGTGGTGGTTTCCAGACTTTATGACCCCAAAACGCTGAGGATAAATTGGAAGGTCAGTGGAAAAAGACTATGAAATCAGTACAGGAGTGTGGAGTGGTCTAGTCCCAGACTCAGGGCAGCAGAGGGGGGAAGGCACAGAGGAACCCATGCCACAGCAGCAGCAGGGGCAACTGCAGCTACTGTTTCTAGAGCTCTAGGCCCACAGATTGTGGGAGAATTGAGCAGCTGACAATACACACCCCTCCACCCCCACTGGAAGCCAAGAACTATCTTGACAAAGAACTCAAAAGTCAAGTAAAGGCTGGGGAAATGAGAAAAAAGAAACAGAAAAAGAATCAGACTATAGAATCTTACTTTGGTGACAAGGAAGACCAAAACATGCAAACAGAAGAAAACAAAGTGAAAGCTCCTCCATCCAAAGCCTCCAAGAAAAATATGAATTGTTCTTAGGCCATGGAAGAGCATAAAAACAATTTTGAAAATCAAGTAAGAGAAGTAGAGCAAAAATTGAGAAGAAAAAATGAGAGTGATGCAAGAAAATCATGAAAAATGAGTCAACTGCTTGCTAAAGGAGACCCAAAAAATTGCTGAAGGAAATAACACTTTAAAAAATAGACTAATCCAAATGGCAAAAGAGATCCAAAAAGCCAATGAGGAGAAGAATGCCCCCAAAAGCAGAATTGGCCAGATGGAAAAGGAGATCCAAAAGCTCACTGAAGAAAATAATTCCTTAAAGATTAGAATGGAACAGATGGAAGCTAATGACTTTATGAAAAATCAAGAAATTATAAAACAAAACCAAAGGAATGAAAAAATAGCAGACAATGTGAATTATCTCACTGGGAAAACAACTGACATGGAAAATAGATCCAGGAGAGACAATTTAAAAATTATGGGACTACCTGAAAGGTACAATTTAAAAAAGAGGCTAGACATTATCTTCCATGAAATTATCAAGGAAAACTGCCCTAATACTCTAGAACCAGAAGGTAAAATAAATATTGGAAGAATCCACAATCACCCCCAGAAAGAGATCCAAAAAGAAAAACTTCTAGGAAAATTATAGCCAAATTCCAGAGTTCCCAGGTCAAGAAGAAAATATTGCGAGTAACCAGAAAGAAACAATTGGAAAAGTGTAGAAATACGATCAGAATAACACAAGATCTAGCAGCTTCTACATTAAAGGATCAAAAGGCTTGGAATATGATATTCCAGAAGTCAAAGGAGCTAGGATTTAAACCAAGAATCACCTATCCAGCAAAACTGAGTATATTAATTCACGACAATAAAAATGGTCATTCAATGAAATAGAGGACTTCCAAGCATTCTTGATGAAAAGAGCAGAGAGGAAGAGAAAATTTGGCTTTCAAACACAAGAATCAAGAGAAACATGAAAAGGTAAACAGGAAAGAGAAATCATAAGGGACTTACTAAAGTTGAACTCTTTACATTCCTACATGGAAAGATAATATTTGTAACTCTTGAGACTTTTCTCTTTATTAGGGTAGTTAGAGGGATTATATACATACAGAGGGCACAAGGTGAGTTGAAAAGGAAGGGATGATATCTAAAAATATAAAATTAAGGGGTGAGGGAGAAATATATTGGGAGAAGAAAGGGAGAAATGGAATGGGGCAAATTATCTCTCATAAAAGAGGCAAGAAAAAACTTTTTCAATGGAGAGGAAAAGGGGAGAGGTGAGAGGGAGAAGTGAAATTTACTCTCATCACATTTGGCTTAAGGAGGGAATAACATGCACACTCAATTTGGTATGAAAATCTTTCTTACACTACAGGAAAGTAGGGGAGAAGTGGATAAGTGGGGTGTGAGAATGATAGAAAGGAAGGTAAATGGGAGGAGGGAGTAATTAGAAGTAAACACTTTTGGGAAGGGACAAGGTCAAAAAAAAGAATAGAATAAATGGGGAGCAGGATAGAATGGAGTGAAATATAGTTAATCTTTCACAACATGACTTTTATGGAAGTCTTTTGCATAACTACATATGTATAACCTACATTCACTTGCTTGCCTTCTGAGTGGGGATGGGTGGGGAAGGAGGAAGGGAGAGAAGTTGGAACTCAAAAGTTTTAAAAACAAATGTTAAAAATTGTTTTTACATGCAACTGGGAAATAAAACATACAGGCAATGGGGTATAGAAATCTCTCTTACCCTACAAGAAAATAGAGGGATAGGGGATGAGAGAAGGGAAAGGTGTGATAGAAGGGAGAGTAGTTTGGGAGAAGAGGTAATCAGAATGCATGGTGTCTTGGGGTGGGGGGAGGGGAGAAATGGGGAGAAAGTTTGGAACTCAAAATCTTGTGAAAGTAAATGTTGAAAACTAAAAATAAATTAATTGCTTTTAAAAAAAAGAGCAACAAAAAAAGGAACCTATGTCATTGTATAGGGAGTTAAGGAATCTTATATCCAGTGAGTATAATCATGCATATGAAAATAACATTAAAAAGTAGTTGAACTTAGATTAAAGGCAATGACCACTATTGGATCTAAAGAACAGTTGATCAAATACAAGTCCTTCTTCTTGACGGAGGAACATTGAACTCTAAATATGATGTCAGACACTGTGACCAACCCTGTAAGGGACGACAATGTCACCTACCCTATCTAGGTTCTAAAAGTAAGTTGATAAGTGAAACTGTAGTTTTTGGACAAGGAAGAAAACAATTCACATTTATATAGCCCTATATTCACAATAATTTCAATTAATAAAGCAACCTTATTGGACACAGAGGTATGCAAGATGTCCTCGGAATACATAGTTTTCCCCAAAAGTCATATTTCTTAGTCAATCTTGTAAGTTGTCAATACCCAAGGCCAGGACTTATCTCCCTTTTCCTAAATATGTAAAGTTCTGCATTTCGCTATTGGATATCGTTTTTGTTTTTTAAATGAGGGATGTATGAAAAGAGAGAGTGGGAAGACTGCCCAAGTTTCTTCATGTACTGATATACAGGAGGGAATAGACTCAAGGACACACTTACAATTATCTTCTACAAAGAATGTAAACATTTTAATTAGAGCTGATTCTCAGGATGCTTTGGCAGCACCTTTCCTAGACTGAACTACTTTGAGTTTAATGTTTGAAACATGTATGAAGTTATTCTGCCACCTACTGGATTTCATGATTAATGAAACAATCCCCTAATCTTACTGTAGCTCCTTTTCTTCCTCTTAATAAAACAGGAGCAACTTCATTTGCTCTTATTATTCCTGAAAAAAAAATAGGTTTAGGGAAAGTTAAGTAACTGTAGAGTTGTTGAAAAAAATCAATTAACTTTTTTAAAAAGTTAAGAGAACCATACAAACTGAGACATTTTTATAATTAATTGTTATGACCAAGGGAAAATAATGATAAGGAAAATTACTTATATAGCACTTTATAGTCCCAATTCTTCAACAAAATAATCATATGATATTCTGAGCTCAAGCAAATAAAACTCCATTTCAAATTTTCCTTCTCTATGCTGGTTCACTCCCTTCTGACAAATGCTCAGGTCTATTTATCCTAAAAAAAAAAAAAAATCCATCAATTTTGCTACCTCTTATTCCTTTCCCTGACAAATCTTTAGAAAGTGAAGTTTAAGGTTGCTATCTTAGCTCTCTCACTACCTATTCCACAGTCCCCTTTTGTCACTTTAAGCTTCCAGTTCTCCTATCCTACCTTCTAAGGAAATCAATACAGAAAAGAAACCACATAGACTATGTGGGAAAGGAAACCAATTAAAGACTGTACCTTTTCCTTTAAAACACAACTCGAACACCATTTTCTGAATTAAACTTTTCCTGATTCCCAAAACTGCTAGCAACCTCCTTCCTAAACCATCTATTTATTCTTTTTATAGTTATAATGTATATATTTTTTATGTCCTTTTTGTCTCCTCCATTAGATTGCAAGTTCCTTGCAAATAGGGATTGTTACATTCCTTGTATTTGTTACCTCCAGTTCCTAGCACACTTTGGCACACAGTAGGTGCTTAATAAATGCTCCTGGATTGATTGATAAAGATTAAGTAAAGGAGTTTGACACCTTGAATAAAATAATTTTGGCCTCATATCCAAAACCATCCCCAAATAATGAACAGTATTGATCATGTTGGGGTTTTTCTTCCCCCAGCAGTAATACCTCAGTTAATCCCCCCATGAGTTCTATAGGGCAAGTATTTGATACTTGACTCATTTGGTGAACTGAGACAGTAAGGTTAGGAGACCTGCCTAATGTGGCACTGCTAGTTAGTGGCAAAGTTAAAACTAAAATGGTAATATTTACCTCTGGGTCCCAGACTTCACTAAATCAAGCTGCTGCTTCTGAAATACTGAAATGCTGTGGATTTCATTGTATTAGCAAGATATCTGTAGCCATTTATTGGCAAGGGGATTGATGGGAAGTGTTGTTTTTTCTCAGCTGGAAGCAGAAACAAAAGGATCATGGAGATGGCAGTCTTGGAGGATAATGGAATGTAAGGAATTTTACTCTTTCTGGGAAGAAAAGAAACAGGAATAGTTGCACAACAATAGTGAGCAGACAGGGAGGAAAGCTGTAGCTACCTGGGTATAGAAAGAGCTGAATAGAATCATGAGGAATAAGAACTTTTCTGGCTTCCTGACCCACTGAAGAAGTGATCTGCTTGCACAGAATTTGCCATTTGACTATGTACCTGTTGGTCATGCTTTATAGAACATAGTTAAAGTTGTTCTGCCACCACTCTTCTCTCTCTTGCTCATCACCGCCTGGCCAAATGGCAATGCTACCTCATGAGCTTCACATTCAATGTAAAATGTATTTATTTGCTCTCTGAACTTTTATAAAGGGTTTTGCCTCCAGATAAAAATAATTTATTTTTATTGATTTTGATGATTTTTGTTGCATTCTGAGCCATCTTTCACTATATAAAGGAGTAGACTATGCTAAGAGGGAAGGTCAAAAGGGGACCTGAGACCAAGTTCCTTAGACTTGACTGAGAACATGAATTAAATTCCCTTACTCACTGCATAAAATGGGGTTTCATAACAATTTTCCATTAACTAATTAACTAATGAAGAAAAGAATGGCAAGGATAATACAAAACAGATGAATAAAAATAACTTGGTGTGCAGAGATCAACTCTGTCCCTCTCTTCCCTGTTTCTCTGTCTGTCTCTCACACACACACACACACACACACACACACACACACACATACATACACGTACTCTGTACCAACTACAAACACATACATAACCACCTCTGAGACAGATCTCTCCATAGGTTGGCCCTGTGATCAGATGCTCGGCAGCTAATGGAGAGAAGAGAGCCCATGGAAAGATAACCTACAAAGCAGGTAATCCACATGTGATATACTGAGAACTTTTCTCTTCTTCCTTTAGCTTCCTACAAGGCTCAATTCAGGTGCTACTTCTGAAGGAAGCTCTTTCTGATTTCTCTCGTTGTTAGTGTCCTCTTCCTCAAATTATACTATATTTACTCAACTGTACAAAGCTTGAAAGCCATTCTCTGCCCCAGGAGAATATAAACTCTTTAAAGGCAAGAACTGTTTTTCTTATGGTCTATCTTCAGTACCTGGTACAGGACATTACATACAGTACTCAATATGTTTGTTGAATATTATTTCCTTAAACTACTCTCTCTCAGAAAGGTCTTAAAGAATGCTTTTAAGACTTTTAGTTCCTAGCCCTAATTCCTTTCCAGATTTACTGATGAGTCAGTGTATGTGTGCACTGATTGCCCACTTGTAGGTACTGTACAAAGCCGAAACATGTATCCTGGCTCCTGTGGGGGGAAAAGAAATTTAACTTCCAGGGATGAAGTTTCTCCTCTCAAAACTAATGCAAAACAAAGGAAAAGCAGGTAAAGGGAAGTAGGGCACCAGAGAAAAGAATACAGAGGGAGTTAGTTAGCAAAGAAACAAATTCTTCCAATGCATCACAAGCAGTAAACTGACCTCCGAAAGCTAAGGGGCAAAAATTACAAACTGGAGACTACTTTTCTTCTTGTGTCAAGAACAGTCACTAATTAACTCTATCTCCTCTAACCCATAGCTTTTAAAGGGAACATTCTGAGCATGCTCACACAATGGGGAGAAGGAAGGTAAGGACAGGAAGGAAGTTAGTTCTCTCCAGTCTTTTATTTCACAAATTTATAAATAATCCTGATTCACATCAAGGCAGTTATGGATGAGTCCTTTAAGCGCCCCCTTAGCAGGCAATATTTTGAATAAGAAACAGGATATTGGGATTGGAAGCAACTTCTCTCTTTTCTAGGGACCAAACTTAAAAGGCGTGGGCTATTCCTTCAATACTTTGAACTGAGCCAAGAAAGAGGCCTGTGTTCAACATACTTGCATGTTCTGATGAACCTTGAAATTTATTTCAGAGTAACAATAGTCCTTTGTGATGTTTCAGCACTGACTCATACAAAACTTTTCAAATTGTATTTTTTAAATAAAGATTTGTTTTCTCAGACTGAGTATTGTGTGAACAAAGCAAAAGCACTGACTTAAAGCATGGAGAAGCCTTCATTTTGCACATCTCTGCAAACTCAAATCAAGATAGCAGGAATCACACAGACCTAGTTGAGAAGGCAGAGACTGTAATCCACATCAAAGGGAATGACATGAAATTACTTGGCTTACTAGATGATAGATCTAGTAATGACCAAAACTAATGGTCAGAAGTTCTTAACTTGCTTTGTTTATGTTCCTTTGAAAACTGAATGTGCAGTTATAAGGAGTTAGCTCCAGACCAGTTGCATCTTGTGCTTAAACAGAGCAGAATGAAAAGAGACATGGGAGCTAATGTTTTCGTAATCTTACAGCTCCTAAAATCCTTTCAACTCTCCTTTGGAATCATAACTTGTCTTAATATCATGAGTTCTTGGGGGAAAAAAACCATGGGAAAATAATCATGGAAAGGAGAGGTAAGATTACTGTTGTAGCAGGGTAGGGGTGGTGAACTTAAGATACTGCAAAAACAGACAGTCAGGCTTAATTCAATCTGAAGAACTTGGAAGCAAGATCTGCAAGCCACTAGGTCCTTAATTTGGGTAAGAGTTGCTGGAAGACAGAGGGTGGGCTAACCAAATAAATGCCAATCCTAACTAGAGGGGAAATTTTGTGTCCTGCATAATTTCAAGATGGTTTCTGAAGAGAGAAATACTTCCAACCTCTTGAAACTAAATTATATGTAGTCAAGGATTTGAGGAAAAGTTTCAAGCTCTTTCTTCTTTAAACATTTCCAATAACTCTAAATTTCTACTTTTTATTGGTTTTCTCCTCTCTGAATCCAACTCTTCAGCTTTGGTTCACTTGCTTACTCCAGCTCTCAGGTTTATGTGGTCCTTATCTGAAGAGAGTTGAGACCCACAGAGGTCTCCCCCAATTCACTTAAGGAAATATAATTCATATTCCATTATAATTAAATATCACATACTAAAAGGAAGCATTCTTGATTCTTCCCTTCGCTTCACTATCTCTTTACTGCAACTACATTCCACAGCTTGTGAACTTGTTTTTTGTTTTGTTAAAGTGAATGCTTTTCAAAGAAAAATCTAAATCGTGTCATAAAAATTAACATGTGCTGAAAGGAGTAAGGAGTGATGCTTCTGACATCAGATTCTTTTTCTGAGGGAAAAGTAAGGCAAAATTGCTATCTTCAAATATCTTGAAGTTTGCTATGTGGAAGGGGAGAAATTTATTCTGGTATACTAATGTCATTCCAAAGGGGAAAAAATTAGTAATGAATGGCAGTTGCAGAGAGACAGATAAATTAAGTATATAGTTCTAGTTCAATGCAAATTCAACTAATGAGACCACTTCAGGAGATTTATTCTTTGCACTAACCAGGATCTTGCTGTGCAAATTCAAATAGTAAGACTTCAGGGACTTCATTCTTTGCACTAATCAGGATCTGGATGTGTAAGAAAGAAATTGCTAGGAATTAGAGCTAACAGGGGAGGTCTCTATCACTTTGGTTATCTCCAGGAATGGTAGAGAGAAGGTTCTTGCATTGAAGGATGTGAAGAGGGAAAGAGAAGGAAGAACTGCATTAGTATTCAACATCTTGTAAAGTCCTTTACAACTCAAAGATTCTATAAAATCTACTTAACAAGAATGTTTTACCTAATCAATCCTACTTATTACAAAATCAGCCTATCTCAAAATGCTTAACACCAGTAATATTAGGTAAATTGCACAATGATAGTTGCCCTATATAAAATTCTTTAAATTGACAAAGCATTTTTTACAGTTGTCTCATTTGTATCCTTGCCTCTAAAACACCTCATTATCTCTATGTTCGTTATATTAAGTGCTCACAATATTTTAATCTTATGTTTTAAAATGTGAAAATAATACCAATAGACAATAAATTTTGTAGTGTGAATACAGTAAGAAATATGGCACACTCCTGGGTGGTTTTTTGAGGGTTGACTTTGTTTTGGTTTTTAGCATATGAAATAATCTATCTTTAGATGGAAATGATTCAAAAACAAGTGGGATGCAGGAGGGCAGAATTGAACCACCAAAAATTCATTAAAAGTGTTTTAAACAGCTAAGAATTCATTGAATCACCAAACACTGACTTAACAAAGTAATAACTTAAATTCAAATGGATTTCCTAATGTGTGCCATTTAAAGTTTTTCACAATCTGGCTTCAGGCTGATTATACAATCCTCCCCCTCCATGCTCTACAGAACCACTTGCTAGTTCCTATTACAGGAACTGTATTTACTGTGCCTTCACACAGGGGAAGGAATTTCCATCCATGGAATGCTCTTCCTCCTTACTGCCTCTTAGAATCCCTACATCCCTTAACATCTCAATTCTAAGTGACACGTCCTCACTTAGGAGGACTTTCCTGATTCCCCAGATAGTACAACACCCCAGATCCCTATATATTTATTTTGCATATATCCTAAATAAATACAACAAATTCTAGGGAATCTCCACTCTACAGTTTCTAAGCCCTCTGGAATCTGTCTCCAATCTTCTTCGTTAGCCTTATCACACACTGCTCCCTTTCACACAGTCCGGTCCAGCCTATACATCCCTCCTGCTATTCCTCATGTGCCAGTCTCCATGCCTTGCCTTCCCACAGGCTCTCTTCCATATCTGGCATATCCTTCCTTGCCTATTCCTCTTACAACCTTTAACTTTTTACAAAGTTCAATTCAAGTGTCACTTTCTTCAAGAGGCCTTTCCTAATCTCCCCAACTGTTCCTTTCCCACAAATATTCTGCTTGTGCAGAATATTTCTCTTCCTGCCCTGCCCCTAACTACCAGGAGGAACAAGTAGCAACCAAGTCTCAAGTACCCCAGGCTTAACCCCACAGCAACACCATCCCCATGAAGACTGTGTTAATAACAATTTATCTGCTCTCCCTGCTAACCTTATGTGGCTATCAAACTCACATCACATATTATTCTACCTATCATTACTTAATCACCGGATGTCTAATAGTAAACTATTCCTAAGCCAACCTCCTGTTCTCTCATGCTCATCCTTCTTAATTCTCAAAAATTTCTGTACAACGAATAAACTTTTCTTCACTCTGGTCCTCTTTTTCTCATACTCCATCTACTCGCTGTCACTAAGACCAAGATCCCACCAGACAACAGGGCATCCATGGGCATCCTGTCCAAGAAAAAAGCATTTATATAGTACTTTAAAGTTTGCAAAACACTTTTTATAACTATCTCATTTATATCCTCACTTGAAAAACAACTATTATTATAGTCTCCTTAACCACAACGAATGCAACACAACAGAACTCATTTTATGTCCAAAGTTCATCTGTCTTCCTAACTTTCTTATTTTTGTCAAACAGGGATCCACCATTCTGCTAGTTTCCAGGGTTCATAACCTCAGCAATTCAATTCCTTATGGTCCTTCATGTCCCATGACCAATCATTCAGCTGGGAAATCCTGCAGTTTCTACCTCCACGACGTCTCTCACATGCTGACCCTTTGTTCTCCTTATGCAACCACTACTTATGTTCAGGCCTTCACCTCTTGCCTAAACTATTGCAATGGTCTAATTGCCTCAAATCTTCAGTTCATTCTCCACACATTTTTCTAAAGTGATTTTCCTTAAGTGCAGACATGAAATTCCAGTGGGTCCTTTTTGCCTCTAGGAAAAAAATATAAAATCTTCTATTTGACTTTTAAAGTCTTTATAACCCAGCTTTAACCTACCCTTATTTAAAAATGTACTTTTGTTAACTATTTCCCAATTATATGTAAGAAAAGTTTTTAACATTTATTTTTTTTAAATTTTGAGCTCCAAATTTTCTCCCTCTTGACCCTTTCCTTCCCCTTTGAGAAGGCAAGTTACAAATATATTGATTATACATGTGAAGTCACACAAAACATACTTCCATATCAGCCATCTCACAAAACACACACACACACACACACCAAGAAACGTAAGAAAAATTATGGTTCAATCTGCACTGAAGAGTTCATCCTAAACTACTTTTCCAATCTCATATATTACTACCCCATCCATACTCTGTGAACTACAGTTTTTCATCTCCTGTCTCCTTTGCCTTTGCCTTGTTCATCTCTCCCATGCCTGGAATGCCCTACCCCCTTTCACCACTGCCTCAGAGAATTCCTCCTTTTTAAATGAGGTAACTCAAGAATCACCTCTTACATGAAAACTTTCTGCTATTTACATGTAGACTAACTGTTATTCCCTCCTCCTCACTTTATATTTATTTGTAATTATCACATATATATTTATTCTGCAAATACTTATAGTTCTACACTGCTCCTCTTCCAAGGCCCCAGACAGGAAGTTTCTTGGGAGTGGGAATTATTTCATTTTTTCTATCTCTACCTCGTAGTGCCTGGCACACACTATATGCTTAGTAAGTGCTTGTTGACTGAAGGATGTGTTTTATAGGATCATAGATTTGGAAATGGAAGCGTCCTCAAAAGTCATCTAGTCCAATTCTGTTCATTTTACAGTTAAGGAAACTGAGAAGTTAAACTTTAACTGTAGAAGTTAAAGTAAATTGCCCAAGATCAAATAGGCAATAAATGCGAGAGCTGGGATTCAAACACAGGTTCTCTAGTTCCAAGTTGAGTGAGAAATTCATATACAATGCTGTGAGGGTGGGGATGGGGATTATCTTTCTTGTCAATTAAAAAAAAATTAAATGACATGCTTCCCTACATCTTTGGAGGTCTTCTTCAGTTATGCATTATGGTCTGTCCTTCACAAAATTAAAGACTTCTTAAAAACTATCCATATTTTCAGTCTGTACCACTCCATGGAATAATCACTTCCCTAAATATTATAACTGCTATGTAAAGTAACACTTCCATTTTTTTTTTGCCCTAACTTTTAATTACTTGATTCTCAAGGTGTACATAGTTTCTATGTCTAGTATTCATCAAAAGGTCTATTTTCCAAATAGTCATACCCTTACTAATTTGAATCCTTTCAGTATATCCTTCATCTTTTGGGACCAAAATGCCTAAGCTTGGTCTATTCTGTGCCCTCAAACAATTTAATTTTCCACTGTAGATCTTTTCTAAATCCATTATTTCACTGGAAATACAACATATGGATATGGATTACATATGGTTATCTTTCCCAGCAATCAACAACAGTTAAGGGTATAAACTATTTACCCTCCCAGTCCCAAGTTTAAAGAGTCATGTGGCTAGTAACTCATAAAAGCATACAGTCAGACCTTAAGTCACTTCTGTTAGGTAACATTACAGTGCTGAAGGAGGTCAGTTGTAGGTTCCACCTTCACGCTGGTGAGCAGTAACATCACTCTGTCCCACAGTCACAAACTGTGCCTCGATAAGTATTTGGAAAATAGATAATTAGTCATAAAATGCATACACACACACACACACACAGTATGTATTTGTATATATCCTCAAAAGAAGAAAATCATTTTAGCACAAGGTCAGTGGTTATAATCATGTTTGCATTTATATAGATATATATATATACATATATATAATGCACATGTATATATGCATTATGTATGTATGCATATATACATAAATACACATACAGGGCAGCTAAGTGGCACAGTGGATAGAGCCCTGGGCTTGGAATCAAAAGATTCATCTTCATGAATTCAAATAGAATCTCAGACATTTCCTAGCTATGTGACCCTGGGCAAGTGACTTAACCCCATTTTCCTCAGTTTCTCCATCTATAAAATGAGTTGGAGAAGGAAATGGCAAACCATTCCAGTGTTTTTGCTGAGAAAATCCCAAAAGAGCTTACAAAGGGTCAGACCTGACTGAAACAATTCAATGATAACAGACCTACATACAACTGTTTTTTCTGTATATATAGAGGTATGGATACCTATTTATGTAAACAGACAGATTCCTAATTCAACAGAATAACACAGGTCAGTGGCTATGAACACACTGTATGCAATACAAAATTGACATTACAAAAACATTTTCATTACAAAGAGAGCAAGGTGTTTTGTTTGTTTTTAATGAATGCTAAAGCTACAAGGTTACTTCAAAATGTCAAAGAATTTGAGAAGTACAAGAGGCCTTAAATTACCCAATTCTTTCACTTTATAGGAGAAACAGAGACCTAGAGACGTGGCTTGTCCAAGACCATTCAGGTAATCTGTAGTAGAACCATGACTAAAACCCAGGCCTTCTGCCCACCAATATAGATCTCTTTGCATTATACTACATTGAAGCCATTTTTAAAAATATTTAAATCCCCACTTAAGGTAGGAAAGTATTTTAGAGAGTCTCTCTCCTGCCCCTCCACAATATAGCCACTGCCTACTTTTCTGGCTCAAAGCTGATGGTGAAATTTATACATACTAATACTAAAATCTAATTTCATTCTTAATTTTTAGATAGGTCATTTCTCTCTTTTCTTTATAAGTCTACTTAAATGTTGTTTATTTTTAAAATTCTTTCATTTTCTCTTTTCTGTAGGGAAAAATATAGAATTATCTCTATCTGCATATATATCAGTAAATAAATGGAAAATCCAGGGGAACAGTGAAGTTCTGTTTCCTGGACACTGCTGAGGTTAAGGGGATTTAAATATTTCACTTGTCTTAGTAACCATCACATTTAAAAATTAAAAGTTAGAATATCTATACTAAATTATACACCTGTAAGGAACTCACAATATTTGGAACAAATATAGAAATATTCATGATTAAATTTCTCCCAGGACTCTCTCTCCTTGATTCTATTACTTGATAGAAGGGTTCTGTGTATGCAAGTGGGATAGGTATAAGCTCATTTCTGTGGAAAGAAAGCAGAATGTATTAGTCTAAAAGACTAAGGCATGTAAAGTCAGTTAACATTTACTGATCCTGGGGCTTTTACAGCTTTCACCAAATAAATGGATTAATTGCTCACAGCAGTCCCATATCATATATGCTTAACATGTCTTATCTATCATTTATGAAGAGCCTGCTTTAATTACTCCACAGGACTGATAATGCAATCTATTAAGACTTGCTAATAAGAAAAAACCAACCTGCTCCCAATGGTGAACGTCAATCACTGGAGCTGCAGGTAGAGCATGCTATAGCATGAAGCAGTCAGACAAGCTCTGATTCAAATGTCTTCCAGGGTCAAATACAGGGAGTAAGAATGAGGGGAGCCTTGAATGGATGGTATTAGACAAATCTGACGAAAGAATGCTTCCTGTGCAAAAGAGCTGAAGAACCCACATCTGTAGGAGGGGCTAGCGGACAAGTGAGATTTCCTAACAGAAAAGATTGTGCTAGCTGCAGACTCGGCTGACTCCAACTTCAGCAACATGAACACTTCATTAGCAAGACTCCACTTTGCAGGTGGCTATCAGCCCTCTGACTCCAAGGACTGGAGATCCATCATTCCTGCTTTCTTAGTGGCAATCTGTTTAGTAGGCTTTGCAGGGAACCTGTGTGTGATTGGCATCCTCTTACACAGTGCCTGGAAAGGAAAATCATCCATGATCAACTCCCTGATTTTAAACCTAAGCCTAGCTGATCTCTTCCTTCTGCTATTTTCTGCACCCCTGCGGGCAGCAGCATACTCCAAAGGCGTTTGGGATATGGGATGGTTTGTCTGCAAATCTTCTGACTGGTTCACGCACACGTGCATGACAGCCAAGAGTCTTACAATTGTTGTGGTGGCAAAGGCATGCTACATGTATGTAAGCAACCCAGCCAAGCAAGTGAATGTTAACAATTGCACGATATGGACAGTGCTTGTTGTCATCTGGGCCACAGCCTGCCTCCTACCCTTGCCTGAATGGTTCTTTAGTACCCTTAGGTACCACGAAGGTGTAGAGATGTGTATCATGGATGTACCAGCCCTGGCCCAGGAATTCACTTCTACATTCGGTAAGCTTTACCCTCTCCTTGTATTTTTCCTTCCTTTGCTCTTTGCTGGGATCTATTTTTGGAAGGCTTATTGCCGGTACCAGCACAGAGGAACCAAGACTCAAAATTTAAGAAACCAGATCCGATCCAGGAGACTCACAATGATGTTGTTAAGTGTTGCTATAACCTCTGCCATCATGTGGATACCAGAATGGATAACTTGGCTGTGGGTATGGCATCTAAAGACAGGAAGCCCTGTTCCACCTCAAGGTTTTATAGCCTTGTCTCAAGTCCTCATGTTTTCCATCTCTTCTGCAAACCCCTTGATTTTTTTAGTGATGTCTGAGGAATTCAAAGGTTTCAAAGATTTCTGGAAATGGCTGACATCAAAAAAACCTCTACCTGATCCAGTGTGTCAAGGAACACCAGTTGGTAACTCACAGATAACTTCAGAAACTGTCCCATCTCAAGAGCCTCTGCCATCTGTACCAGACAAAGAGAAGCCTGGATCATCCCCGTCTGGTGAGGAGAAAACAAATAAGGAGATTCCTGTTCTACCCGACGTGGAACAATTTTGGCATGAAAGGGACATAGTCCCTTCTGAGCAAGACAATGATCCTATCCCCTGGGAACATGATGATTCTGGGATAGCAGGTTGTAGTAAATGAAATTACAAGTTCCAAAGCCAAGTGAAGATGTGTATTTATTGTATTTGTTATACTGTCGCTTACCAATATTTCTCAAGATTTTGCTAGGTAAAAATCCAGTAATACTATCTTTGCTCTTGGTTGTGCTCAATAAACATATTGCTGTCAAAGCTTTCAAACCCATATTTCTAGTAAGTAGGAATAACCTTACATTAGGAGAAATATTTATGATGTTTAGATTACTTTAAATAATTTTTTCAAGTATAATATATCTAAAGTTGTTTTTCCATTAGAGGTTAGGAGTTTATGCTATGCCATTTACCCATTGTCTCCCTCGTTAACACATGGAACTGACAGGAGAGCTGGTTGGAGAACAGAATGAATTCTGTGGGTCTTCATACAAAACTGTGGTCTAGATGACACAGGCCTGAATCCATTACTTTGTCTTCCTTGGCACTAAGGAAGCCAATCCACTAAACAATGTTAAAGTATTTTCAAATTAATTTATGCTTTATACAATCAGAATGCAAAATATGAACTCAACAGATTCAGAATTCAGTTATTTTCAAAGCATAAACAAACAAGTTTTATTTAATTCTGGCAAATTCAACTAACCAACAACCTACAAGAAAGTTAAAACACTAGGAATTACCTAACATTTTTCCTAGTGTTCATAACTTGAAATCACTTATGTAATTTGGCATTTTGTTGTTGTCCTTTTTAGGAAAATACAGGACTCTGTGGCTCTCCTTGTAGGTGTCACTCCCACCTCACCAAACTTAAAACCTGAAAATCCTTCAGGTTTAAAGCATAGGATTTAACTCCTCAACTGAGATAAAATATGTGTAAAGTGCTTTGCATCTTTAAAGTGCTATAAAAATACTATTAATTATTATTGCTAGAAAACTACGATGTAGTTCTTATCCTGCCAGTTAAAGACTTCGAAAGTATCTCTAACTCTATCTACTCACGTCAGGACCCCTCTTAGAATTGAAGGTACGGATACTGTTATAGTAGTTACAGTAGGAGTAGAAAAGTTTGTTTTCTCCCTGTCTGAAGTTCTCTCAAAATGCATGATCAATTATAAAACTAGGGCTTCAAATTTAACCCACGATATTGAATATGCTCACTTTAACATCTAGAACAACAGTTTCTCCAAATGACAGCAGTGGGGGTGTGTAACAGGGAAGAGAAGGAATAGAGACAGGCAGAAAACTTGGTTCATTAAAGAGACAGAAACTGAAAAATGCAGTGACAGTGGAGTAGGAAAAGGCAAGAAAATAGAAAATATTGGAAAAGAAACCCCAACACTTGTCAGACTTTTCTGTCCCCATAAAGATATATAAGAAAATACCAGTATCAGGCACCTTACTAGTCCAGAACTTTATAACTGATTAAATATTATCTCCCACATGCATGGTAATTATAAATGCATCATTCTTCCTACAACACATAAAGCATCCACTGGGACTAGTTACCTTTGTTCCCAGAATTCTAATGGGGTTTCTAAGAATATTTTCATTGTAGGGCTCCCTCAGAAATGCCTTAAGGCAAAAAGAAAGGACAGAGGTAGAACAGAGAAACTGGAGTATGGAGGAGGACACTGTGGAGAGAAAAGCATTTTTTTTAATATGTGAAAATTCGTAGGGTTTCTTACTTATACTATAGATGTTTAAGTGAAGGAGAGGGTTATTTATATTTACCCCTACCTTACAACTGAATCATTAAAAGACCACCATGCTCATGGGACCACAGAAATGTAATTCACAGCAGTACTACTTTCCCCAAGAGCCCAAAGAATTGTTTAGTGATGCATGTATCCTACAAATTAAGTACTTTCAATATTTATTAAAATTGTGTTAATTTGTGTTTTAGGGTCTCAATGAACCTTAAATATGGAATCTAAGATGACACTGTTGATGTTCATTTTTACTCGTGAATAAAAAACATGCCATACTGTATCTATTTCAATTTTCTCAGCAAATAGTTATCTGTTGTTCCAAGTCACTTATTCTTATGCTGTCAAATCAAAACTGTTATTTGGCAAAAACGGGTTTATTTGTTTTTTGGTTTTCAGGCAGGGTTGACCTTGTCTCTGGCACAAAAAGTTATCAAAATGAATTTAAATTATATATTCAAGTCTTGTCAAAATACAGAGTTTGCTATCTACACATCCTTTCAAGATGCACAAGTAGGAAGGATAACTAACTGAACACTTCTTATTAAGCATCAGTTATACAGTCCCAGCTTTGATATCCCATGCTTCAGTTCTGATACCTCACAAAAAAGGAACTTGGGCTTTGGGGCTTTTGCACAATTACATACTGATTCCCAATCTACGTAAATAATCCTTCCAATATTTCAAGACATAATTACTTAAATGTCACCAAGCCCATTCATATCAAAAATGTCACTGTGAGATAGGAGGAAGACAATGACCGAGCAAACAGCATTTTGTAGAGTTCAAAAGTCATGACAAAAATTTTTAGACAGACTAGTAAAACTTCTTTTAAAAATCTCCCTAGGACAGTTAAATATTATCTATCATAGCACAGAAATTCCTCCAGTTTTGAAAATGGTCATTTTCACTCCTCCTCACAGTACTCAACATTACTCAACTGACTTGCAGAAGTGAACTGCAAAATAAAAGGGAGAAAAAAAACAATCTAGTTAAATACTGTATCAAATTTAAGAAGCTCCAACTTAGTCTGATATAGTTGATTTCATGTATACAATTATACATACATCTATGTGCATCTAAATAATATACCTAGATATAATTCGATATAACTCAACAAACATTTACTAAGCACCTACTATGTGCAAGGTACTGTGGTAGGCACTGGAGAAGGTAACATGTGTGTATATACTCATACATACACACACACATAAACATACATATATAAGTCTAGATCTGGCACATTTTCCTTTAAAGTGGGCTTTGGGGAGATTAGTAGTGATGGCAAAATGACAAGGGAAATGAAATAAAAAATGAAATAAACACCTTGTTCAGTATACCACATATAGAAACGATACTCCCCTTCACCTACCCAAGAGGAAACAATGCAGAAGAAAATAACGTTTTTAGATGGGACATAAGAGCTAAAAAGTGACAATGAGTCAAAGAGTGATAGTATTACAGAAGTATGCATGATACAGTGAAAGAACTGCCATGAAATGCATAAAGCATCAATTAAAATAAGAAAAGCAAAAAACAAAGGTTTTGCTTACTATGTGACACAAGTAAGATAGAGCTGAAGGAAGTGAACACAAAAAAGAATCCTTTCAAATCCCTTTCCTTCTTGCACTGCAAATAATTCCATAACACATTCAAAGCTCTAAAAAAAAAATATGCATTCAAGGCTTTAAAAAAATATGCAATATCAAAAATTGTAAAGCAGATTTCATTTGTGCAGATTCCATTTTCTGCTTTTAAGAACAAATTTTAAAACAAATTTTCTTTACAGATTATTTAACATTAAGCATATACAATCCACATATAAAAAGGGTTGGTTTATTGTAGTTCAAATACATAAACTGAACAATTCAAACATTTCAAAATTAAACTTTAGAAACACAAGTTTAACATTCAAATAGGAGTATAGTTTACAAGGATTACCCAGAAGGGTAATTAACTCTCTAATCCAGAAACTGATATAGATACTTCTATGGTGAATAAAAATGTGTTTATACAACCGTCCTGTTCTGGAAAGCATTGTAATCGACTGTGTTTCCATATCCAAGAAGAAATTACCAGAAAAATCTTCACTTACACAAAGCAACCAGATTTCTGCCTATAATTCAGAGGGATAATCAAAAAGCACATCTGTGAACAAAATCAAACTAAACTGGTCTCTAGAGACTTGGGGCAAAAGCAAGAGCATTACAATATTCTTAGCCTCTGCCAGCTGAGAATTCAATTAACAATGTTTTTCTTTTATCTGCTTTATTACAAAAACAACTTGGGTTTGCTCCAAGTTTGTGGCACTTGTATCTTACAAGTTCAGACCATAAACCACTCTCCAGGTCTTGCATATGTAACACTGCTAGGAAGAATGTCATCAAAAATCACTGACTTCCACATCTCATGTAAGGAAAATCTTTAGTTTCAAGCTTTTATATTTACTAGAGACAGTCTGGATGTTTGAGTATGTATGTCAGTCATGCCACATAAAGAAAAGCATAAATATTTCCAGAGTTCTTTGTTCAAAAACCATGTTCACAAATGCTGCTCCTTCTCCGCTCTTCAGATGATTTTATAATAGGTTGACTCATATATGTTAATGTAAAAATCTGACAGGTGGCTCATGCAAGCATTTTTAATTAATAGATACCCTTGGTGTGAAGAGTTATGTCAGAATTATTTTGTTGATCTCCTTGTAGGTTCTGAGGCTGTTGGAGGTGGAGGTGGACCTCGTCGATCCAGGTCATCGACATATGCCACAATAAGTTTACGCCTCTCCTCTGGCACACAGTCAAGTACCAAATATCGCTTGTCATTCTGCAAAATCTTTTCTACATCTTTCAAGTGCTGATCAGACTCTTGGATTAATTTTTTGGATCTGAAATAAGAGAAAAAAGCCCAAGAATTACTGACTGCTGCCCACAGGCCTTTCAGAAATGAGCTGGTGATGTCAGTCTAGTTCCTAATTGTGTTTCCATATTTTAAAAAAAGAAAAATTTCACTGCAGTGGTCACCTTTGTAGGTCATCTCAGCAAAGACTTCAAGGAGTGAAAGGGCCTCAGAAGCTGAATTACCCTCCCACCCCTAGTGGTGGTCCCTCCAGATCAGGGCTGAGGGTGGGTGGGTAAATCTTGCCCGTGCTGTACCTGTTCTGTGGATGAACAGAGGACTTCAGTCTGCGGGGCTGCCAATCCCAGCATCTTTCACAAGCTTTCACTTTCACATCTTTCACTAAATTAACTATAAAAATGTAGAAAGAAGTCTTACTTCACATCTAATTTAAAAGCCCAAGCTGATGCAAAACATTAAGGACCCTGACCAAAAAGTCCAAAAGCCATATCAAATGACAAAATACCTAAAAACCACACCCTCAGCACTACCTATCCTCCCATGCATGTACCCTTAAATCACGTTCCAAATAATTTTTTTGAAGGAAGCCACATAGAAGCATAAGTACAACAATGCTTCTTTGCATACTGATTTCTAAATCAATGTAAAATGTATTTTACTGATAACAATTACTGGGGAAGAAAAAAAGAACTGAGCACGCTGCAGAATAATCCAATTTAAGACTTTGATTTTACATCTTATGTATTCATTTTAATAAACTCAGAAAATTGTTTTCCTGAAAAAAAATGTTCTGTTGAGACTAAACTGATGACTTTATAGCTTTAGAATGTTTCAGCTATGTTGAATAATTATGGGAGAAGAAATTACTCCATAAAGAGTGTAGGGGGGGGAGGGAAGTAACTTTATGGGATGTGGTTTTCATACTGTAGTTGAATGCAACAGATAAAACTGTTGGGTAAAAATAAAGATCACTTTTTATAGACACTGGCTGGGTGGGAGGGAGTGAGGCTAGACAAAATGAGAATGAGTATCTGGGCCCTTTCTTCCAAAAAAGAAAAAAAAAATTATGCCCACAGCTATTGGATCCAGTTTTGAGCACCTGACCTCTTACTCCTAAAACTTAACATGTCAACATGTGTGTGAATGGAGTTTGATTTGGCCTGTTCAGTAAGGACTAGTAAAGACAAAATGGTCATTGATATGAAAGAATATGTTGCACACACCTGTATGTTATAAATTTGGTCTCTTTCAAAAGTGTCCTGAAGTCAGCTTTGGCAGTAATATATTTGTCTCTGATGTACTCTTCAAATTCTCTTTGTTTTTTCTGTAGGAAGATAATTAGTAAAATTAAAATACTTATGAACCAACAGCTTATGAATTCCATTACTAATACTAACATCAATTATTTTATGCAACAAATTGATTCAATCATAGTGAAGTATATTACATCTAAATAAGATATAGTACAATAAATTTTTACACATTTAAAATTCTCAAACACTACAAATTCACAGTTGAAAGAAGCAAAAATTTGAAATAAATACATGCAATAATTAAAGCATTTCAACAACAAATATTCATAACGTGTTCTCATGGCACATGACACAAATATACAAAAATAACATTTAATGAGCCTGTATTGGACACAGTAATATGTTAAGGGATATCATATGTTCAAGCCACCATCTTTAACAGTACATGTAGTTTAAATCCACATAGGCTCAATTTCAGGAATTGAAGATTTTTATTCAAAAAATTTCTACTGTGTATTTTATCATTAGAAGAAGCTACAGACTACGGGATTAAAATTAAGATAAAAAAACACTGCACTAACAAGCACCATCACCACCATGTTTGGCAGTATTACTGTGTAATAAGGCAGTCTAAACTATGGACTCAAATCACTGGCAAGTGGTACTGTTGTTCAATTAGTATTTATAATTGCCAGTGATTAATTACAAAGTACTTAACAAATAACAACAAAAACAAATTTTACAACTTACTCTGTCACTGGAGGAGAACTTAATGCACCGTGGATCTTCCTTAATAATTTTTTTAACCTCTTTCCAAGTGGATGTGAGCGTAATCTTTCCAAAAGACAAATAAATAAAAATATAAATGTGGCTTACTCTTTTGAGGAGCTCAAACTGCAGCACATATGGTACATAATATTACACACTGACCTGAGATCTCTTGTAATGCCCAAGCGTAACAGGACTAGTTAGGGACAGTGAGGCAGCTTTAATGCAATTTCTTTTTGTTGGCTTGCCACAAGAGTTATTTTCATGGCCATATTTTCAAGGTGGCCTAAGACATTTCACCTGCAAACCCTGCATTTACATGGGCAAACATCATAACTTTTGAAGATACCATTCACCAAAAAGAGAACAGTTACTTAGGAACAAGACCTGGATAACAACGTGCACAAATTGCAGGAAAATGGGCCATGATAATGAATCAAAAATAGAGATGGGAAGGACACCTAAGTCCAAGAGATGTGATCAATGATCACACGAAAGGATATTTTGGTTAACTATGGGAACAAACATAACATGGAACCTTGAAAAGAAGCTAAACGAAATCTCTGAAAAGGGCAGCTGAGTAAAAATTACCTCAAGATTTCTCTAAAATAGGGAAAATGGAAAAGGGAGAAGTAAAATAAAAAAATTTTTGAGGAAGTAGAAATAAAAATTTAAAGACCATAACTGTCAAAATTTGTATTTCCTTTTTCCAAGTTATTTAGCTATTCCTATCTTAGAACAAAACATAACAAATAGGTAAGAATCCATTTCTTACCGCTGAAGTTTCATCCAGAAGTTGTCTAAAGTGTTCCCTCTTCTTTTTGGTAAGTGCTTCAATGTGTTCATTGAAAAGCTTCTCTTTTTCTTCTCTTTCTAGCAAAGAGCCAGATTCCCATCGATGATCTTTTCGGAGAGTTCTCCGAGTATCAGACCATGACACATCTGAAGAACGAACCTTTGAAGGAAAAAAAAAAGGAAATTTCACACTTCACCAAACTGAGATACCTTTTCATATTTCATTCAAATAAATGTCAAGTTGATTAACCTAAGGAAAATGAGAAACCTCAAATGCAATATTTAGACACCAAGGTCATTCAGAAAATAAGATTAAGACAACACATCCTATGAAAAGGAGACATCCTTACTGATGATCAGTGGAATACTTAAATTACTTCAAGATTTATGATTTTCACAAGCTTCACTATTAATATGGCAGATTCCAATCTCCTTAGTACATGAATCTTGAGGAGTCAAAATAATCTCCTGGTATCCAAATTTCTTATCTTGCCTTTCTCCTACCTGGATTTTTATAAACTGTAAAACTCAGTATGTCTAAAACCAAACTCATTTTTTTCACCCCAAACCTATTCCATATTTAAACTTCCCCATTTTCTCTTTTACACCATCACCATCCTCCTCATCACAAGGGTTCACAACCTTAAAAGTCATCCATGAGTTTTTCTTCTCTCAATCTCTATTCCTAACCAGTTGCCAAGTTTTGTCGATACTACTTCCACAGCATCTCTCACACCTATCCCTCTTTTCTCTCCTTCACATACTACTACCTGCATCTTAGTTCTGATTCTCATCAACTCTTATTAGACTACTGCAATGTCTTCCTGTCTCCCCTGACTTCAGTCTCTTTTCTCTTAAATTCACTCTCTGTACAGCTTACAAAATGATATCCTTAACACATCTGACCATGTCACCCTACTACTCAAAAATCAGGGGCTCCCCATTGCCTCTAGGACAAAACAAACTTCCCAGGCTTGCATTTAAAGCATTCTATAATCTAACTCTCAACTCTTTCAGGTGAATTTCCTATTACTCAGCTTCATGCACAAACTAATTCCAGTCTTTAGGTCTACTAAATACTCTCTGTACACTATATTCCATCTCCCATCTGCCTATCTTTGCACAAATAATCTCCATGTCAGGAATGGAATCCCTCCTCACTTGCACCTCCCTCACTGAATGTCTAGTTTCCTTCAAAGCACAGTTCATATGTCAGTTCCTACACAGGGCCTATCTTGATCCTCCAGTTGTTAGAACTTCATCTCTTTTAAAACTACTTTGTACATAATCACTTTTGTACAATGTTGAATACCCACCAAGAGTACATAAACTTAATGGCAGGGACTGTTTCATTGTTTGCCTTTGTTTCCCAAGGATCAAGATATGCCTTATAAGATAGCAGACTCTGCATAATGTTTGTTGAACTGAAATGGCTAATATGTTTCTCACCAGGGCTATAAATGAAGACTTTTCAGCTTTGTGGGCCTTGTTAGAACTTACACACCCAATCAAATAGCCCTCAAAAACAAATTGCAAATTCTAAATGCTACCAGTGTTGAATTTAAAAATATGAAGTGTGGCACACGATAACATATCAAATTAAAAGAAATATGAAAGGAACCCATTAAAATTCTTCCCCAGTGCCTCAATGTCACATGAAGATAAACCTACAGTCTTGAAAGTTCTATCAGTAGAGCAAATATTTAGAAAAGGTCTTACAACGAAGGTGGAAAGATTTTGAATAAAGAAGGAAAAATCTAAGTTTACAGGATGATGAATTTTTCAGCTACAGTATTCTCTGTTTCTGAAAAACTACCTAAGTTATAGATAGGTTACTGAAGGAAGTTTCTATGACGATGAAATTATGGATTCTTTCGGCACTAAAGTATATGGAGTGCAATGCAGTGGAATTTGCTGGAGTAAATTACTTTTTCAAAGAATCAGTAGGATTTTCAGTAAAATGAGAATAAAACTGCTTTAAGACACCAGCATATTATGTAAAATTGAGAAATGAAAACACAAGAAGCATTCTCAAAAAGCTGAATACCCTGAAACCTATAAATAAGTTTTTGGGAACTTTCCTTCAACAGAGAGAAATCCTGGCTTTTTTTGCTCACTAATGCTATTGAACTCGATGTAGAAAAAAGAAATGCAGCAAAAGCTAATACACAACTCTTACGTTCATTAATCTTTTTATGAACTTGAAAATGTTTATTAAACTCGATTCCCCAAAATATTCTAGCAAAAAGTAGACAAATGATAGGATGCAAGATTGAGGAAGCATAAATGATAATTTTTCGAATCCTCATAAAACCTAACATGTTACTATCCATTTAAGCAGCACCCTTAACCATCTAAAGAAATCATGAACCTGAAACAACCAAAACTGCCTCTGAAAATGAACTGCAACCAAAATAATCAAGAGCTGAAAATGCAACAGAAAATATATAAAAACATCACAAGATCAGAGATATAGACCTGGAAGAGACCTGGAAAAGCCATCTAGTACACGTCTTCATTTTACAGCTAAGAAAACTGAGGCACAGATAGTTAAATGACAACTAGCTTGCCCAATCCAGAGGTAGTAGAGCAAGTGAGATTTGAACACAAGTCCTCCAACTCTAAATCCAGCATTCCTTCCATTGTACCATATAGAAAAAACCAGAAAAGAGAAAAAAAAAATGAAAGAGAATTGTAGAGAGCAAAAAGCAGAAACAGTGATCAGAATTGTGAAGGATGAATAGTGGGGAAAGATTTGTAACAAAAAAAAAGTTGAAAAAAGAAATTTCTGGTATCAATAGTGTTTTGAGTTCTTTTGAAAAGTGATTTTATCAATACCTATTTAATTGCTGTCTGCTAGAAAAATAAAGTGTAATAGTGACCCCCCCCACCTTATAGTTACAGTTTTACAAATAACTTAACAAATGATACAACTTTTACAGTTAAGTTTAATATAAAGTAAAACCTAAAAAGGTTCACAGAATATAATTAACAAAGATTTTTAAAAAGAAAGTGAAATAAAAATTAATACTTACCATATCAGAAAGAAGAGCCTTGAAATTCTGAATTGCTTCTTCACGTTTATGCTGCTCTCTTTCTCTATCTATTTCTTTTGTTTGTTCTGAACGAGCTTTTTGAACCTCTCGCTCCCGTTCCCGTAAACTTGCCTCTATTCGGGCTTGCCTCTCCAGTTCTTTTTCTTTTTCCGAGTCTAAATTCTACAAAAAGCAAGATTATATTTCCACCAACTCCATCAGATTAACTAGCCTGTCAAATATTTCTTCAAATTCAGTTCTTAAGAATGGTAAATTTCCAAAAAGCATTTCTAAATAAATTTCTATTAATGAATTAAAATGGTATTGATAAACATGCCAAATATACTTTTTTTTAACCATTTAAGGATATAAAGCATTACAAATAATTACATACTGTACCTTGGCTATTTTTTCAATATACTGTTTAAAAAGGTCTTCTCTCATCGATGAACTATCTACTGCTTTGTAACGTGGGTCACTTTCTACTTTGTCCTTTACTTTGCTCCATCGAGACTGACTATCCAAGTGGTGATTAGATAGTAGTTCAAAGAAGTCTGATTTGATCTACATTTTAAACAGGATATGAAATGGGGAAAGAAAAATAGCACACTGTAAGAAATTATTTACTAATAACTGCTACTTGAAAAAAAATGCTGACTTACCTTAAAGATGAGAAATATGTAAAATTTTGCAGAGTACCTGATCTATAGTTGACTAATTTTTAGGAAAAGAGGATAGCAAATTGTTTTTATTTTTAATTTTTTAAGTCTGCTAAATCATAAAAGTTCTTGATTGAGATCTACCAAAGCAAAGATGAATTATTTCTTTGGTGGATAATATTTAAGACAAATGAGGATAATTTCTTATACAATTATAATTTTTATGTCTTAGATGTTTCCATAAAGTACAAATTTATTTTGACCAAGGATTGATTTTCTGCTAAATCTTTTTAATGAGTTGCAGCAAAATACTGACTAGTTTCATATAATAGTAACAAAATTTTTTTTACAAGTAACATGGCAAAATTTTTCTATTTTTATACATCAACACGGAGGCTTAGTAAATTTTTGTTAAGTTTTGCAGACAAAACAGAATCATCATGTGCTTGAGATTCTTTAAGAAGAAACATGGTAGATAGGGAGATAGTAATAACAAATAATATTATGTATATCAGGTCAAATTTTGGAATTTGAAAAACATATTTATACCCTGATTCTAAATGACAAATGCAAACCAACATTTCCATATTTGTATATGTTTGCCATAATGTCGTAATTATTTTTAAAAAGCTTGGATTGTATTTTTCTCCTTACTAGTACTATATATATTCTTTTACTACTACTGCAACTCAAAACAGACCATGAACTTTACCTATAAGGTACCAGATTAGATCACAGATACTAAATGACAGTTTAACCTTTATAATACTGCTATAAAGAAACACCTTTTTCTAAACAAAAAAGAAGAAAATAAAATTGAGGTATGTTCATGCCCTTAGGGGGAATTATACACCTCACTTGGTATTCTCATTCTTGATGTCACTCAGAGCAGCTTATATCTTTTTGGACAAAAGAGCTTAACACTCCCTTCTGAACCTGTCAATAGCAAGTATACATCTCCCCTAGGTATTACTGCCTTCACATCTCTCTCAGACCCTGTTGTTCCAAGGAATGAGAAATCAGGAGTGGAGTCAGGCCTATTTCATCACTATATGGAGGTATGTGGATACAAAAATAAATTAAGCACTCCCCACCATCGTATACCAAATCCATTACCTCCACCCCACTCTCATTTACCATACACTACAGGATTAAAAAGGGAAACTGATGTTGGTCTATGAAACTATGTGCCCTTATGGACAACTGAAAGGTTCCAAGACTCTTAAAATAAACTATAAAACAGATTTTCTCCATGTAATAGAGTGAGTCAAAAGACAGAACCAATCAGCTGCAGGCATTTCTACTACAGAACTTGACTCATAATTAGGTATAGGTCAATCAGAATCATTAAAGATCTTTTTATTCAACAGAGATCAAGAAACCATTTGGTGATAAATACAGCATAGCAAATCAGACATCATTTAGTCTGCCTCTTATGAATCTGACAAAATGAGTATAAAACCTCTGAAACATTTCACTACATGAAAACTGGCTTTCCAAGTAAAATAAAACATGCAAGAAGTACCAAACATGAATCTTTCTAAGCCATAGAAATTTATACAAATTAAAAGCACTTTCAAATAGCCTAAGTGAAGCCTATAAAGTAAGGGTATTGGTTTGTTTTTTGGGTTCTTTTTTTAAATGTGTGATATACAACTAAGAAACACTGTAAATTATTTGCAATAAAATTCCATCTTCCTTTCACAGCAGGATTCATCTTGACTAGCTTATTCTCAATATTATTCCAAGGGAAATACTTAATAGCTGGTAAAAATTGCATATTGTTAGCTGTGGTTGAAAAACTATGCCTTGACATCCATATAACACTGCAACCAATTATCTCCCATTTTCCCTTAATTGTTTTTCTTTGAGAATGGTTGCATTCTTATCCATTTGAGGAAGAAGGAAAATCTCTCCTTACATTACAAAGAACAGTATTTGTTTACTAAATAGAAAAACCTAGAAAAAATTTCTGACTCAAAAATCAAGCTACTTTACAACATGATGGAGAAATAGCATATCTGAAAGAGACCCGCAATTCTAGAGATAGGTCTTCCTGAAAGATGCACTGTAAGATTTACAAGCCAATTCTTAAGCCATAATTTCACCGAAATGTAGTCACTTTATTCATAAATAAGAATTCTAAGGCAGCTGTTTCCTCAACTTCTACAAAGAAAAAACCAAAACTGCCTTGATAATTATTATGGCAAAAAAAAACAAAAAAAAAAACAAAGCATCCATTAATTTCAAGGGCATTTCCACAAGATTAAAAAAAAACAACAACAACATGACTATATGATGCCCACTATTTACGGACATGCGGAAGAGACTTGCGGTCCACAAAACAAAATGGAAAGCATCTGGAATCGCAGCTCTTTCTTTTTAATTACAATAAAGAGTCTATAAATTCCATCAGCAAGATAATATTTTTCAGGGATTCTAAAATAAGACCAGAGTATAAAACATGGAAGCAATTGTTGAAACATGGCGATTTTAGCTATTTAAACGAAACATTTTAATGCCACAAAAGGACCCACAGTCATAAGAATAAGTAAAGTTACAAATGATTACTGTGAATATACAGATTCATGTTAATGGCCTTTTTATTCAAAAACATAATAAAATTTAGAGTGAAAACAGATGTCCCCATATTTTTAAAAGAAAAATGTCAAAGTGGTTAACAAAAATGCTCCTAAGTGTTTACTGACCTCACTTTTCAATATAGCAAAGTAAAACCTACCGTAGTAAAACCCTTACTTTAAAGATTTCTGTGTAGAATCCATAGTTAATAATTAAATTTGCAAACATAATACTGGCTGAGAAAGCTTCACTTCATCATTTGCTGCCTTATTTTTAATGGTACAAAATCAAAGTTAGAATTTCTTAAAGAATTAAAATTTTAAAAGCAAAAGAAAATAAGGCTGAAAATATTTTAGGTGTATTTAGATGTAATGTCTCTTTAATTTTTTTTTTTTCAGTTAACACATTCTGGATACAACTCTCATCACTTCACAAGGAAAAAAACTAAAAAAATGTAAAGTACCGGAACTGCGGGAGGCTAAAGTCACCACACAGAGATACCAATTCTTTCCTCACTAGGGAATCCCATAATACTTTGCGTGTCAGTGATTGACAGCTGTCAGACTGAACTGATTGACAGGCCGCACAGCACAAAACTGTAAAGTCTATCCACTTGTTATAAAACAGAATACATAAAATGGTTACAAAAGGTTTTTAGAAAAAGAACAGTACTTTTAAATGCAAAAAGAAACAATCAACTTGTCTAAGAACAGTCATGCAATATCAAAACAAACAGTTTATTTATCTTTCCTTTAACTCATGAAATTGACTATTTCTAAAATTCAAAAGTAATTTAACAATTCCACAGGCATGGTTCCAATACAGTATATAAAATGTTTCTATGATATGTAATTGTGTTATTTTCTCTGGGAAGCATAATCATTTACAGAAAATGGTAAAAGTACTTCTGAACAGTTTTACTTTGACAGAAGCCCAATAAAACAACTAATTAGGAAAACTCAAATAATTCTGACAAGAGTAATTTAACTACAAATGTCACTGAAATTACAAGTATACCATTATCATACTATTTTAAATATTACATATCAAAGTACTATTTCCTAGAACCAAGGCTGCTTTCTTCTCATCATCTCCTAATAGATCAAATTTGCATTACTTCTACTTTAGAGAGTGTTAGCAATTTCAAATGTCAAGAATGATTAGGCTCCAGAGGTTATTTTTCTCCATTCACACAACATACAGGGACATTAAGGAGGGTGGCTGCATGTTTTGATGGTACACTACTGATGCCACCTCCCTGCCAGTCTGCCTTCCCAGTGGTGAGCTCTTGCTTCACACTTGACATTGCTGTCAAATGACATTTGGAATTCATTAAAATTTAATGGTCGACCTTTAATTCTGATAAGCAGTAATTTATATGTAAGATATGTTTACTGAAAGATTAAGAATCTCTAAAATGCTACCTTTTCACAGGAAAGAGATAAAAAAAAATCTTTGAAATTTAAATGTTATCACTCATAAAGAATTCTGAAACTGTACTGCTACCACTGAGTAGGCAGGCATGAAAATAACTAGTTCTGGGTTTTCCAGGTCACAAAAAATTTCTCATTTTCATCACCTTAAAAATGTCACCATTTGCCTTTTAAAAACTAAATATTAGACAAATTAAACAAAACAACATAGTTCACTTAAAAGTTACTTATCTATGCAATGCTACCTATAAGATGATGGAAGACTTACACAATGAAATTTTAGAAAATAACTAAAAGCCAAACTGAATCTGTAAAACTGTTGAACTATCCCATAAACTGAAGTACTAGAAACCCAGCACAAGCTTAGTCACTATCCATTCATACTCCCATCAATCACACCACTGGAACTAAAACCACCTTACCTTCTCACCTCTGGTCTTCGAGTCTTCCTTTTCTTTCTTTCTTGCAGCTGCTACAAATTCATTAAATAAGGCTTCTCGATCTTTCATCTTTTCAATTGCTTTGAATCTGGAGTCTTTAGCATGCTTGGCTGCAAATTCACTAAAAGTAGCTCTGTAACAAAATGGTAAGTGTGCTCATTTGGTAGAGTTGTTTTTGCTGGTGGAAAGGTAGGGCAGAAAATGCCAGCTTTCCTGTAAGAATATATGCCAGAGAAATGTGGTCCCCAACATCTGCCTATAAATAATAAACACTGGGCTACCAAAAGTAGTAAAGACAATAGAATTGCTATTAAATAAGTATGTACTTGCTCAATCATTAACACAGAGGAAAAGAATGAAGCACAGTGTAACAAAAGACAAGCATTCAATATATAGCTACCCACAAAACTTGCTCAAAAGACTGCTTTAAAATGATGTTAAAGCTGGAAGGAGTCTTAAAAGATCAGTTAGTTCAAACCCTCAAGTTTACAGATGAGGAAACTAAGGCCCAAAGAAAGAAAGTACAGAAAACAAACTAGACTAAAAATGAAAAATAATTTTTATATCCTATATACATTTAAAAAGGATTGACATGAATTTTGAAACCTTCACCTGGCAGCAAAGAGTAGAAATTGAAAGAATGTTTTCATGGATAATATACTGCAATCACCAACCTGTACAGGTGTAGAAAAAATGCAGCTTATACATACTTCACTGACAGCCAACCTATCTTGGGAGTGGCAACAAGAAACTCAACTGATGACAGAATTCTAATAAGGATAATAAAACACATTTTCCTTTATGCTCAAAACTAAAAAAAATCTATTATATCCTATTATCAGAAAACTAATCCTATGACTCTGGTTGGCTAATCTAGGAATCTAAACTCTAAAACTAAGCAAATATTAAGAATCTCATAATAATTAGAACAAAAGCTAAAATTTTCAACCCTTTTCAGTCACAATAAGGTTCTAGTAGTCTTTCAAGTACGCAGTTGTTTGTTTTTTGTTTTTTAACAAAAAACTAAATCACATCTTTAGATTCAATTTTCAGCCATAGCATAGGATATAGATTTGGTCTGAAAAATGAATATGATATATTTGAAATCACAGTGAAGTTTTAATTAATGTAACAAAGATATGTTGCAGCAAAAATTCACCTTTAGCACACAAGAAAAACAAAAAACGCCAAGATTTAGTAACCTACTCAGAAAGATTAGAAAAGGAAGCAATAAACACTACTATAATTTAAGAAAAATAATTCTTTAAAAGTTTAATATTCCAATACTTACATAACTTTCTGGAACACTATCCTAAATGAAAAAAAGGGTAGCAGTACTATATTCTCAAGATGTTCTTAAACATCTCAGAAAAAGGACCATTTTAAAACAAATATGGAAATCCCCATTGACTGTGACCTGAGCTAAACAATAGGAATCATCAATTATGTTCTTTGAAACCCTTAGTTAAAATGACCCTATGCTCTGCAGTAACAAGTATGGGCCATGACCCTCTAAGAATTTCCTAGAGAACAAGGCTATTGAGATTTTCTTGGCTTATTCTTTTAGCAGGCCCAATGGACTTTTGAGGAATGGACTTTAAAGGCACTAAAACCTCATCAGTTCAACATTTCCACCCACAAGTACTACCTCACATAGACTAAGATTAGCTTCTGCAGTGGAACTAGGATAAACAGTCATGCTCCTCCATGCAGACAGACCTCTTTTCTTCAGCTGATAAGGAAGTTACATCAATGGTATGTGAGAAAGAAGAGACACTAATTTTTCTATTTGAATTTCAGAAATACACCATTAGCTGGAGCTATTTAGGTCATTCTCAAAGTATCACTTCTACCATAACCAAACACTTCAAAGGCAGCAAAAGGCAACATTTGCTTGTTATCTGCTCTTATCTTCCTCTCCTCCCCGTTAAGGATGGTTATTCTAAAGCTGTTAAAATTTTATTTAGTCTCCATTTTCATATCTCAGCATTTCATACTTAAGGAAAGAAGTCTGACAGTTACCAATTAGTTGAGGCATTTAATTTCTGTTAAGTTATAAATACCTTATCTTCCAACAAATCTGTATTATTACGTATTTAGAGATAATTCTAATTCTGATAGTAGTGCTCAAATTCATGACTATGTTTTAAGGAACATAAACACAGATCATTTAATTTTCTTCAGCATTATATGTATAATCAATATTCTGTTCACAAATAACTGAAACATGTACATCAAACCCATGACATGAATTTGAAATTAAAAGGTCTTCACTAAATGTTTTCAATAATAACTATTGTTCCACAACCCAATAATTGTACATACTTTAATAAAGAAGAGTAAGCATTATGTATGGTGATATTTCATATGGATTAAAATTTATTCCTTTGAAGAAGTTCT
Organism: Potorous gilbertii; assembly: GCA_028658325.1. Lineage (NCBI taxonomy): Eukaryota > Metazoa > Chordata > Mammalia > Diprotodontia > Potoroidae > Potorous > Potorous gilbertii. The sequence goes on from CM053769.1 coordinate 390,131,655, forward strand.
GAAAACTGAATAACCCATTTTTCTCAGCAACAATAATCTACATATATCCACACAGCAACTGAAATTACACTGTACTTAAAGGAGATGTTTATATATCTCCTAAAAACTTAAAATGTTTAAATCTAATTCATACTAACATTTTAAAAATGATACATAAAAGTAAAAAAGTAGATTATAAAACTGTTCTCTTCTAAATGGAAATTACCCACATACCTTGGATTAAACTTTGCTTCTTCCATCATTTTCTTGAAATCTTCCTTTGCTTGCATAATTTTGTTTTTCTTTTCCTTTCGTTCTTCTTCTGCTCGAGTCTTCACGTATTGGTCAAAAACCTATAACAGTAACCAATTTGATAAATAACACATAAATGTTGGTAAGGAAACCACCAAGATAGCTGATACATCATTTACTCCCTCCTACAAGAAATCTATTCTGATGCCTCCAGATTGCTTGTGCCCTCCTCCCAGAAATTATTTTGCATTTAATTTTCAAAGCATATGCTCTCCCCCCTTACCCCCAATAGATTATAAGATCCTTGAAGACAGATACCATTTCATTTCCACCTCTGTATACCCAGCACATGGTATATCCTTTGGTTCACGTAAATGCTTGCTGAATGAATAAATGACAAAACTGAACAAATGTACCTCAAATGGCAACCTCATAGTAGTATTTAAAATATAAACAGAATGAAAGGCAGTGAATAGATTAAAAAATGAACTTTCATAAACATGAAACTAGACCAGGAACTAAGAACATAAAACCTTTCCCAGTCTTTTATGTTTTCAGTCATGTACAAGAATATGTAATAAAGGCATGACATCTTTTGGATCTTTTTCTTTTTTAAACAAATTAATACAAGATAAAGTAAAAACTGCTCGAAGACGTACTTTGGGATTCATTATGTAAGTTCACTATATTTCATCAATTTACCAATTTCTACATCAAAGAAAATACTAACATTGTCTGTAACGAGTAAATTTTAGCGTGACACAGTAGACAGTGTTCCAGATTTGGAGAGAGGCAAAACTAGCTTCAAATCTCACCACTGACATATTTACTCATTGTATTGTATGGCTACCAGTCAATCTTTTTCTGAGACTCAAGTAATTCTAAGATTCTAAGTAAGTCTTTGATGAAACTACAGGAATTCCAATAATATAGTAATTTGGCCACTTGCCTATATAAACATAATTAATGCCCAAAAAAGCAAAATAGAAGCCAGTGACCTGGTAGAAAGGATTAGACATCAACAAAGCTGCATACTGATCTACGTTTTTGCTACTTGGAGACCTTGGGCAAATCACTTATTTTGTCTCTGTTTCCTCATTTGTAAAATGAAGGATTTAGACTAAGTAATCTCTAAAATAAGAGGCAGCTGGTTGGGGGATGGGGGGTGATATTTTAGAACCACAGTCAAACACTTGAGTTTGGATCCAGACTTGGATACTTACTTGTTAGCTGTGAAACCTTGGTCACTTAAGCTCTGCCTGCCTCATTTTCCTCAATTATGAAGTGAGCACAATAGCAGCATCTACCTCATAGGATCAGTGGGGAAGACCAAAAGGGACATTTGCAAAGTACTTGGCAAAATTTAAAGCACTACATAAATGCGTGCAAGGAGGAGGAGTTTTAAGACACTTTTACCCCTTATAAGTCTGTGAAACCTCTGTAACTCAGGGAGATACTACATAGTTTAGAAAGTTTAAAACCAATTCTGTCTTGAATTGGAAATGATGAGTTTCAGACAATGGTATGATTGAAATATCACACCATTGCTTAATACCTTTCCTCTTCAAATACAATCCTACTTTATGGTTAAAGTATCACTAACTTTACTCCAGAGAGGGAGGATAGAATATTTCTATTTTTAAAAGCAGATACATTAGATCCTTCCAATCAAAAAGTATTACATGACTAATACTGTTTTAATACTTACATTTCCATGAGTAAAACTTATAACAAAAATCATACAAAGGAAGACTCCAAGGTGGGGAGAGGTTGTACTTTGTTTTATGTACGTCATTGAATAACTGAAATGTATATAATATATTTAACAACTATAGGCACAAATGTGGAAATATTCTAGAAAGCTCTAGCAATAAATATAACTAATAGAACAGTATTGGGAAGCTCTATTCAAACCAAATGTTATTACCAGGGATAGGAAAGCACGTTCAAATGTGTTAGAAGACAAATGAAAATGTTATTGATAACATCATAAATGGCAAGTTGCTTCTACCAAATACTTCTAAGCTCATACTATGGCAGTGAACAAAATGTCAACCATCACAATCCATCTACCATGTAAACAAAAAGATTGATTTATTTGACTTAAGGGTGCATTTGGAATAGTACCTATAAGTACAGCCTGGTTGTCATAAGGAATCTTAAAAATAAAATATTCAAATATTTTCCAGGAAAATATATTTGAAAATATTGCTTTTGTTTTTTAAAATACCTATGTATATGTGTAATTTTTCTTGTGGGAAAGGAAGGGTAAAAATTATTGGGACTTTGGGAAAATCAGAGAACAAGGATACAGGGATTGCTTAAAATCTCGTTATTTTAAAATTTTGTCTCCTCTGAGGGAAACAGCATTTAAATGAATCATAATTGCCATTTACCTGTTTTCTCTCTTTAGGATTAAGAAGTAAGTAACGTGGATCAAAAACTATCTTGTGCAGCTCTTTCTCCCATGTTGAAAAGGCAGAAACCTTTAAAATAAAAAAGAGGTATTGCCTAATCATCACATTTGCTCTAAAATATAAAGGTGGTATAATTTTTTCTTGAAATCTACAGGACATCTGTTTAAAAAGAAATATGACAAAAAAACATACTGAAGTTTCCATCACTAATAAATGACAAGCAGTGGGAGGTAAGCAATGGCAAATTTCCCACTAATTGGCTCTGAACATTTCTATGTAATTATAAAGCTATAACACACACCTAATTAAAATAACCACTACTGGGTGACATTTAAAAATCAGTACATCAGAAAAGAGCCTTGAAGATGTGCATTTTGATTTCCCAAGCTTGCTTCAATCTTTTACAGAATAGGCAATGATTTAAAATCGAACAATTTTACTTAGTCAAATTAACTTCTGAATAGAACCAAAAGGTTAAAATTCCCTCTCAGTTACATTCCATTTATGAAAATTCATATAATATCAATGATTCTGTCAGAAGTCATTATAATTAAGGTCCATCCCTTCAATTGATGCTACTATTCTGATGTTAATACCACTCTTAAATAAAACTTGTGATAGTTTAATAACCTAAATTGAATAAAGGTTAAAAACGGTATTTTAAAAGGACAGTAATAAGGGTTAAGGTAAACAGACTTGGCCATGAAAAGGTGCTTTCAGAAAAAAATTACGTGCTATGTTTGCCCCTTCTCCCCTCATCCCCAACAGGATCACTAACCTTGGATATGACCTTTAAGCAAGACATATTATATTACTTATACAAAACAGAAATATCTCCCCCAAAGATTGTTTTCTGACCCCTCTCTCTAGAAGCATGTCCTTGAACTGCTTCATTCGGGCCTCCAGAGGGACAATGGCCCTTTCTCGGGCAGCTTTAATTTCGGCTTCCATGGCAGCCTCTTTCTCGGAATCAATGTCTTTGTTATCATCTTTCCTGTAAGAATGCAACATAAAGCCATCAACTGACAAATAAATTATTAATTCAGAGTTATGAAGGGATGATTCTCAAAGACAGCATAATTTTAAGACTACACTTACTAAAAATCAAAACTTCTCTTAGTTAAAATAAACCTATCCCAGGTCAGATCCCATCATAATAGAAAAAAGAATAACTCTTTTGTTGTTATAATAATGGTTATCTAATTATAATGAATACACCATAAGACTGACAGAACAATGCTATCATTGTGCCAAGAGAAAGGTGAAATGTAATTTCTCTTTCAATTTTGAGGTAAAAAACATTCTTGGTTTAAAGATAAAACTGTTCCTATAGGGATTTTTTAATTCATTAGGAAAAGGTATGTTCCTACTTCCTTCAGCAAAGATATTAATTTCCAGAACTTTTCACATTATATGTGACTAAAATATTAAAAATCAAACATCTAACAAAGCCTATTTGTGACTTTACATTTTTAAAGTTTTAATATTTTACATATGTATTTTTATACAACATATCAGCAACCTTGACTACATGAATAAGTGAGAGATACTTACCTGGCACTTCTATTACTCTCTTTCTGGGCAAAGAATAAGAAATACAGAATAAGGGCTAGGGCCCATAGATTAATGGTGTCCCAATAATACAACTGTATAGATTAGAATTGTTTTAACCATAACTCAATTATTTCTTGTTCCTATAAAAATGGACATTAGTGTTAAAGCCAATTTGAGGAAGCTGTTCTCAATTATTTGTACTAAATTTAAAAAGTGAAACATAATCTAAAACAAAAAATCTAATACCTATGTATTTAGAATATATTAAATTATTTGGGGAGAGTAGGCTCAATTTATTAAAGGAAATATTAAGTTTAGATTTTTCCTTGGTATATATTATCAATTTAAATGAGAAAATGGGTAGAGGAAGAGAGTGAAATGTTAGCTGTCACAGGAAGGTCAACCCAATGACGAAAAATTATCTAAGGTTAACAGACAAATATGGGATTTGGGTAAGTCAACTATCATTAATGTATTACATAATGAGCAGCAAGACACAAAGTAAGCAGAGGTCCTTGCATTTTGTTATCTTTAGAGACCATGGTGATCTCAAAACTAAGCACTAGTTAACATAATAACCATTAAGAATAGCTTTAAAAAAAATTTTTCTTGTAATCATTTATTTAAAAATATGTTTTTGTATATAGTCAGGGATAAAATGCCTCCCCTGAAGCCCTTACTATAATGTATCATGGGAATATGGCAGTGACCTGGGGTTCTGTAACTTTTGCTAACTGAAAATTCCAGAACATATACATTTATTATCTAGCCCACAAATAAAAGTAAAATCTATATTCTGAGCCAGGAAATATATGCAATTAGCTTTGTCTCTATAAACAATGAAGACCTGGCAAGCTATGTAGTGGCAAATGCTACAAGATGGCATTTATAAATTTACATAAATCTAAATAAAATTAGAAGTGTGTTCTCTTAGCCTCATTTCCTGTACACTGGCAACGGCAACCCACAGTTATGCTTTCCATCATTTTTTCATCTCCTTTCTAAAAAAAAAAAATAACATACAGGCCAAATTTACCCCTTTCCCAAATGGTTGTACTATAACTACTTTGTAGACAATAATATTCTTTCTCCTCCCTAAAAGAATGTCATGTTCACACCTCACCCGGTCCAGAATAGGCATAAGTCAATCTAACACTACTATCTAGTACTCTCCTTAGTTCTTATGAAGCCAAAGTCAGTTTCCAAGTCTGACAAATCCTCTACAGATATCTGTAAATCTTACTTCAAAAACCAGTAAATGGTGAATTGACATATAACGGAAAACAGTGTTCCATTTAATAAATGTTTCTGGAGTGCATACAAGCTATTTGGAATGGTTTTCAGGGTAGAAACTTAAATCTGCCAAGCCTCCTAATTTCCTCAAAATTCTAAATAACCAGTTTCTTTATATTCTCTAGCTTCATAAAAACCATTTAGATAACTACAACTTCCTTAAACTTTGCAAACATAGGGTAATACAATTAACTTAATTAAAAAAAACTCTTATCATGAGAAAGATATAGTTATCATTCATTTTTATCAACCATTCATTTATTATCATATCTACTGAAAACTGCATTTTCTTCACATGAATTTCAATCTTGGGGGTAAAACAAATCTTGCAAATTATCTCTGATTTAACTTACTTCCGCTTTTTAGCTTTAATTGGTTCATCTTCACTTGCTTCTTCTATTGATTCTTGTTCTTCTTTAACTGCAAGACAAAATTATCATAAAGCTTTTTGTAAGGGTATATATCAACAGTCAACAGTCTAAATCTTTATGCACAAAGTTTTCAACACCAAGTCTCTCTTCTGAAGTCCTATTTGCAATGCACTCCCTAAAATATAGGATCAATTTAATCCACTTGTAGGTAATCAAAATACATGTACCTACATTAAAAGATTATTACAAAATCATTTTGCAAACTTTAGAGGACTATATAAATGCAATTTATTATAATAGTAGTACTATTATTGTCTTTTTATTTTAATTTGCCTTCTTAAACTACAATTCATATTTAGTTCACTCACTTGCGCTCATAGAGAACTGCCACTTTTGGATAGACAGCATAGTCGGAGTCTGGTGCCCTGGCAAAAAAACATAACAAATATGTTACCTACAAACATAAATACTTCTTATTACTGATAAAACTAATTGCCAATCCTTTCAGTAAAGAATGGTATTATGGTGTCTTTTCTACTTATCCACTATTCTTCCAGGTTATATTTAAAATTAAACTTAATTTTTTCTTTGCCCAAACTTCACCATACAATAAAAACCTTTCCTAATTCATGGAAATGCTGAAGTAGGTGATGATTCTTTTTAGTTTGTTGTGGTTTTATTAGAGCTATACATGTTATTTATCATGCAAGGGATTTAACCAAGTGTCCAAAATTCAATTTTTTAAAAATGGACTTTAATTACAAAGACACTATGGTTCATTAATTTCAGGCATAAATAAACACAATCATATCTGAAGAAGGAAAACAAAGGGTTCCAAATGTCCTCAGCAATTAGCAAGATGTCCAACAGTCTCTTAAGGAGATATAGAAGGAAGTAGAAAATTACAATAAAATTTCTGTACAATCCACGAAATTGTTCAACCTTTCTATACTACAAAACAATGAATAATTCCACCAAGCAGCAAGGTCAGTCATTTAGATTAGAATTAGGACCTCAAGAATTCATGAAGCACAATGAAGTTCTGATACATAAATTCCTACAATGTAAATTCAGATATATGTTTTTGAGTGAATGCCAAACAATTTAACAAATGTTTTTAAGCACTAGTGATTGTTTTATTTCATTTTCTAATAATGTATATAATATAAAACTTAATGAATTCTTTCAATGAAGTATTATTTTCCTTCTAGGTACTTTTTTCCTAAAATTTCATCTTTTATATCATTTATTTGGGAACTTCAATGAATGATTTTCTAAACAAGAATTATTATTACAACCTGAACATAAATAGAATTTTTGGATTACTTTACAATTTTATTTCTGGTAAAAATAAAATAACTCCTAAAACCCCCAGTGATTAACACTCTAGTCTTAGTGATAAGTACTGTTCATCAAAGTACAAATATATCTTGGACTAATTCCTGGAAATATTAACTAAAGTAATTATGTTGAAAACAGTCAACTACTATAACACCAAACCTAGTTCTTATTCCATCGAGGGCACAGGGTGGGGGAGAAAATGTGTGTGTGTGTGTGTGTGTACACAGATATATATTTAAATATTTTTTAGATATATCAATTCACATCAATTCCAATTTTTTTTAGCTATTCTAAATATGTTCTGTGAAAAAGTGAAATTTATATTTTAAAAGAATTCATATTCTCTCAACACTTGAGAAACTACTTTTTAAATATTAGAGAATAAACATTGAACTTTGCACTTACTTAGTTTCTTTCCTTCTTCCATTCCTTTCTTGTGAGGGGGTTCCTGAATAATTTTGTCAACATCAGCCCTTCCAATCAGATCATCAGGTCTGTCCCACATAGAGAGACGAGTTGTGGGGTTATAAAAGAAAACTCGTTCATCTCCAGTCCAAACAACGCACCTAAGAATGAATTAAAGGTATATTTTTAGAGACCCTCTGTAGTTTTTTTAATGATACTTGAAAAAAAATCTTTTTTCTAATCTAATCATTCCCAAACACAAACAAAGTATGGCTTTTTGAGTAAAAGACATGTTCAATGCCTAATGTGAAGATAACTGTGTTATTACCTGAAAAAAAAAAACATACAAAGCATTAAGAACTTCAGAATGAAGCATAGTTTAAAGATTAAACATAATCCTTAAGATATTCCAGCTTTAAAATGCTAAATTTAAAGCTCTCTCAAAAGCACAGTGTCAACACACTATGAAAGATGATTAAATAATTGTGAAATGAGAAATGTAAAGGAGTGCTAAGGAACAAATAAATGCATTTATTTTCAAAAAAATCAGCTGCCCAAATGCAACCTGTTGTTGAATGAAGAGACACAAACATGCACATTATTACACAAAATATAATGCAGTACTAGTACACTCCCAACATTAAGTATAACAGGAAGTGCACATTAAATATATGCACATTAAATCAAATAAACAATGGCTTAGACCCTGCTGAAAACTCATTCTGGGCATGCAATAAGAAATTGAGACTTATGACTCTTGAGAAACACTTAGAATTTTTTAATTAAAATATTTCAGTGTCTTACTTATAGGAAAGACTACACTACTTCCATCTAGACACTAAAATGTGGTATCTTGTACAGGATAATTTCCCATAAAATCTTTGGTAGTCAATTACAGTACTTTAAGCAATATCTTTATAAATAATTATTGTTAGTACTTCTTAGTAAAATGTAAATGCCATATTATTAAACTACACATTCATTCCATGAGATTTGCTCAAATGATACACCCTAGATAATTTTTCATGACAACTACTTCTGTGCAAGGAAGCCCTCTAGTGGCAAATGTGAAGTCAGACGTTATCATGGAATTTACAGAAAAATACATGAAGATCAGAGGGTGGAGCTAACTGCCATTCTACCAACAAAGTGTAAAAATGAGTACCAGGAGAAAAACGTTGCATTTGAAGCTTTTCATAATAATGTGTACAAGTGATTTTATTTTTACCGCCTGAATTCTTCCCACTATAACAATCGACAAATCCATCAGCAAGTACCAGTTAAGCATCTATCTTGTGCCAGGCACTGTAGATATAAGTACCAACACAATGAGCTTGTGTTACAATGGGGAAGAAAACAAGTATGAATAAAAATACATATAGCATAAATGTAAAGTTGGTAAGTCAATAAACAGTTTCCTCATCTGTAAATCGTGGGGAGTAACAGCACCTACCTTTAAGGGGTTGTTGTGAGAATCACATAAGATAACATATATAAAGTGCTTCCTAAACCTAAATATAAATGCTATTGCTATTAACATAAGGAGAAGAACATTATGTAATAGCTCTTTATGATAAACTAATATTTACACCACAACCACCACCCCTCAAATTACATGAAAACTATATTCCCTGATCAAATGAATATTCTGATTAACTTAAGTCAAATCAACTAGCATTTATTAAGTATCTATTACAATGTAGGCAATGTGTTAAGAGCTGGGAATACAAAGAAAAGACAAAAAATAATCCCTGTCCAGGAGGAGCTCACAATCTGATGGGGGAAACAGCTTACAAAAAACAAGATACTGAGAAGATAAACTGAAATCAACTGAGAGAAGGCACTAGTATTAGAGAAAAGGCTTCTTGTAAAAGGTGGGATTTTTAGGTTAGGAGGTTAGGAGATGGGAGATCAGGAAGAACCAGACTACCATTTAGGCAGACATATACTGAAAAGATGATGAAAACACTTAGTTGAGAGATAAGTGTGTCATGTACAAGAAACAGCACATATGGAAGAGAATAAAGAGTAAGAAGATTGGAAAGGTAGGAAGGAAAAAAGTGCTAAAGAGCTTTAAAAACCAAACAGGAATTTATATTTGATCACAGAGGTAACTAGGAGATCCTGGAATAAAGATGGGGTAGAGGGGGCAGGAACTACATGGTCAAACCTTTGCTTTAGGAAGATCATGTATGTTGTTGTTCTTGTTTAGTCATTTCAGTCATAGCCAACTTTTCATGTGCCCATTTAGGGTTTCTTGACAAACATACTGAAGTGGTTTACCATTTCCTTTTCCAGCTCATTTTACAGATAAGGAACTCAGCCAAAAAGGATTAAGTGACTTGCCCCAGAGTCACAAAACCAGTATGTGTCTGAGGCCAAATCTGAACTCAGGAAGATGAATCTTCCTGACTTCAGGCCGAGCACTCTATCCACTGTGTCACCCAGCTGCCCAAAATAATATATAACATGGAATGCTAACTTTCAAAGAATTAGAGTACAATAGCCAACATAAAAATAAAACTGAACCTAATCTAACTTCTCATTTAAAAATTTATCCTTGAATTTTTAAGATTTCCTTCTTTGTATTTATTTTGGGTTTAGTTATTTGATTTTCTAATTTTTTAAGTGTACATCTATTCCTTAATCCTCTCTATTTTGAAAGTGTATGTTCTCCAGGATATAACTTTTCCTTTGAAGACTATCTTAGCTATGTCCTAGAAATCTTCATGAGTTTTCTTTCATTTAACTTCTGACAATTGAGACGATAATGTTGAGACTTTGCAAACTCAGGATGGTCATTTTGAATGGCAGAGGTCACTACATACTACCTATGAGGGGATAAAGTGGCTCTTTGGATTCTAGTTATTCAAATGAACTGGGATTACAATAATGAGTACAGAATTACCCAAATTACATAAAAACTTCTTTAGAGCTGGAAATATACCTTTCCCAATAAGAAAGCAACTTTATTAATGTGAAAAAAACAAAAATAAATCATCTAATCTATATTAGAAACATGAAAAAGCATAAATAAAAGCATTACTCACTGTAGATTAAAGCATGTACATACCATGGAGTGCCAGGAATGGGTGTAGTCGCTACTGGCTTTGCTTTCTGGGCAGCCTTTTCTTCTTCTGTCATCTCTTCTTCTTTGGGCTCCTATGGAGAAAATGTCTCATAGTAAGACCTTCTAATATTGTCAGTTTCACTTAATTCATTATATCAATTTAATAATAATTATTATACAAACCACAAAAGTCTACAAAGTTCATCCCAGGGCTATCACTAGAGTGACAAGATATCATGAGGGGAGTTTTAAATCGAAGTACCTATTTCACTGTTTTAAGGAGGGAACTTCTACCTTCCTACTATATCCAGCCTCCCCCAGACTTTCAATCATATTTCACCTCTGTCATTTTCCTGCCCTGCTCTCCAGCCACTGCTGCTACTGCTGGACACTCTCTGTGCACTAGAAACTGTGCCCTGGAAGAACAAAACCACTAAGCTTTGGAACTCCAGCACAGTAGCCAAGCTGTCTTGGTTGGTTGATATATATCTAGGGGATAACCAACTTCCAACTCTATTTCAGGGCTGTCACTGTTTTGTTTACTGCCACAGGTGTCCACCCCTCCGCTCTACCTAACCTGTTTTTCACCCCTTGTTCTGAGTACAGTAATCAAATCAAAACTATCACTGCTCCTAGAAAAGGCATGTCAATCAATTCTCTCAACATCCTTGGTGTCTTTACTGATCAAAAAACCCAGCCTCCGTTCCCCTGGAAGTGTTATCTCTTTCATTAAGATGTAAGCTCTAAGAAGGCAAGGACTGAATCTCTTTTTTATTTGTATTCCCAACACACAAGATAGTGCTTGGAACCCAGAAAGAGTTTAATAGATGCTCTTCTCATTCATTCCCCTGGGGTCAAACTGCCCCTCCAAAATAGGTGGTCCTGTCCCTAAATGAAATTTAACTGAACTAGAAAGGTTTTGGTCCAGAAAACACTGAATAACCCTCTCAGGCTAAGCTTTTACATGAAATCTGAAACCACTCTTCCTTACTGGAGGAGAAATACTTCCATTTCACTGAGCAACACATTATCATGGGATTGGGGAATAAAATTAATTCAGTATTTGCCAACTGTGCAAAATACTGTAATAGTCTTAGCAAATTCATTTGGATTAAAAATAATTTTTCAAAAAAATTTTCCAAGTGAAATCCCAACTATAAACTTTAGATTATCTTAAAATTTCAACTCTCAAATTTATAATTATGTTCAATTATATCAAAAATATTTCATGTCAATTTAAGAAATATTCGTTAAGTACTTACTTACATTTTACAAATGTATATATGGAAAATTACACAAAATCATTTAACCTCACTCATTTAGTTCATAATATTTTACCTCCTTGATCTCTTTTATAGGATCTTCCTTGGGTTCCTCTTCTTCTGTCTCCATTGGTAGAGGTTCCTCAGGAGGCTCTTTGATTGGTTCTTTAATTTTTTCTTCTAATTTTTCTACAAAAAGATATTCTATTAAAAGTTAATCCTCTTCAATACAGATATAGTTAAGTTTCCAAAGCGAGTAATATCATTTTTAAGTATGAAACTTTAAAGCTTAATTAATCTTAAGTCAAAGAGGTTTTCCAAGGTTTTTCTTAAATGAGGAGATATGTCATCAAATCAGAGAGCAAACAGCAAATGACAAAGAACTATTTCTTTTGTTTATATTACTCAATAAATCTGAGGTATTAAACTCTAGTTGCACAAAATGAACTGATTATTATATAGCTGTACTGCTCAAGCACTTTACACAATTTCCATCACTATTTCAGCACTTGTATGAAAAGCTAATAGGACAGTTGCAAAAATACAGGCTAATATATAGAAATCACAAGAACATATGTGAATTTTTCTGCACTCAATTAATCTATGTAAAGATTAATAGTCTCTTTCTTATACTTCTCTTTGCTGTTTACTGCATCTGGTATTGTTTCTGTCTCCACTACAATGATCCTTAACTGGCCCTTCTCTTCTCCAGGCAACATTAAAGAACTTTTGTTCTCCACAGAAGACAAATTCAACAGAATTATGATCAAAATGCTACCTCCATAAAATGATTAAGAGAACACAATATCTTTAACTACAAAAATAATCTTACCTTGCTTAACATTACTGACTTAATTCTGCTGTAATGATGACATACATATTAAACATCTTTTATGTAGAAAGTTATAGTATCCCAGTTTTAGTTTTGGACAATGAAGGTATTTCATACTAACATTTAAGATTTGATCCTCCAGAAAGGAAGAAGACAACCTATACACTACAGGTGGGTATAACTCTCTCAGGCATCATTTATAAAAGCCATTTATTTATTGCAATGAAATTAACAATATGAAAAGTAGACCCTTGTAGCCTAAGACACAATGTACTTCCCAGAAGCATCCAACACATTCTTTCATTACGAGGACCAGTCCTACCAAACAGAAATCTTATAACAAATTATGCATATTTCTAACAATACGTTGTCAACGAGAAAATCATTTCAATGTCCCTAAATAATTAAAACTTTTCCAAATGGAGAAAACCATGACAAACATGTAGAAGACATGTCAATTTCAAGTTTTTAAAGCAAATGAGTGATTCAACGAAGAAATTATCCCCCTTCAATGTTATATTTAGAAACTAATCTTAAAACGTTAAGGGTTAAAAACTATGTCAGAATTTGATACAGTACTAAATTTGTTACATTTAAATTAGACTGGGACACCCTGATATGTCATTAAAATTACTATACCTTTTTCCTTTAGTTCTTGGGGTTTTTCCCAGGTTGATTCTAATGTCCTATTATTATAATAATATGTCTTCCCATCTGCTGTTTTGTATTCTGTCCATTCAGAAACTGCTGTTGCTCCAGCTAAGGTAGCAGGTGAAGCAGCAATAGCAACCTGGGGATGTATCATGGGTACAATAGGAGGGGCCATTCCTGGCAATACACCTAAAAGAGAATAATGAAAAATAAAACAATAAGGTATCAATTACAAAGTAAAACAATAAATCTTAAAATTAACTAAATAATTTTTAGTAAACTTGTATTTTATGTAAAAAATAAATAAAGTAACGGGTGAGACTCATAAATCTCATAAAAAGTGTACTATTCTAAAGATGTCTATGATTTCCTTCTTTTTGAAGTACCAATGCATACAAATCAAAGATTCTGCAATGCAAAAAACTGTCAGATGAATCTTCTCTCATAGTATATAATACTTTTTAAAAATTCTTTTCAAATAAGCAAGCAGCTAAAACACTAAATTATAAAGATAACAGTACATAGAATTATACTGTCAATATAGGAAAATAACAATTCTTTAATTTATTGGAAATAAAAGGAAAAATACTATCAAAAGAATAATTAAATCTCAAACATAATCTTCTAGTTCTAAAAAGGCATTAACCACTATGTCCATGAAATCATATTTGTTAACGAATGACTGACATTACCAAATCCATTTTATGTCATCTAGCACACTAAACTTCAGCCAAGTCACTTATCTTCAACTATCTCTCAAAATTCAGTTTTTAATTTAATTAATGAGAAAAGCAAATGTGCTCTTTTTTAAGTCTTGATTTTACTTTTCACAAACTAGATGAGTACATATTAAATAAAGAAAATATGCTCTCATGTCCTACAGAATAACCAAGGAGATACAAACTAAAAAATTTAATTAAAATACCTTTACATAGGTCCAAGTTTAGTAACATGGTGAAATATTCCAGCTAAGCACCTTAATTCAGTAACTTAAAAAAGTAAAATTACACTATACATACAAACAGTTATACATACATACCTACTAACATGCAAGCACAATCACATCACTTTACACATGGAAATGAATTTTTAATTTAACTGAAAAAACACACACACACACCAAATTTTAAACTAAAATTTAAATGTTATGTATATGGGAATGAAATAGTTCACACTTATTACATAAAGTAATAATTAATCTGACCTTATTTTAGTTTTGTGAACCAAAAAAAAACTAAATTTATTGGGAAAATTAAGTGTTGGCCAAATGTGACATCTGCATTTATACTGCTCATTAGAAATTAAAATATAAAAATCCACTCACTTGGGAAAAAAAATATAAACAACAACATTCACTACCATGCCAACTTACAGACAAAACGAACTAAGATGGTTTTAAGAATTACCGGTCTTGGTGGTAGCGACTGTCTTTACATACGGGCAGCTGACTATTTGCATCATTGCTACACCTGTAAAATGGATAAGCAAGCATGTTGGAAAGCTGCCATTGTATGTCAGCTACCACTGGGATTCAGGATAATAGTAGTTACCAGTACAATTTAGAATGCCATTTCCATTGGAAAAGACAAAGACCACAGGAAAGAATTTCTTGTTGCTCTGACATTTCAGGAAGTGGTGCCAAATTGTCAATAATACTAACTACAAATTATAGCAACAGTTACCTCCATATTGAACCAGCTATCGTAACAACCTTTGAAGGAGTCTCAGGGGTTTAAATTCAATATGGGAAGATCTCTTCTTCCATGCATACCATTTAAAATTCTCATATGGGACATTTTCCCACAGGACATCAAAACCCATGCTGCTGTTGCTTAGAAACCGGTAGAGGGCAGATGCAGCATGAAACTGACATTACACTCTTCTGTTTTACTAAGCTTCTGGGAACCACATGCAATAGCTGATGCATGATACATTCATGCAGGATAGAAATAAGGCAAAGAAGAGGGTGAGAAATGAGGGTAGATGACAATGTCTCAAAGCAAAGCATACTTTTAAAAAAATGAAACAGAAGACCAGGGTGAAGCTCAACTAGTGGCACTATGTAATGGCAATGTCTTGTTCTATGGAATTACAAGGGTTGAGAATGTTATGGAGGCAGCGTAAAATACTAAGAAAACTGCCACTCCCTCATCCCTTAAGTACTGTGTACACAGAGAACTACAATCAAGTAATTTAACCCAAATTAATGATAGATAAAATATGCAATGAAGAAAATTGGACCCAATGCAATCTTTGACTAAATAATTATTTTGCTAAATAACTGTTGTGGTAGAAAGGAAGATTAAAAGTAAGCTGGATATCCAAGAACAAATTACAACCATTATAATTTAGGCTTCAAGAAGAATCAAAGACAAAGATAAACGGAGAGAACTTGATGAAAATAACTACATTTTGGCAGCAAGAAAAAAATAAAAATCATGCTTTTATCTTCTATCCTTGAAAAAGACAGGAAGAATTATTTTATTCTCCTAACACTCGAGATGAAATTAAACCCCTGGGTTTGTAAACTAATAAAACACAAATATTAAAATAAAAATTTTGGAATAGAACATAATCTTATGTCTGGTTTTTAAGATTAAAGAAAGTCTCCAATTTTATTAAACTTTTTAGTGCAAGGTTAAAAGCTAAAAATATTAAATATGAAATAAACAAAAGCACTCTATTAAATGGTCCTGAAGAAAGTATCTAGGATTTTTTTAGTTTCAAAGAAAGTTTTGAAGTTATTAGGTTTTTAAAAGAATACATTTTTGTAAAAATTCGTTTTGTGAAGGAAGTTATAGCATGTATTCAAATCTAAGTCAGTATAAACACTGCCATCTGCAGGATGACTGGACCAATTGCTTTAAATTTACAGGTGAACTTAATAAATTAGAGTAACTTCAGAAGATTATCCTCACCCCAATGAATACATCATTAATTTTTAAATATATGAAAATAATATAAAAATGAGATCTGCTAATTTTAGGATTAGCCCTTATTACATCAACTAGGCCAACATATACCTCATTTGATTTTAAAAATAAAGAGCATAATACAATACTCAGAACTCAAAATTTTTAAATACTAAACATATAAAAAGACAAAAGCTTGCTTATCTAGGTGGTCACATCCATTTGATGAAAATAACTACACATTTTAATTCAACTATTATTAAGGGAACAATTGTCTAACTTTCCTAAAAATTCATCTCTGCAAAACATGTTCTTTTCAGAAAAATACTTTTTTCATTGTTATTAGATTTTAACCACAGGAAGTGCAAATAGGAATTTTGGCAGATTCCATTTCACTTCATAAATTAAAGAATTTCCTGAAACTCTACATGAGATTTTTCAAATTCTAAAATTGGAAATCCAATTCTATAATCCTATTCAAACTGATAGACCTTATTACTGCCCTTTCCTGTGCCATTACTCTGTCTCATTCCTTTACTCATTTATTTTAAAACTACAGGTGCTCTTACTTATAAAAAGGCTTCTTACTGCCCCTGCTGTGGGCTTCCTGTTGCTCTTGCCCCAGGGTGAGTTCAAAGGTAGAGAAGGAGGAAAAGAAATAAAAATAAGCAGAAGATAAATTGAATGAAGAATGAAAAAGAGTGCTATTTCTACACTTCCTCTCTCAAATTCAATGAAACATTTTGAAAGCATGGATTAACAGAAATGAGAGATAGTGATAGATTTTATAACCCTACTTTCACTATTCTATTAGCCCCTTTTCCCAAAGAATCATAAGACCTTAGAAGACAACCTGGGAATTTATTTAGTCCACCCTCCCTCTCAATGTAGTAATCTATCCTACAACATTCCTAACAAACTTTGCTTCCAGGCACAAGGAGATCACTACCTCAGAATGCATGCATCTCCAAAATCAGAAAATTCTGATTTTTCTAAATTCTGTCTACCCATAACCCCTACACACTGGTCCTAGTTCTTCCCTCTGTAGCAACAAGGAATAAATACCCTACCTCTTCCCCAAGATAACTCTTCAAATGTTTGAATTCAGCTAATATATCCCTCTTACACCCCACCATCTTCTCTAAGCTAAACACCCCCAACTCCTTCAACTGTTCAGAACTTCAGATTTCATCTTATGCTGTTGGAATAAAAGATAAAATAAAAATGAGAGGAAGGGGTTTTTTTCCCATTTCAGAAAACTCTTCCACTAATTCTTTAGTTTTTAAAAGGAAAAATGGTAGCTTCATCAAAATCAAATTTAATTGCAAAGAATAACTTCTTTCCTACTCTTCTTGAACATTAAAGAAATTAAGCTTCAAGCAATTTAAGTTTTGGTACATGCTACTGACACAAAGTCAGTGAGAGTATGGAATTTGTACTAGAGATAACAACTAATTGAGTTGAGCTGCAGTGTAGAGCATGTGAAAAGAAAATAGTTAAGGGAAATATTGCTTGAATGGTAAGGTAGCACCTTATTGTACAGAACCTTGAAAGTCAGTTTCAGGAGTTTGAACTTAATCAGTAAACTACAGGAATCCAAAGTTTTGAAGAGTAGCCTTAGATTCACATTCTAAGAGTGCTGGGCAACTGAGGATAAGGTCTCCTACTTTTAGGCTATTGTGGATCCTGAGCTACTACTGAGCTGTTGTATGTCATCAAAGGTCATTAATAAATGTAAACGATTTGATAAACACCTAAAAACTAGATAGTTATAGGGCAATAATTTCTATGTCTGTCATTTTTATAAGTTTGGCAAACACCTGTCAAGAACCTAAATAACATTTATTTTATACATTTATTATGAATGTATATGTAAAGTATATATCAGACTGCATGATGTCTAGTGGAGAGGGGAGTAGAGACAGGAAAAGAAAATTTAGAATTCAAAATCTTATGGAAGTAAACGTTGAAAACTAAAAATAAATAAATTAATAAAAAGTTGAAAAAATAAAATGCATTTTAAATTGGAAACGAAGAGTAATGCTATACATGAGTCACAACTTCTAAAATATCAATTACATAAAAGATGAAAGTAAAGACAACTTATATTTTTTACATGACTTTCAGAACAAGGACTCTTACTAATATTTTAAGGAGTATATTTTGTCTCTTGTTCTCACATTTGTTACTTGATGTAAGTGTCCTGACATTCTAATTTTCACATACAGGACTATCTTATTCTATACTTATACTTAAGATCATCTGTTCCAAAATGCTAAAACATTCACATGAAAAAAATGGATTCTTTCACACTTTTGGTCTTCATCATTTTGAGTCATATAAAAGTAATAATTGGCTCACAAAAAGTCATTCTTGGTATCTACTTATTAAAAGTGCTATCTGAAAAGAAGTCTCCTTTTTAATTTGATTTCAAAAATACAAAATATTTACCATCAGATATGTACATGCCTGAAAATTATTTCTGAACTACTACTACTACATCTTGAATCGAGACATCAACATAAAACAGAATCCTAGTAGCAAGATATGATGAAAAATCACTAGACTGAGTTTGAGAATCTGTGCTGTACTACCAACTACATATCCCATGGCAACTTTCAACCTCCACGGTTTTCTCATTTATAAAATCAAGGGGATAGGACTAGTTGATCTCTAAGGGCCAGTTCTAAGATTCTATTATTCTAAATATCCTCAGCAACAGCAAGAGCATCCAAATTAGGAATACCTAGCACTATCACCATTTTATAAAGGAATACCATTCAACTACCTTTAAAATTTCCTCAATACTTTTACTCAGTTTCAAGTACTGAAATTCTTATTTAGCATGAAGTATCAAATTTCACCTTGATTTCAATTTAAGATAAGGTCCAAGTCTTTATCTTGTAAATAGTTTTTTAGGGTTTTCTGGAGGCTTTTCTCCTTAAATTAAATAGTTTGCATTCTATTTCATACTTTAATGTCCCTAAAATGTGTAACATCTTTTACTCAGTTAAGACATCTGATCCCTTAAAAATAATTGAATTTAAAACATGTAAAATGCAAAAAAGATACCAATTTTTACATTTGAAGCTAATATTCAAGATAACTACATTTTAAATGTGACTAACTTTAACAACTAGTGTATATATCAGGTGTGAAAAAACAAAAAGATACGTTTACCAAAAACTAAAAGAGAAACTATTGCAATCAGCCATGAATCTTTCAAAAAACATTTTAAAATGGATGAGATTCAAGGCAAATTCCATATGCAACAGACACATGAGAACAAACTTGCTGACATATGAAAAACAGAGCAAATAAGAAAATTATCAAATGCTGGTTTACC
Organism: Potorous gilbertii; assembly: GCA_028658325.1. Taxonomy (NCBI): domain Eukaryota; kingdom Metazoa; phylum Chordata; class Mammalia; order Diprotodontia; family Potoroidae; genus Potorous; species Potorous gilbertii. The sequence goes on from CM053769.1 coordinate 390,151,340, forward strand.
TGGTAGTGGAATAGGCATGCCAGGAAGGGGGACACGAAATGGAGGTACCATTACTGGTGGAAAAGCAGGTATCGCCGCTGTTGGCTGAGGTACTGAGTGAGGAACTGCAGGAGGCAACGTCTGGGGGTGCGGTTGGGGAACAGTCTGTACAGGTGTAGCTGTAGCAGCTGGGGTTGAAACACTAACTGAAGGTGTGGCAACTGAAACAGCAGAACTCGGTGTCTGATCTTGTGTGGTGGGTGCTAATTAAAAAAATGATACAAAAAACATTTTAAGTCTTCATAAATTATATTTACCACACATGTTTATAAAGAGTTACTTATAAACATATGAAATACTTGAAATTAATAAGTACAGTGGTCCTATCTAAAAGAGATCCACATATATTTCACACCACTAAAAAAAAATCTTACCAGATCTAGTCACATTAAAAAGTGTTTTTTGTAAAGTCAATGCTAAAAATCAATTTTAACTTTCACTTGATGGGGAAAAAAAACACTACCCAATTTTTAACTGTTTAATTAAAAGCAAATGTCTTTAAGTGAAGTCTAAAAGTGAAGATGGTGGCTCAAATATAGTGGAGACTAGGTAAAGATAGGAAAAACAAAAACAAGTAACTTAAAGCCACCCAATGATCCAAACAATTTGTCACTACTTGGAGTTTAAAAAAATTGTATCCAGTTCTTAAGGAATATGAGGAATTTATGGCAAGCTCACCTTGGCTAAAAAAATGGTAACAGGGCTAAACACTATCTTTCCAAAACCAAGGAATTAAATATTTTAGCACAGACCAGGTCTTAGGACACAGTACCATATTAACATAATTTCAAAACTGTACAATGAATAAAATCAACTGACATAACATACTACTAATTCTTAATTAGCATCTAGCATTAAAAGAGTGTACATGTGGCAAACATCTTTTAAATATTTTATCTAATAGCAAAAATGTGGCAACCTATTATTATGTCTTTTTAAAATGAGTAACAAGTATTAAATTACTAAAAACAGTAATGAGTCTATTAATATAAATTATATGCAACTATCTCTATGAAAATTTATGTCTATGACCCCCCCCATTGCTTTTAACAAAAGAGAACTATAAAAATGTAATTCATTATTCCTCTCAATTATTTTCCTATGGAAATCAATTAGCATTATTCTTATTTTTTAGGAATTTGCTCAAGATAAGAAAACCCATGAAGAACTAGGACAAGACTGGAAGATTTGTAATGTTCGTTTCTATATATTATCCATGGGGTTCACTGAATTATACACTTTAAAATAATTTCATACCTATGTTTGTATATTATACAGCATGAACAAAAGCAATAAGAGTGGGAACAAAATTTCAATTAAAAAGTTGCCAAAGGTCAGTGTTAAATGTCATCCTGGTAAAGATGCGCCAGTGGAATTAGTAAAAATGCTTGCTCAACCCATTCCCTTGGATCTGCCTACTCAGGACTTCCTGCATCAGAAATGAGGCTAGTAATCCTTAAAAGAAATAGTCAAAAGAAGGATGTTGGGGAACTAAGAAAAAGTTCTTCACAACAACAAATCCATGCCTCCATAATTCATTTGCTAAAATGATTCATTAAAGCCCCAGCCTCCAGGAAAGTTATTTACCTGGCCTAAGGGCTTCAGGTAAGAAAGCAAGCATTAACTTAACATCACAACACATAGACAACTGTTAAGAAGGTACACTAGATAAAGTAGGTGAAAACACATTAAAAGGAAAATGAATACAACACTACAATGCAGAAATGAATGGATATTTTTTTAAAAAAGATCTGCACTCAAGACACAAGATTTTTTTATCTCAATTCCAAAATCTTGCCTCCCACTGAACAGAAGAGACACAATCATCTTAGTAAAAGCAAAGTAAATATTATTAAGAAAAACAAAACAACTCTGAAATGAAGAATAAAACTTTTAGGAAAATATTAATTCATGGTATACTCACAAGACAGGCAGTATGCTGTAATAAATAGAGTCAGTTTCCCAGAAAAAGAAAGATCTGTGTTCAGGTATGATATCTAAAAATACCAGTTATGCTGACTCTGGGTAAATCACTTAAATTCCCAGTGCTCCAGACTCAAGGTGTCAATCACTGGGAGAAGGGAGGGAGGAAACCAGTTGAAATGTAAAGAAGAAGTGGTTTTGTTTTTTTTAAATAAAAGGCAAAAATACAATAGAAGATAAATAATGTTGATATATGGTTTCCAAAGTCAACATGCCACCTACCTCTCCACTCCTCATTCCGTTATTATTTGAGTCTGACACAAATGCTCTCAACTAACTCTCAAATAGTACAGACTCTCAAAACTCTCAAAAGTTACAGACATGGCTGCTGACATGTATTGGTAGGAGTTTACCACACAAATGAAATCAGAGATCTAGGCCCTATCCTTATTAATAAATAATTAAAGAATAACTAGGGCAGCTAGGTAGCACAATGGATAAAGTGCAGGGCCTAGAGCCAAGAAAATTCATCTTCCTGAGTTCAGATCTGGCCTCAGACACTTACTGGCTATATGTGTGACCCTGGGCAAGTCACTTAATCCTGTTTGCATGAGTTCTTCATCTGTAAAATGAGCTGGAGAAGAAACTGGCAAACCATGCCAGTATCTTTGCCCAAGAAAACTCAAAGTGTGGTCACAAAGAGCTGGATGTGACTGAAACAAATGAATAGCAAAAAAGAGTAACCTGACTTATTAAGAGGCAATTCAGTTCTAGGGATGTTAAACAGGGGATAGCTAGGAGTATCCTCGTCAATCTTCCTCACTTAAAGTAGTTACACCACCTTATGTTTGTATAGTACTTTACAGTTTTCAAAGCTCTTTCATTTCTCATATATGACCCTAATCTCTCATAAGGTGGGCAGAAGAGTTACAAAAACTAGCCAACAAGAGATTCTTTTGGCCTGCCTTCTTATTCTCATCCTCCCATTCCTATTACAGCTTTTCAAGTGAAAAGACTTAATGGAAATTTTTACAAGGACAAATGGGTTCTGTAAGGACTCAATTTTTGTGTCATAAAATGGTAAATTCAACATACTAGAAGTCCTGGGACTAGTACGGGACCAGGTACTGTTTGACAATTCCACTGCCCAAAGGTACTCCTGAGTTACAATTCCAGGGCAGAGAAGAACACTTGTGGCTGCAGAGCACATGGGGCCTTTCCTGGTTAAAGATCAGAGTGTAAACCAAGAAAGCAGTGATCATACCTTTCCCTGGATTACACCACCTTGCAAACATCAAAACCTTGCGGAACTAATCTGGAAAACAGCATCATGAAAAAGCCTAAAGCCTAAGTGTCTTCCCACCCTCAGGTGAGCAGAGCTCAACTTTAAACTTCAAAGTCAAAAAGTGGGTTGGAATTAGAGAATGGCTGACGAAGTAATGGAATATAAATAGGATGGCATTTAATTGTCCCCTAAGAAATGATCAAGGGAGTCATTTCCTAGAACTCTATTAAGATCTAACTCAGAAGTGATCAGGATCAACAAAACAGTTTATACAGTGACAATATTATAAAAACAACTTTAATACACCTAGAAATTCAAATCAGCAGAATGAGCAGACTTGTTTCCAAAGAATTCATGATAAAATATGTTACCCACCTAATGACACAGAGGTGAAGGACTCAGAGGGCAAACTGAGACATATTTATATATGACCAATGTGGGGAATTGTTTTGCTTGATTATACCTGTTTATACCAAGGGTTTTGCTTTTCTTTCTATCTCATTGGTGGTAGAGGTAGGGGAGAAAAAAAAAATTTGTTGACTGAAATAAAAATAAAATTAAATTTAAAAAGCTAAAAAAAAAAGAAAGAAAAGAAATGGGTTGGAAAAATAAGTAATAAAAAAGGAATCTGACCCTAAAAAAAGATACAATGACAAGGCAGAACAAGACACAAACTCAGAAGAGAACACAAAAACAGTCACATGTAAGGCCTCAAAGAAAAAAACAATTCCAATTGGACACACGTCCAACAAGAATTACTGGAAGAGACAAAAAAATTATTTTAAAAATAGAATGATAGGGAGAGGAAAAACTGAGAAAAGAAATGAGAGTGACACCAGAAAACCATGAATTAACAGCTTAGTAAAAGAGACACAAAAAATGCTAAAGAAAATAATACTTTAAAAAACAAAATTCACCTAATGGTAATAAGAGTAACAAAAATTCACTGAAAACTCCTTAAAAAGAAGACAGGGTCAAATGGAATAAAAGGAACAAATGCTCACTACAGAAAACAATTCCTCAAAAATCAGACTTGAACAAGTGAAAGTTGATGACACCATGAGACATCAAGAAAAATAGTCAAAACAATGAAAAAACAGAAGATGGGAAATCTCTACTTGTAAAAAAAAAAACTGACCTGGAAAATAGACTAAAAAGAAATAATTTAATAATTTTTTGACTACCTGTCATTATAATAAAAAAAAGCCTAGATATATTATAAGAAATTATAAAGGAAAAACGCCCTGATAGATCTGGAGGGTAAAATAGAAATTGAAAGAATGCACCAATCACCTCATGAAAGAGATCCAAAATGAAAACTCCCAGGAACATTACAGTCAAATTTCAGAGCTCTCAGGTCAAGGAGAAAATATTGCAAACAGCCAAAAGAAACCATTCAAATATCAGGGAACACAGTCAATATCACACAAGAGTTAGCAGCTTCCACATTACAGGAGCAGGGAGCTTGGAATATGATATTCCAGAAGGCCACAGAACTAGGATCACAACCAAGAATAACCTATCCAGCAAAACTGAGTATAATCTTTTGTGGGGGGGAAGATATGGGAAAGTTAGAACACCAATTCATTGTTGGTGGACCAACCATTCTGTAGAACAATTTGGAACTATGCTCAAAGGGCTATAAAAATGTACATACCCTTTGACCTAGCAATACTACTTCTAGGGCTATACCCTAAAGAGATCATAAAAATGGAAAAAGGCCCCACATGTACAAAAATATTTATAGAAGCTCTCCTTACGATGGCCAAGTACTAGAAATTGAGGGGGTGCCCATCAACTGGGGAAGGGCCTGAACAGGCTGTGGTATATGAATGTAATGGAATACTATTATGCTATAAGAAATGATGAACAGGCAGACTTCAGAAAACACCAAAAAGATTTTTATGAACTGATGTTCAATGAGGTAAACAGAAGAACATTGTTACACAGTAACAGCCACAGTCTGTGACGACTGATTTTGATAGCCTTTCTCAGCAATGCAAGGACCTGAAACAATTCCACAGGACTCATGATGGAAAAATGCCAGCCACATCCAGTGAAAGAACTATGGAGTCTGAATGCGGAGCAAAGGGGACTATTTTCTTTTTTTTGTTTTGTTTTTTCTTTCTCAGGGTTTGTCCCATTCGTTCTAATTCTTCAATACAACATGACTACTGGGAAAATATGTTTAATAGAAATGTATATGTAAAACCTATATCAGATTACAAGTCATCTTGGGGAAGGTATGGGGAGAAAGGTGTGGAAAATTTAAAACTTATGGAAGTAAATGCTGAAAATTAAAATTAAATTAAATTAAAAGGGATGGGAAGGTGGATTTTTCTTGACTGAAATATAATGTTTACAAAGAATAAAATAAAACAAATATAGGAAAACAAACCCTGAAATAAAGTAACGTAAGACATCTTTATTTTCCCATATATTTAATTCTTTAGAAAAACATGACAATGCTGACTGGCAGAGCTAGTTAGCTTGAAAGCATTCTTAATTCCTTTGGTTTATATAAAAGTCCTACTCTGGTTTCTCATTGTAGTATGATATTTCCCCCATCCTTTCAAGGGCTATTCTAGTACACAATAAATTCTGAGAGGTTCTGGAAACAAAACTGGAAAGGTCATAAAACACTGTGCTTCATGTCTGAGGACTAGTCACTTAAACATTAATTTAACTGTTTGGTAGACTTCTTTCTTCTCTAGTCAGGATATGTGTGTGTGTGTGAGTGCGTGCGTGTGTATTGGGGAGGGGTGTTTATATATATATATATACTTATATATATATATATATATAATTTTTTAATTTTCACTTTTAAATTCTCTCCCAATTATTGGTACTCTAAATATTAAGTTCTCTGTACAATAAACAATGAAATGAAACAAGGAAGAAATGATCCACATCAGGGCTGAATGTATTGCTATAAAGTCAAAAGACAAAGAAATAAATGGAAGGACAGCTTACTAGTTTTCTCTTTCTTAGAGAAAACAAGTCTTTTCTTAAAATTATAAGCAGTATCTATCTTGAACCAAAGACAAGAGAAATATTTTAACAAGGATAAACTTGAAACCTTCCCAACAAGATCAGAGCTGAAACAAGGATGTCGACTATTACCACTATCATTTAACACTGTTTTAGAAATGCTAGCTATAGCAATAAGACAAAAAACATTGCAGGAATAAAACTAGTCAATAAGGAGAGAGGCAAATAAAGGAGTAGGTAGTCAGTTTCATCATAGCCCAAAAGCAAAAAGATATAATCAATTCTCACCATATAACAATAGTTATGTATTATAAAGTCACTAAACACTAAATTTATGAATACTAAACCACTGCTCCTAAGCAAAGTACACCATTAGGTTCCTATGAGCCTCTGGTCACATTTACTTTAGTACTTTCTGGAGCAGCCTCACATACAGACCAGTGAATTGCCTGCCTTTTTCTGAATGTACCATATTGTTGATTCATTAACACTGAACTCAAGGCCAACAGCAAACATATATTTCTCCATAAGGCATGTCACTGCGTTCTTGTGCTTAGGAACACTAGACAGTACTTCAGCACTATGCTTCAGGGCCATTTGAAACAGCAAAATCATCAGCAAAAAGATGCAAAAAATGCAAAAAACATATGGCACCAAATAAAATATGAAAAGGATACTTATTTATAGTATAAAAGCAAGAAGGCAAGGCATTGCCTTATTGGACTGGGCTGGGAATATGTGCATCAGGTGACTCAAAACTTTTTACTGTTCCACACATGTCCCTGAATAAACACAAAAAATGCTAAAAGTAATGGTTTCTGGATTACAAACTTTAGAAAGTAGGAAAAATTTGCAAATACATAATCTACAAATAATGAGGACTTTGTATCACTTCACAAGTTACTTGACCACCCAGTCTTCAATGGAATCAGTGATTATGATTAACATTATCAAATTAACATAAACAAAAATAATATCATGAGAATCATTGCAGGTGATGGATCTCCATCTGTTGGGATTCATGAAGACTTTAAGAAATTCTAGGGAGAACCTGATAAGCTTCTCCAAGTCAACATGTACTCTTGATTCCCACTGGGTTCAATGTAAAGGTAGGTATGGGAAGAAATGGCAAATAGTATATTCATAAATTATGGTTGGAGATAAGTGATGAAAAAAGTCAAAGGCTTGATTATGAAGATTCACACCCGTATATCAAGCATAATGCCATCCAATCCCAAAAGATTACTGATGAAGCATATTATTTGCCTCCAGAGAAAGAACTGATATTGTTTGAATAGACTGAGGCATGCTATTTTTCACTTTCTTTCATTTTATTTTATTCAAGTCTTCTTGTAAAAAATTACTATTATGGAAATGTTTTACATAACAGCACAGATACAACTTACATCTGATTACTTGCCATTTTGGGGAGGAGGGAGGGAAAGGAGGGAAAGAGGGATAGAATTTGTACATCAAAACTTCAAATAAAAATATTTAATTTTTTTTTAAAAAAAGTCATCAAAAAAGAAAATAGGAATATATTGAACAGGAAGGGAAGCAGGGAGGGAGGGACTATTTTAATAGACAGAAAATAACAAGTCACTGGCTGACATAGGAATCATTTCTGATTCTACAGACTGTGTGCAGTCAGATTATTACAAGTTTAAACTGGTACAAAATTAGGAGAAGGAAAAATTGGGACACAATTAAAACAGTTCCAACTGTATTTAAATAAGCTAATAACTGTGAAAAACATAACGTACACAACAATAAAGACATGAACTCTAATTATCACCATTTTCTTATTTCATCTCTCCACAGATAAGATAATGTATCGATAAAGCTTGCAGGTTTGGTTGGTGTAATAAAATATGCCAAATGTGTGCCCCCCAAAAAATTTTTGTGATGATCTCTTAAGGCCTCCCAAAACTACAAATATCTTGTTTCTTCAGTCACACTATGTGTATCAACAAAAACAATTATTAGAATCCAAAATATGTATAGATTTATCTGATACAAAATATAATTCAAAAAGATCAAAGTAGTCAACTATACAAAAAGCACAAGGTTCTACAAAATTAGGCAAAATTTTACTCAATTATTCTGGGTTGAAATGAACTGGTTGTAAAGTGATGCAAATTGTAACAACGTTTATTATTCCATAGTAAAAATTAGGTAGACTAATATATCATGAAACGTGAAAAATTAGTTCGTTGTTTAATCTTACCAAGTATATTTTGGGAGTCAGACACACCCTGTAGAGTTAACAGCTCAGCTCCTGAAGATAAAAGCAAGAAATAATGGCCTCTGTACAATCATCATCTACAATTGTGCTACATTTGGCATGAACACTTCTGGGACTTCTGGGAACTGAACTTTCTGCTACCTTACTAACCTAATCAATAAGTCCCTCTTTTCCCTTTCATAAACTCCTTTTCCTCCTCCAAATGCCCACGTAGGACTGTTCCCCTATGGTCCCCAGTATATAAGGCTTTTTTAGTTTTGCTAAACTGTTGTTTCCCATTTTTATTCTTTACTATATAAAATTTCAGGGCGCTGGGAGGGATAAAGGGGTGTGTGTATATATGGAAATTATACAAGGTGTCCAAAAAGTCTCAGTGCAGCATAGCCTTTATTTAATAGATGAAAACTGCATTAAGACTTTCAGGGTATGGGAAATGGAAATAAGTAAGTAGAGAGAAATAAATGTAGGTGATATAAAAACAAAAATATCAGTAACTTATTTTAAGTGTCTATACTAGCTTTCTCTGAAAAATTCTCATTTTGCCAGGGTGGTCTTCGTGCACCTTTTCAAAGTGACTTCAGCTTATAAGGTTTCATGCTACCTAAGTATTAAGACAAAATTAACACATTGGGTTTTCCTCACCATCCATAACAGGGCTTGTGAATCCTGATAAATGTAGTGAACCTTATTTTCTTTTGTGTATTTCAAATGATCAATCAACATTTATTAAGTACCATGTCTGCCAGGCATTTTGGGAATTCCCCACTTCTACTGCTAAACTGTTCTTGAAACAAATTACATATTCAGCACAAAAGATCTCCATTTCTCTTTAAAAACAAGACAATATTATTTAATATAGAGTGATCAACTTACAAAAAGTGAAAAAAAGGCTGTAAAATTATGTGATGATATGAAAGTAAAACACAGGGAAATTCTCTATTATTGTTAAACCAGTTATTTTATCCTTTAGGATCAGAATATGAGGTTTAAAGATTGGAAGTGATTGGAAGTGATTTAGAGTACTTGAAAACATCCAATAATTTGGACCACTCTTTGTACCTACCACAGTTTGGAAAATTGTATTACCTAAAAACCCAGTTTTTTGTGATGAGCCTTACCAAATTTGGCTAGACTAGTACTTGAATTACAAGCATGGGGAGCCAAGATGGCAGAGAAAAGCCAGGGATTTACCTAAGTTCTCCCAAATTCTCTTTCAAACAAGTAAAATAATGCCTCAAAAAAAAAAATTCTGGAGCAGCATAACCCACAAAAGGAATGGGTAAAACAATTTTCCAGACTAAAGTAATAGAAAAGGTTAGTAGGAAAGGTCTATCTCGCTAGAGTGAGAGAAGAGCACAAGGCCAGCCCACACTGCATCCAATAACCCAGCAGCAGGTCTTGGGGGGCAATTGAATCATCTGGTACTCTCTGTAAGAAACTGACTGTAAGAAGATCTGACAACTATTAGAAGGAAATTCCAAGGGTTCCTTGGTTGGCAATTAGTGCAGGACTCTGGTGCACTGGTCATGATTCCAGGTCACAGTCCCAGAGCAAGGCAGGGTAGTAGCACGTCAGAGCTTACAGCTGTAGGGGAGCAAAGGCCCTGGTCATAGTTCCAAGGCTGAAAAGAATACTTATGGATGCTAACAGACAAGGGCACAGGCCAGCAGAGTAGTAAACATACCTCTCCTTAGAGCATACCACCTTGGAAGAACTGAAAACTTACAGATCTCCAGAACTAACTCTGACAACATCTACACAAAAAAACTTAAAGCCTGGGACAGTGCCCCCTTCACCCTGGGAGCAGAGCTCAACTTTAACATAACAACAATCAAGAACTAGATTGGGAAAATGAGCAAACACCAAAAAAAAGAACCTGAACACAGAAAGTTATTACGGTGACAGGGATGTTCAAAACACAAACTCAGAAGAAGACAACGAAATAAAAAAAGGCTACATCCAAAGACACAAAAAAATGTGAATTGATCTCAGGCCCAGAAAGAATTCCTGAATGAGTTCAAAAAGGATTTTAAAAATCAAATAGGAGAGGTAGAGGAAACAGTGGGAAAATAACACTGATGCAATAAAATCATGAAAAACAAGTACAGCTTGGTAAAAGAAGCACAAAAATCCACTAAAGAATGCCTTAAAAAGTAGAACTGATCCAAAGGAAAAGGAAGTACAAAAGTTCACTGAATAAAATAATTCCTTAAAAAATCAGAATTGGGCAAGTAGAATGCAATGACTCCATGAGACATCAAGAAACAATTAAATAAAAACTAAGGGGGTAGAGCCAAGATGGCGGAATAGAAAGATGTATACACTCTAGCTCTTCCCCCACAACCTATAAAATACCTGTGTTTTATAAATGACTCTCAACAAATTCTAGAGCAGCAGAAGCCACAGAATGACAGAGTGAGAGATTTCCAGTCAAAGGCAACCTGGAAGGCTGACAGGAAAGATCTATCGCACAGGACATTGAGCAGAGCCCAGCCTTAGCTGTGTGGCAATGGGAGGAACAGGACCAGAACAGGTCTCAGGGGCAGAATCCGCAGTAGCAGAAGAGTGTCTCAGACTCCTCAACCCACAAGTGCCAAAGAAAGTTGCAAAGGTCAGTGAAAGGGCTTTCCCACTGGGCAAGAGAGGAGCAGGGTGGCCTCCTAGCACCGGCCCCAGGCAGTGGTGGTGTTAGGGGAAGTACTGGTGGTGGTAGCAGCTGAAGTGTCCTTTTCTGAAGCACTACTATCTAAAGACCCTGGGGGAACTGAGCAGCTGATCAGAACCTCAGCCCTGAACACAGTCCTGGGGTAAGGAGGAGCACTAGGACTTTCCTCTTGACAAAGGACTCAGAAATCAAGTAACTGGAGGGGGAAATGGCCAAAAAAGAGAAAAAAAATAAGACTACAGAAGGTTACTTTCTTAGTGAACAGGTTATTTCCTTCCATCCTTTCAGATGAGGGAGAACAATGCATACTGTCAGAGGAAGTCAAGGTTTCTGTATCCAGCACCTCCAAAATAAATATGCAGTGGTCTCAGGTCACTGAAGAGCTTGAAAAGCGAGTTAACAGCTTGCTAAAGGAGACTCAAAAAAATGCTGAAGAAAATAATACCTTTAAAAATAGGATAAACCAATTGGAAAAAGAGGTCCAAAAGGCCAATGAGAAGAATGTTTTAAAAAGCAGAATAAACCACATGGAAAAGGAGGTTCAAAAGCTCACTGAAGAAATTAGTTCTTTAAAAATTAGAATGGAACAGATGGAAGTTAATGACTTTAATGAGAAACCAAGAAATTACAAAACAAAACTAAAAGAATAAAAAAATAGAAGACAACATGAAGTATCTCACTAGAACAACAACTGACCAGGAGAGACAACTTAAAAATTATGGGACTACCTGAAAGCCATGATCAAAAAAAAAAGCCTAGACATCATCTTTCATAAAATTATCAAGGAAAAATTTCCCTGATATTTTAGAACCAGAGGGCAAAATATTGAAAGAATCCACTGATCACCTTCTGAAAGAGATCCAAAAAGAAAAACTCCTAGAAATATTGCAGCCAAATTCCAGAGTTCCTAGGTCAAGGAGAAAATATTGCAAGCAGCAAGAAAAAAAGCAATTACAGTAGTGTGGAAATACAATCAGGATAACAGAAGATCTAGCAGCTTCTATATTAAGGGATCAAAGGGCTTGGAACAGGATGTTCCAGAAATCAAAGGAACTGGGATTAAAACAAAGAATCACCTATCCAGCAAAAACGAGTATAATACTTCAGGGGGAAAAAATGGTCATTCAATGATACAGAGGACTTTCAAGCATTCTTGATGAAAAGACCAGAGCTGAAAAGAAAATTTGACTTTCAAACACAAGAATCAAGAGATACATGAAAAGGTAAACAGGAAAGAGAAATCATAAAGGACTTTCTAAAGTTGAACTGTTTACATTCCTACATGGAAAGATAATATTTGTAACTCTTGAGACTTTTCTCAGTATCTGGGTAGGTGGAGGCATATATGTATGTGTGTATATACACATGTACACAGACACACACACATACAGAGAGCACAGGTTGAGTTGAATCAGAAAATGTGTTATCTATAAAAAATCAAATTAAAGGGTGAGAGAGAAATATATTGGGAGGAGAAAGGGAGAAACAGAATGGGGCAAATTATCACTCATAAAAGAGATAGAAAAATCTTCAATGGAGGAGAAAAAGGAGGAGGTGAAAGGGGAAAAGTGAAGCTTACTCTCTTCACATATGGCTTAAGGAGGGAATAACACGTTCACTCAATTTGGTAAGAAAATCTATCTTACACTAGAGGAAAGTAGGGGAGAAGGGGACAATGAGGATAAGGGGATGGTAGAAGGGAGGGCAAATGGGAGAAGGGGGTAATTAAAAGTAAACACTTTTGGGAAGGCACAAGGTCAAATGAGAGAATAGATAAATGGAAGAGAGGGTAGGATGGAGGGAAATACAGTTAGTCTTATACAAACATGACTGTTATGGAAGTCTTTTGCAAAATGACACATATATAGCCTGTATTGAATTGCTTGCCTTCTCAGTGGTTATGGGTGGGGAGGGAGGAAGGGAGAGAAGTTGGAATTCAAAGTAGTAGAAACGAATGTTGAAAATTGTTATTGCATATAACTGGGAAATATGAAATACAGGTAATAGAGTATAGAAGTCTATCTTGCCCTACAAGAAAGGAGAGAAGATGGGTATAAGGGAAGGATGGGGTGTGATAGAAGGGAGGGCATATTGAGGGAAGGGGTAATCAGAATGCAAGGTGTTATGGGGTGGGGGAAGGGGAGAGATAGGGAGAAAAATTGGAACTCAAAATGTTGTGGAAATGAATGTTGAAATCTAAACATAAACAAACATTAAAAAAGAGAAAAAAATTAAAAGAAAAACAATAGAAGAAAATGTGAAATGTCTCATCAGAAAAACAACTGACCTGGAAAACAAATCAAGGAGAGAGAATTTAAGAATTACTGGACTATCTGAAAGTCATGATAGAAAAAGAGCCTGGATATGCTACTTCAAGAAATTATCTGTTATCCTCAATTTACACCACCACTGTGTGTGTACTGACCACAGTACAATTCTGTATCTCCAATCGCCTATAGTGCCTTTCCACTGGATTTTTTACTATCCCTAAAAAGTTGGCATGTTCTCAATGAAATTCATCATGTTCTCACCCCCTGAAACCAGCATTCCTTTGTAATTCCTATTTCTATTTTGGTATATTTCCCAGTCTCCCAGGCCACAAAATTTGGAGCTATTTTCAACACTTCCCTCAGGTCTTTTGTTTTTTTCCTTCACTGTGTATCTTGGCTCTACTTTCTATTCTCGCTGCTGCTACCAACCCATGCCCCTCTTCAATCTCACACTTGTATTCCTGAAACCTTTGCTGGCCTCCCCACCACCAGCTTCTATCCACTACATCTAGATTATATGACTATCAGACTAATTTTCTGTGACATTGACCTCTTTGTTTCACACACAAGACTCTTCATCTCTCAGTTTCAGGCATTTTATCTGACTGTCCCCCATACCTTGAACACTCACCCTCCTCCAAACCAACCACTCTGACTATTGACTTCTCTGGCTTCCTTTAAGTCCCAATTAAAATCCCACTACAAGAAGTCTTTCCCAACCCACCTTAATTCCAGAGTTTCCTTCTGTTCATTATTTCCTATTTATTGTATTATACCTCTATTCAGAACTCAGCATCCCTGTAGTCTGCTTCTTCAAATTTAAACTTCTTTGCCTAACTTTCAAACTGGACCAAAATCTGACCTCTCTCTCCTTTTGTCCAACCTATGTCGATTTAATTCAGTAAAGATTTACTGAGCATCTACTAAATGCAACTGAAGTTCTAATCCAATTTCTCAAAATAACACTGGGATCCAAAATGCAGATATTCTAATAGGGCACAGCTCTGATTGGACATACCAAGTGAGCAAGGATTCAAATGTGAAAAATCAACTTGAAAGAAATTAATGAAATAAGATAAAAGCTTTTATTAACAAACTGATTTAGAAAAATTGAAGAGAAAGACTTTGCAAAATTATGTGATAATCTGAGGCATAATATAGGGAAATTCCATTATTATTACAAAATCAGCTTTCTCATGACAAAGTACTTTGAGGCATATTTAGGCTAAAGGAAGATACTGCCATATTTCTCAGTGATAACACAGCACTCACCCCCACTCCCTTCACTATAAATCAATTCAAATTGCTCAAATTCATATTCTGATCCAGAATGATAACATAACTGCACTAATAAAAAGGTTACAGCTATGTTTCACAACTAGAAAAAGATCTGCCTTGAAAATGAAAAAGATCTACTTATTAACATCCAGCCAGTCCTCTGAAGCAATTCTCCTAAATATTAATGAATAAGGAGGCCACTTGCCATGGACAAATATGACACATTTTGTCTTACTTCATCTGATCATGAAGAGATTCATCTTGTGATAAATACATGATAATTCAGATTGAATCTGAAAATTTTGTGGTCTTGAATAATAACAAGTTTCTTGAACAGAGAAAAATTTTATCACATCTTAAAAGCAGTATGGTGTAGCAGATAGCACTAGTCAATTCTGTCTCTAACACATAATACAGAATTATACAAGCCTGGGTAAGACTCTTACCTCTTGGCAGGCTAGGCTAATTGTGTCAAACTCAAATAGAAACCAATCCCTGCAGGTAGCATGCTGAGTTAGAAAATCAAAAATGAACTATTCTGCACTGTTTTTTCTTTATATATTTTAAACTAGTTCAGCTTCCACTAGGAGTAGAATATTGAGGCTAGTATGGAGTTTGACACTTCTGGTCTAGGCAACTTTCTAACATCTTAAGTTGCAAAGAAGGTGCTAATCTTTGTTACAAGAGGTGATTGTCTGCATGGAGAGGAAGAGACATAGCAAAGGAAGTGATGCACAAACACAAATACTCATGGACATAAATTCAGTAAAAGTAATTTCATCTATATCAATGAAATCATCAGTCCAGTCACTATCCTTCTCTCCCTCATAATATTGATGTAAAATGAAATTTTCTATAGTTATTAGAAACAAATACAGATCCTTATGAATTAGGAATAGAAATTATATTTTGAGAAACTTTGTGCCAAAAAACAACTCTATCAATTATATTACTATTATTTTATAATTTATAAATATGAAAACTATAAATGGTTTTCTCAATTAGCCATACATTCTGTTATGTTTCTGTTATGTCATAAAAACTATGACAAATGCTTCATTTTATTTGAATAAAACAAACTAATAAAATTATTTGCATTTTTTTTATGAAAAGTGCAGATGGAGTAAGAAATATGAAAATTTTTTCAGGAAAAAAAGTTTAAAGTGAGATAATTTTTTCAGCCACAGTTACTCATGAAGACGATTTACTGTACAGGGACGGTAATTTATATCAGCAGAGAGAATATCCACACATCAATAAAACATAGACTCTATGTGCAAAGAATTCAAAATCTCCTGATTATTCCAAGGACCCCATATTCATTCCCACCTCTGCTCATCTGCTTATGCTATTTCCCTTGCCTCAACTGTCTTTTCCACCTACCTAAATGCTATACTACCTCTCTTCAACATCCAGCAATTCAATACCTTCATGATTTCTATGTCTTTATCCCTTTTCTAAATTGCTTATGGTCTGTACTATGTAACTTAGTACTAAATTATATGCTGTCTCATGCCTAGAGCAACCACTCCAACTGTTCCATGCATGTTAATCTAATCTCTAAATTGATAAGATGCTTCTAATGGTCACAGACTACATCTTAAATTTCCTTGGAAAAAAAAATTAAACATAAATTATACTTACTTGACACAGTTTGTGAAACTGAAGTAGCTGTTGTTGTTGTAGAAGTGGTAGAAGACTGTGTAGATGATGGCGTTGAAGTAGAAACAACTGATGCTGGGCTACTAGTTGTAGGAGTGGATGCATTTACAGCTTGAGCTTGTACTTGAGCTTGTACTTGAGCTTGAGCCTGTGCCTGTGCCTGGGCCTGGGCCTGTGCCTGAGCCTGAGCCTGGGCCTGGGCCTGGGCCTGGGCCTGGGCCTGTGCCTGGGCCTGAGCCTGGGCCTGCGCCTGGGCCTGCGCCTGCGCCTGCGCCTGCGCCTGCGCCTGAGCCTGCGCCTGCGCCTGGGCCTGGGCCTGGGCCTGGGCCTGAGCCTGCGCCTGCGCCTGCGCCTGGGCCTGGGCCTGAGCCTGAGCCTGAGCCTGAGCCTGAGCCTGGGCCTGGGCCTGGGCCTGAGCCTGGGCCTGAGCCTGGGCCTGAGCCTGAGCCTGAGCCTGAGCCTGAGCCTGAGCCTGGGCAGCAAGCATAGGAGTTAGTTCTGATTGTTGAATAACTTTAACTCCATCTGGTTTGGTCCATGCAGACTCACGTGTCCGAGCATTATAATAATAAACCTGTAGAGAAGGCAAATAAAGTGTTAATATAACATATCTGTCTAGAGACAAATGGACTCATACAGCTGATACACAACACCACACACATAGGTAAGCAAGTCAGACACTCGAAGTCCCTGTAATGGTTGTCCAGTCCAACCTTTAGCTGTTCCTGATAATGGTGCCCTATCGCTATCTCTGATATACATAGAGGATTCCATTAATTGTGACTAATTTAAAAGACATTTGGGGCCTATACTGTAAAAAGTACTGTACAAGATGATGACAATGATAAAAGTTTTTTGGGTTTTTAGCCACTGTCTCCAAGGAAGGCATAGTCTACCTGAGGTATATAAATAACATTTAAATAAGTCAACTTGCCCGTAGTCTATGTCTTACAACTCATCACCCTACATAATTCAAGTATCTTTTACACCTTACCTTTCCATCTGGAGTTTTGTTTTCTACCCATATTTCCTCAGTGGGGGGTAATGTTGGTGTACCAGGAGCTGTAACTGGAGGCATCCCAGGAGGAAACATCATTCCAGGAGGTGGGGGCATAGTTCCCATGGGAGGAGGCATAAAAGGTGGTCTCTGTGAATAATCACAATAGTAATCTTAATATAGTAATTTCTATACTATGTTTACAATTGCCTTCCTCTATTTTTGTTCTAATTAAATACAAACACCCAAGCATTTTAGCAATAACGCAAACTGTTAAAACAAATACCACTGATACCACTAAGGGGTTTTTATACCAAAGTGGTCAACGAATGCTAATTCTGTATGTAAAACAATTACAGCAGAATTCTTGGTGGTAGCAGAATACTCTAAGTGGATGCTTATCAATTAGGGAATGGCTGTATAAACTATAATATATGGACATAATAGAATATTATTACACAATAAGAAAGGAAAACTGTGAGGAACTCAGTGAAACACAAGACTTATAGTAGAATACTAAAAAGTGAAGAAAGCAGAACCAAGGAAACAATATATATTACTACCTTAATAAAGCAAAGGAGAACATTAAATGGCAGTAGGATTCTGACAAATTATAATGAACAATCTTGATCCTAGAGAATGAATAATAAAAAACAGCTATCCTCTCAGTAATGAAGTCAAGGATTCCAGAAAAACAATGCGATATACACTATCAAATGAGGTCACTGATTTGGTTAGTTTTACTTAAAAGTTTTTCTTTGTTACAAAGAATGAATATTTCAATTGGAGAGATAGAAGTGTTAGGAGAAAATAACCATAATGTAAAAACAAAAGCTAAAAATAAAACTATATATATAAATATATGTAAAATATATAACAAAAATTTTCATATGACTAAAGAAGTTTTTCATGTAAATTGGGTACCCACAAACAAACATAAGATTCTATACAATGAAACAATTCAGCAGAGTTCATTGTAACAAGATTTGACTAATACACAAGACAAGAAACTAAACTATTAAAAACCTGCAAATTCTAGCTTCATTTGCATGCAGGTGATAAAGAAAATAAGAAACTGTTGCATGCCCTAAAATTAGTAAGGATGATGATGGCAAATGCATCACTGTTTAAATAGCTCAGAAATAGCAATGGGGTGTTATGTCAAGACTTACAAAAAGTATGGTAAAATGAAAGGGAAAAAAGATAGCAGCATGCTGGCTTCACTAGATAGCTAATTACTTAAGAAGTCAGGAATTCATGTGGAAAAAATTAATAGCTAGTAAATTTTTTTTATATTTAAAAATTTCATACTAGCAATACACTGGTGGCAATGAAGTCACTAGTTTGAAAAAGTATTGTCATGAACCAAAAATCCTCAACAAAAAATTCCTCTTAAAAAAAAAATTAACTGATACCAGCAAATGTCCAAAAAAAAAAAGAAAAGGAAAAGAAAAAAACTTAGCTTTCAAGTTAAGTCCTGATGAAATTACATTAAGTTCTAGAGTTAAGCTCTGAATTCAGAAAAATCTCAACTGTGTAAATCTATAGGACAAAAAATGCCAGTGACACTGTAACAGCCTCATTCATCAAAATTACTTAAGATTATTTTCACGATGCTATACAATAAATATTAACGCAGGAACACAGACAATTACATTTCAGAAAAAAAATTAATAGGGTAAAATAAAAAAAATTTGTAATTAGCCTTAAAATGTAATTAAAACAAGATCAAGTTTATACAATGATATAGTCATTTCTTTTGGGAGGGAAAAGAAACTATTTCCCAGTCTATTTTCTTTTAGATTTATCCTATTTTTTAGATCTGAACAGATAATATCCAATGAATATAAACATCTGTTACAAACATCTTTCAAGTATTATTAGCTAGGAATAATCCACTTCAATATAAAATGACATAATTGTACATTAAAATCAAGAAAAGCATGACATTGGAAAGCATCTACTTACACCAAAATATGTATATACACTAGAATTATAGACTGCTCTATTTTATTTCTCCCACTAGCTGTAAATAAGTGGCACAGACAGAACAAAATTCATATATATCTTAAGTGACAGAAAATGAAATTAGCTTCTTTCAAACAAGTATTTCTTAATCTAATCTTAAAAATATGTTAAAACAGGAGTACATCAAATTTCTTCAAAATTTTAGATTGTGCTGATTGAATTGGAAATAACGAAATCTGGCAATATGAAATAGTCACAAAAACATTCAAGTCCTTTGATTCAATAGTTCAATTATTGGGAATACACCCTAAGAATATCTTTGTAATGAAAAAAATGTATCAGTTCAACAATATAGAAAGTTGCATTAGTTGTAATTATAGAGAAGCTGAAACAACCTAATTGTCCAACAGCTGTGAATAAACTATGGTACATGAATGTCACAGAATTTATTATATCATTAAAAATTATCAATATGGGGAAGATAAAAATATTTAAAAGATTTATAAGTAATGTAAAGATATCAGTCACAAAAAACTATATATACATTTACAACTACATTAAAGAAAAGTTAATGCACAAACATAGAGATGAATGAACCAGAATAAAAAGGACACAGAATGGATGGTTAATATGCTGCTATTGGATGTACTAGAACATTAAAAAATATAAGCAGTCATGAATATATGTCATTTAGTTTTTGTTGTCCAAAGTTAAAGGCACAATCAATTAGGAACAGACTTAGAGCTTAAAAGAGATCTCAAATGCCATCTATTCCAACTCCCTCACGCTTTCCAGAAAAGGAAACTGAGGCCCAAAGAGGTTAAGCAACGTGCCAAAGATTATACACATAATAAACATTAGAAGTCAAAATTTGAATCCAGATCTTCTGAGTCCAAAGCCAGGGTCTTTCTGTTATAACATTAATTACTGTGCATTTAAAAGTATTCAAATACCTATTTCCATCTCTCCTACAAAAACATACATATCGAAATTCAACAGCTTCTATGTCAAACACCACCTCATTCTTCTAATTCTATTTCACATATATTCATTTTCACTTAGTGGTTCAGTTAAATTACTGGAAGAGAGAAGTACAAATAATATAAAAAGTCTATTAGGTTATTATGTTTGACAGTCATCACATAAGAACCCAAGAATAACAAGATATATATTAAATGAAGGAAAATCACACAACTATAGATTTCTAGCTTTTTCCTTCTCTTCACCTTCTGGCTTTCTTCAAGTCTCAACTAATATCCAACCTTCTATAAGACATCCTTCTCAGTTCCTCTTAATATCAATACCCTCTCTTAATCACCTCCAGTATATCCTGTACATCTCTAGTTTGTGTATCATTGTTTACACAGTAGCTCTTATTAGAGTGCGAACTCCTTGAGAACAAGGAGTTTTTGCCTTGCCTTTCATAGTTTTAAGTACAGTATTTAGCACATAGTAGCACTTGGGAGTCCTTCATTTTAAAGATAAGGAAACTGAGGCCCCATCAATGAGAAGTAATCTTCATTCCTCTGAACTCTCAGAACATTTTCTTTGTAATTCTCTTGTTGCACTTTCAATCTACCTTGTAAATCATATACATGGCTACCTGTGTCTAATTTCAGACCCCCCCCCCATTAGACTAAATGGACTCAGACTGTGTCCTACTGGCTCTGCATCACTACAGTACTTAGTGCTTCATAGTAATAGATACTAAACATATCAGTCAACCAGCATTTATCAAAAGCCTACTATATGGCAGACACTGTGTTAAGTGCTAAGGATATCTATTCATTAAACTCTTGAATTAAGACACTGCACTGTTAAATGTACTGGGAGAAGCCACGGTGAGACTTTCTAAAATTAAGGGTTAGGGGCTAATCACCCCTAGTTTATCTTTTTGGATAAATCTGGGTTTTCCTCTATCTGATTTACTTTGACCAGGATTCACTAGTAATCCGTTTCTGTCATGCTTATTCTGAAGGTATAAATACGTATTAATTTTTTTCCTTTTCAACAGAGAAGCTATATGGTAATACTGAAAATAAAATGTCCCTATTTGACAATGACTATTAATTTGCATTCATTTCATCCATATTCTTGCTATTACATATATTGTTTTATTTCTACCTTTAATAGTCATTCTTACAACCTGCACTTTGGGGAGAACCCTTCATTACTTAAACATTCATCTCTTCATCTTCCCATTTCCACCATGTGGATGCTGACTCTGAAAAGAAGCTCCTGGTTAGAGCACTTGTCCTAGAGCTAGAACTTGAGTTCAAATCTGACCTCATACCTACGTGTGTGACCCTGGTCAAGTCACTTAACCCCAAATGCCTCCAAAAAAAAAAAATGAAAAGAAGCTCCTTGAGGCAAATCCATACCTGACTGAATGTCCGCTATATATCTTTTCTCAAGCATTTAATATGGTGCCACATGTCCATCTAGACCACTGTGCTAGGCATAATGCCAAGTTTAGATAAGTAAAGTCCCTGTATATATCTTATATATTTTATATATATAAAGAAATACAACACCAACACAGAAATTTCTAATACGCAATGCACATGGCAACTTTGACCCAGCAATACCGCTTCTAGGAATGGATCCCCAAGACATCATAAAAATGGGAAAGGGTGCCACATGTACAAAAATATTTATAGCAGTACTCTTCATGGTGGCCAAAAACTGGAAATCAAGGGGATGCCCATCAATTGGGGAATGGCTGAATAAATTATGGTATATGAATGTAATAGAATACCATTGTGCTACAAGAAAAGATCAACAGGAAGACTTCAGAGAGGCCTGGAAATACTTATATGATCTGATGCTGAGCAAAAGAAGCAGAAAGAACCAGGAGAACTTTGGACACAGCAACAACCACAGTGTGCAAGGATCTTTTCTGGTAGACTTAGAATTTCATTGCAATGCAAGGACTTAAAAAATTCCCAATGGTCTTTTAAAGTAGAATGCCTTTCATATCCAAAGAACTATGGGATTCAATCGCAGAATGTAGCAGATCACCTTCTTTTGTATTATGTTTTGGTTTGTTACATGATTTCTCCCATTCACTTTAATTCTTTATGCAACATGACTATGGTAAAAATGTATTTAATAGGAATATATGTTGAACCTATATAAAACTGTATGCCAATTGGGAGGGAGGCGGGAGGTGGTGGGGAAGGTCAGGGAGGGAGGGAAAAAAAATCTAAGTTATATGGTAGTGACTGTAGAACACTGAAAATAAATAAAATAAAAAAGAAACAAAAAAAAATACGCATGGCAAGTGTATTATAGTTTCAGAAAAAAAGTGATGCGTGAGATCCAAGAGGAAAGATTAGAGTTAGCAATAAAAACCTGATTTTTTAGATGAGTTTCAAAGCACAGGTAGGAATTTAAAAGGTAAGGAAAGGTTCAGGAAGCTATAACATAAGGAATAACACAAGCAAAGGCAAGGCACAGAGTCAGAAGTGTTCTTGGGGGTTGAGACTAAATAGAGATGTAGAGGGCAATAATGAGGGCTCCAAAGGTAAAGTGACAGTCAAAACGGGAAGGGTAAATCAATGCCAGGTAAATGAATTTGAGCTTTATACAACTGAGAGCAACTTAAAAATTTTTCAGTAAGAATGACTTGACCATATCTACATAAGAAAGACTTCTCTACCACCATGAAAAGAATGAAATATTCAAATACTGATCAATGGAAAAAAGGATATGACTCATTCATTCCTTACCTGTAGATGTGGAGGGCCCATAGGTGGAGGAATTCCTCCTGGAGGAGGCATTGGTGGCATATTAGGATCAAAAGGAGGACGACCAAAGGGAGGCCGAGGTGGTGGAGGTGGACCTCTCATCATCCCAAAAGGTGGAGGTGGACGCATCAGAGGTGGTGGACCTCGCATGACTGCATTTGGTGGGGGAGCTGGACCACGAAACCTCAATGCTTGCTGTTGAGCCATTCTGGAGAGAAAGTCAAAGGTCTGTCCATTAAGTTAAGAAAGCATACAATTTTTTAAAATCACAATTAAAGGAAATAAGCCCCCTTAAGAGATCCTCTAACCTAGGAGTAGGAAATCTTCAACCTTGAGATCACCTCTAGGTGGGGCCCTCTAGGTCCTCAAGTGCAGCCCTTTGACTGAATCCAAACTTCACAGAACAAAGTCCTTTAATAAAAGGATTTGTTCTGTAAAAGTTGGACTCAGTCAAAAGGCCACACCAAGAACCTAGAAGGTCATATGTGGCCTCAAGACCCCCACCCCAAACTAGCCCACTGTCCACAAAGACTGAATCCTAAATCATAATGTAAAATGCATTAATAAGTATATACATATATATTTTTTCAAGAAATATTGATGAATAATTTATTTTTAAAAGTTTACAATCTCCCTCAATAATTCATACCATAATCCTATTTTTCAAAAATTAGATGACTTACTATTGAAGACCCTCACAGTACTCCCACATTATTATACATTCCTAATACAAAAATTCATATCATTACAGCTGAAGTCCATTACTTCTGACAGAGGGATAAATGTCACTATTCTCTTTACATAGGAAATGAAAACCAAAAATTCCTTAACCTTACCTGTCTGAATTCATTCAGTTTGTCTGTACAGGCCCTAGTTTTCAACCATCAGCTTTCTGCTTATCTTCTGAATCATCTCCAAATTTACTCACATTCCAGATCAAGAATTAGACACAATACTTAAACTAGGCCAAGGTATGCTAATGAAAAAATTGGAACTGATATGACAAGTTCAACTAAGTCTATTTCTTATCTCGACAAAATCTGAAAATTTACAATTCATGAAAATAATTAGTTGAAGGTTACAATAGTCAAACAAGTTAAAATGAAGTATGAGCTGTACCTTTGGCCCAAAATTGCCAATGTACCTCAATTCTAGCTTTCTCTGCTTCCTATTCATTGCTGCTACTACTTCTTAAAATAAAAAAATATATATATAAGATTCTCATCTCTATTTATTGATGTGATCTTCTCATAAGTTGCCAAAAAAGGAACTCCATCATGAGTCTTTTGGTATCAGTAATCCTAATGCCTAAAAGACATTCTTTCCTTACCTATATATCCCAGAATCCCTCTCTTCCTTCCCCAGCTTCTACATGAAGTCTTTCCTGTTCTTTCCACTGTTAGTGCTCTCCATCTCTCTGGAACTACTTTCTATTTATTTGTAATATCCTCTGCATTCTGTGAGAGCACAGTGTTGTGAACAGAGAGCTAGCCTTGAAACTAAAAAGACCGTGGGGTTCAAGTCTCATCTCTAACGTACATTACTGGCCACAACACCCTGTGCCACTCTATAAGACTAATTTGCAGAGGTCTCAATCTGCAGTGATAAGAGTTCCCTTACTAGGGAGTTTCCAAAACTAGTGAAATCATGGGTAGAGTTAATTCCCTATATTTATTCTGCATATATTAATGTAATTGTTGAGTCTGCATTAGAATGTAAACGCCTTGGAAGCTGGGTTTGTTTCATTCTTTGTATTTGCCTCTTCCAAGCCTGGCACGTAGAAGGTGCTTAATAAATGCTCACTGATTGATTACATGTTATTAAACTGCTAAGTAAGAACTCAAGCCTTCTCCAAATGAGTTATTCCCCATTCTAAATTATTCTGTGTTTTGGGTGGCTATCCTTATTATAAGCAGCACCCCTCTCATCCTTCAAACCTGAAGTTCATGGTAAGATTAAAAGATTCCTATGGGCTTTACTTTCTATTTCTTTAGAAACAAATGAACCAGGATAATTTTAAACTCAAATATTTTTCCAACGGCCTTGTGTACCTCAAAGTATAATATATTAGTAGTTTTGTCATTCCCCCAATAAGTTACCAATTAGAGATTTAAAACCCCAAGATGGAGTAGTTCTTAAATGCAGTAATGGAAAGGAAAAAAGAAATCAAATAAACGCAACAAAACACCTAACGTAAAAGCCCTATTCTATTCTCTCTTGTAACATCTAATGTTCTGATAATAGCCTACTTGAAAGACTTGGTAATAGAGCTGCAAAGAACTGTTCTGCAAAATTCAGTGATGTTCCCTATGAAACTAAGTGACCTTCACTTGCAAATGGAATCACGATGTGAACTTTCATCACTAACAATAAGACACCATAGTAACGCATTGTGATGTCCATTACTAAAGGGAGCATAGATTTAGGGTAAACTTACTTTATTTCTGTTCAACACTGATGTTACCATGATAAGTCACGATCAGGAGCAAAAGTTACAAGATGCCAATACCACACACAACCAACACCTGCGTCTAAACTTGAAAGCATCACTTTAAGCTGGCAACCCACTGAACACTTCTCATATTATCCGTAAAAGCATTTAAGTTATAGGGCAAAGATCAATGCTGAAAGTCAATTTTCCAATTCCTGCTGCCTTCCCAAGGCGATACTTCCAATTGAAACATCAGTATCTGACAACGTTCTGCCCAAGAAGCACCCAGGACGTCTCTAACAAGAGCCTTGGAAGAAAACTTTCCCGGATTCCTAGATGGCTACGACAAAAGGAATCGCTTTATGGATAAATTACAACTTCAGTCCATTCTAGCCTGGCGGTGCAGGTCAGGTCGCTGGTAGCGGCCTGGGGGTGGGTAGGAACGCTATTTAATTCTCGGGGGCCACCGCTCGGCAGGGAGGCTTCGAGGAGAGGGAAATCAGATAAGGAGGAGGTAGAGCCCGGCCAAGTTAAGTCGGGGAAGGGTTTGGGAAGGAAGAGCGGAGGGCAACGCGGCGACGCCTCTCCCCGGCCCCCAAGTTATCGAGTTTTGACTTGGGATTCGGCACCAGAAAAACACCGAACAATTGCATTACTAGTGTATCTGTTAACCCCAAAAGAACGTAAGCCACTGGCGGGCAGGAAGCGTCTCGGGTCTGCCGAGGCACACGGTAAATGCTTCATAAACTCCGCTCGGTGGAATGGAAGGCTCTGAGGGCCGCGGGTCGAGGGGGGTGGGAGCAAGGGGGTCGGAGGTGAGCGGAACGGGGACCGGGGAGAGGGAGAGGGTGGGAGGGGTACAGAGAGCGGGGTCTCGGGGCGCGCGGGGAGGAGACGGACTCAGGGAGGTAGGAAGGAAAGCCAAGGCCTCGGGGCCCGGAGCCGGGGCCGACGAGGGTGCAGGGCACTGGGGGCGAGGGAGAGGCGAGGCGGGGCGGGGCAGGGCGGGGAGCGAGGCCCCGGGGCCTCTGGCTCCTTCCCGGAGGCCACTAGCCGTTCCCCAAGCCTCGTACCGCCACAAAACATCCAAGTACGCACAACACACACGGTAACGCCGCAACACACACACATACACCCAAGACACTCACACGCGGTACCGCCGCAACACACACGCGGTCCCGGCCCCGCACCGCTCCGGGCCCTCCTCTCAGCCTCGGCCCCGGCTCCCAACCCGCGGGCCTGGCCTTGCCGAAGACCCAAAGCTCGGCTCGTGACGGCGGCGGCGCCTCTTACCTGAGCTCCCCCGTGTTGTATCGCTCACCGTCCCCCCCGTCCCCGCCGCGTTCCGCCATTACACAGGACCCCGCTCACCCACCCGCCGACCAGGAGAGTCCCATTGGGCGGAGGAGACATCAATCCCCTCCCCGGAAGGCGGGCGTTGCCCGATTCCGTGAGACAATTGGACAATACCACGGTCGCTCTGGCGGCCGGGGATAGAACCCTTCTGTCCATTGGACAAAGGGCCCGCCGACTTTGAAAGCGGTGAGGAGAGAGCTCGCTGATTGGCTATTCTAAAGCTTTATGGGAAATGCGACCGTAACAGCGAGGAACCGCCCGGCGCCCCCTCGTGGTCTGGAGAACTGGGTCCTCCCACGACCGGCCCGGAGCCCTCCAGCCACGTGTCTGCCGGATCTTAGGAAAACCAGTCATGTAGTCCCATTGGCCATGTGGAGCCCAGGCAGCGAACTTTGCTCCGAGTCGACGAATCACAGGCAAGTTTGACTTGTCTTCGGAGCAATCAAAGGTTTGTTCGAGAAAACTGTCACTTCCTCCTGTAGCAGGACATGAGTCTTAATCCAATACACATCATATCTTTTTAATTAAATCATTGCTAATTACATAGAGAGAATTTAAATGGTATTAGAAAAATTAGCCAGAAAGGATATGCTTTTATGACACCAGAAACGTTAACTATATTAACTTGTCTAAAATCATATAATCTTGGAAATGTGTTGCCTTCCCCCGGGACTGATACCTCAAAGGGAACCCCCTTTTCGTTCATTCATTCATTCATTCATTCGTTCATTCATTCATTCATTCATTCATTCAGCTTAGCATTTCCTTTAGTGGATAGGATGAGGGGATGGGACCTGGACCCCTAAAAAGGAAAGACCGTGTCTTTAAAAGCAACTCAGTACCTGAGCATTTCAGCAGCCCAGATCCCTGGCACCTCCGCCTAAGGCAACTGCCCTCTGTGCCTCTAGGCCCATCCCAGACTACTTACCACTCCTTAATCCCATCCAGATTCTTTCACTGTCGTTTTTGTATATAATTTACCCCCCTAAGTTGCAGGTTCACTAGGAACTCTGTTGCCGTTACAATACACTTTGGCACTGACTAAAGATGGTTTGAGTGCATGAATTTTCTCCAGGAGCATGCCACCCTGTACCCTGGCATTCCGGGATGACCAGCAACCCCAAACCCCACCAGAGAGAGTGAAGAATGGACCTTAGGCAAGAAAACTTGACTTCAGTCCTGCCTGAGATGTGATAGATATGTGAAATCAGGCATGCCAAAACCTCTCAGTTCCCCAGTTAACTCTCTTAAGATTTTAAGTTGTAGAGGAGATTCTTTTCTGTATCAGTGGAGCTCTCTACAACAACAAAATCATAGATGCACACCACCACCACAAAAAAAAAAATCTTTCCTTTAATAAGCTTGTAGGAATGCTGTGTTAGCCACAGGGGGCCCTTAGGGGTGAGAATCAAAGTTCTCACCTTATCAAATATGTCAGATAAGACATATTCTTTATTTTCATGAAACCTACAGTCCAATAAAGAGATGAGGCAAAGCTATTTAATAATCCTTGAATAAGAGATTCTTTTGACTCATATGATCTAGTTACACTTTTGGAAATTTTTCTCAGTCTTTTGGCTTAAGCCACAACCCAGGAACCCTGGAAAAATATATTTTGGCTTCTCTCTTACGCTAAGACCGATGTCCCATGTGAATATGTGTGTGTGTGTGTGTGTGTGTGTGTGTATGTTTATAGGTCTAGTTAGGTAGGTATGCATGTATGTATGTGTATATATATTTGACAAACTATTACCATTAATAGTAATAAAACTCACCTACACAATAGTTTGAATATTAAACACTCAAGAGCTAGCATATACTGCTTTAAGGTTTACAAAGTACTTTATATGTGTTATCCTATCAGATCTTCACAACCCTGGAAGGTATGTGTTATTATTAAGAGAAAAACAAAGCGATTAAGTAACTTCCCCAGGGTTTCATGCAACCAATATGTTTAACCGATAGCATACAGATATATCTATATCTAGTAGATACATATGTACACAGATTTACTTACATATATCAAGAGAGAAAGAGAAGATTGAGACATTAAGAATGAGAAAGGAGAGACAGGGAAAGAGGGAAAGGGAGAAGAAGAGATGGGATAGAAGGGGGAGAGAGAGAGGGAAAAGCAGCTAAGAGAGAGAGACCTAGAAAGAGGGAGGGAAGAGAAGGAAAAGAGAGGGAAAGGAAGAGGGGAGAGAGAGAAGTATAAGAGAGAGAAAGGGGATAGAAGGGTAGAGGGAGAAAGAAAAGCAGATGAGAGAGAGAGATCTAGAAAGAGGGAGGGAAGAGGAAGAAAAGAGAGGGAAAGGAAGAGAGAAGTATAGGAAAGGGAAAAGCGATAGGAGAAGAAGAGAAGGGGAGGAAAAGAGAGGGAAAAGAAATGTGGGAGGGGTAGAAAAGGTTAGGAAAAGGAGAGGGACAAGGACAAGGACAGGGACAGGGAAAGATGGTGAGGAGAAAGAGTACAGGAAGGAGAAAGAGACGTATACAGAGAGGTACTGTGGAATAGTAGTAAGCCAGAAACACCTGGGTTCAAGTCCTCCTCTGATATGTACATGCTGCTTTTTGACTCTGGAAAAATCTCTAAACTTCCCAGTGCCACAGGCAACTCTAAGACTAAAAATAATAGAGAAGGGGCCAATCTACCTTTGCTAAATGAAGTGAACTGAAGTTTCCTCCCTAAAAGTTCCCTAGACCCATGAAATCACAGGTCTAATCCAAAAATATGTCTACCTATATCCACATCTGTAAATGTGCCGTAATTTTTTAAAGCAGGAATTCTTAATAACTTGCACAAGAAACTGAAGATAACTAAAGACATTTTTTTCTGAGGAAGAAAAAGAAAAAGCAGTCATTGGAACAATCAGACCTGAGCAACTCTTGAGAAAACAGGAACTGTCCCAGTGCTGTATAAAACTGAGGAGTGTGAGAGGGTGGAGCCAAGATGGCGGAGTAGAAAGACTCACCTATGCTAGGTCCGAACCCACAGCCCATAGATTTCCTGTAAAAAGAACTCCTGACAAATTCTGGAACAGTGGAAGCCGCGCAGCAACACAGTGAAGGAGATTTCCG
>CM053769.1:390181776-390254845 GCA_028658325.1 Potorous gilbertii
GGGGGAGAAAATTTTGGAACCCAAAATCTTGTGAAAATGAATGTAAAAAGTTAAATAAATTTATTTAAAAAAAAAAACTGAGGAGCAAGTGCTGTCCCCACTAAGCTGGCATCATCACCACCCAATTCCATGTTGTAAAATTTAAAAGAGATGAAGAGATAGCTTTGATTTCTGAGAAAGAATTCATCCTCAACCATAAAAATTCAAAATCTTTAGTATAAAGCCAAGGTCCAACCTTCTTTTAGATATAGGATTTTTTTTTAATGTCTATTTTATTTTGTTTTTTAGAAAAAAAATTTTTTTTAAATTTTGATGACATTCTAACAACTCTCTGCCTCAGCTCCTTCCTAATTGTGTAATCCTGGGCAAGTTACCTAATTTTTCTGGGCCTCAGTTTCCCCTTTGTTATGATAGGGTTGGAGCAGATGATCACCCTAACATTCCTTCCAGGTCTAAATCAATGATCCTTTCAAGTCTTAGAAATTCTTTACCAAAAACATTAGTAAGTGTCTTGGTTAAGTCAACATTTCTTCATCATGGAGAGAAAAACTAGCACAGAAGGCATATCACGCTGTAATACCTCACCTTTGGAATTCCAACTTCTGTATGTGTGTTCATCCTTCATTGATAAAGAAGACCATGCCATCAGAGAAATGATGGCATGACTTGCACTTGACTTTGTTTTGAGTGAAGGAGGGCTCTGCAGGTCACCAGCCTCACTTCTCCTCCAGAGCCATCTGAATCCAGTGACCAGATATTCATCAGGATGACTGGAGATGACTCAGGAGGAGGCAATTGGGGTTAAGTGACTTGCCCAAGGTCACATAGCTAGTGAGTGTCAAGTGTCTGAGGTGAGATTTGAACTCAGATCCTCCTGACTCCTGCACTAGTGCTCTATCCACTGTACTACCTAGCTGCCCCTATTCTGTATACCTGAATAACATAAATGAAGGAAGATCTTGCAGGATTTCAAAAACAGCTACTGCTTTTGAATAGATTAGCTAAGCAAAGACCAAAGTAGTCACAAGGCGGAACCTAGCACCTGAGAGAAATAACTGTTTCTCATTTTAATAACCAATTATTAATTGAGATTAAGATGTTTTTATTTCTTATTTCCTAATTAAGAAATAAATTCCTGTAGGTTACACAGTCAGTCTTGAAAAAATATTACTGACCTTGCCCAAAAGTTTATCCCACCTAGACCATCTTGTTACCCTACCCAACTAGAAAAACCTTACAAAGAGAATCAATGTAGAAAAATTCCAGCCCATGGTTTCTACTCAGACAGACTTGCGTAGGGGATAGGTCCTTTTGTATAGATCAGGGCTTCTTAAACTTTTTCCATTATAGACCCCTTCAACATTTCTTAAACTGTGGATCACATATAGGGTTGCAAATCATAGTTTAAAAAGTACTGGATAGATTACTCAGAACTGAAGTAGTCTGGCTTGAGATGAGTCTGTCTTTGTCCATGAGTGACATAATCAAAGTCACAACCCCCAACCCCTCATTAGAGGAGGCCCACCTCTCATTGTAATATTCATTCTTTCATCAGTTGTTAACTAGTCAGAATTGATTACCACCTCTTGGGAACACCCACAAGGGTATTTAAGCCTGAAGAAGCCTCCAGGAAGGATCTTTGTTTATGCTAGAAAGTGAAATTGCCATTCTTTTTATTAATTATCCACTATCCATAATTAATAAAATGATTAATTTATCCAGAAATAATGTCTCTCAAACTTTTTATTCATCACACGCCCATATATCTGTTGCCCTTACTTATCTCCCCCCTCAAATATCCTTGTGTTTACTTATCATTTAACTCATATCGAGCTGGTAGAATTTAAGTTTCTTGAGGAAATGAGAGATTATTTCATTTTTGTCTCCATATCCATAGCATTCAGTACAATGCCTGACATATAGTAGGTTCTTAGTAAATGTTCGTACAGCTCTTCAAAACCTGGCCCCTTTTCAGGCTTCTTTCTAGTCTACTTACATGTTACTTCTCAATAAAACTATACTGACCTAGAAATGCCCCATACAATATTCCATATCCCATGTCCATATCTTTGCACTGACATCTCCTGTGCCTCCTTCCTCACCTATGCTTCTTAGAATCCTTCGACTCCAAGACTCAGTGCAGTTCCATTGATGAAGGCTTTCCTGGTGCCCTGGGTGCTAGAGAATTTTGTTGTTGTTAAGTTATTGTTAACTTGTGTTCAACTCCTTGTGTCCCATTTGGGGATTTCTTAGCAAAAATACTGGAGTGGTTTGCTATTTCCTTCTCCAGCTCATTTTATAGATGAGGAAGCTGAGGCAAACAGTGTCAAGTGACTAGCCCAGGGTCACACAGCTAGTATGTAAGTGTGGTCAGATTTGAACTCAGGAAGATAGGTCTTCCTGACTCCAGGTCTGGCACTGTATCCAGCTACCTAACTGCCCTAGAGAATACCTTATACAATCTCACACAAACTACCTGTTATTCATTTTGTATATATTCTGTATATGCTTATATGTCGTAAACATCTCCCCCATTAGAAAGAAAGTTTCTTGAGGGCAAAATGTTTTTGCATGCCCAATGCTTTGTACAGTAATGACTTTTGATTAATTGAAAGAGTAGTAGCACCAGAGTTAGAGGACCTGATTTCATATTGAGAGAAATGATTATTAAATCGTAAATAATTGGGGAGACCCCTGACCTTTCCCAAAAATTTAGCCCACCTAGACTATCTTATCTAGATGGAGTTAATACACCCAACTGGGAAACCTTACAGAGAATTTAATCTAAAATGAATTCCAGTCCATTCTGTTCCACGCAGGCAGGTTTGGGCAAAGGGATAGATCCTTTATCTGAATTGCCCAAGGTTGGGGATGAGTTGGAAGTAAATGATATAATCAGAGTCAAGACACGGTCCCTCATTAGAATAAGTCTTCCTCTTATTATAATATTCATTCATCTCATTACTTGGTAACCAATCAGAGCTGATTTCCACCCTCAGGAACATCCACTCTTGCAAGAACATGTAAGGGTTGAGTGGATTGCATGAAGAGTCCTTGGTTCTCTTATTAATTATTATTTTATTTATTTTATTAATTATTTTATTTTTATTTTTTATTAATTATTGCTAGCATGATTAATAAAAGTTAATTACCCACAAACTATGTCTCTTGAACTTTCTGTCAGTCACACTATCCCACCTCTGATGTTTGCTACTCATAACTGTGCAAATCACTCACTCTCCCTGGGTCTCAGATTTCTGAGTGATGAGAAAAATGAAAATTGTAATAAGAGGTAAATCTATTCTAATGAGAGGTTGGGGGTGGTCTTGATTTTGATTATGAGGATTGGACCAAATGAAATCACAGGTTCCTTCTCTCTTGACATCTTGGATCCTGGTATCCAATGAATCATGTCCTAGCCTTTGGCCAATTTTTTTAAAAATTATTTTATTTGTTTTCAGTTTTCTACAATCACTTCCATGTATCTTAGATTTTTTTCCCCTCCTCTCCCTCCTTGCCCCTTCTCTTGCCACTCCCTCCCTGAGATGGCATGCAATCTTATATAGGTTCTACACATACATTCCTATTAAATACATTTTCACTTTAATCATGTTGCATAGAAGAATTAGAATGAATGGGAGAAATTACAAAACAAAACAAAACATAACACAAGAGAAAATGGTCTGCTTCATTCTGTGATCCAATTCCATAGTTCTTTCTTTGTATGTGGAAGATGTTTTGCCTCAAGAGTCCATTGGGAAATTTTTAGGTCCTTGCATTGCTGTGAAGGATTAAGTCTACGAGAAAAATTTCTCACACACTGTGGTTGTTGCTGTGTACAAAGCTCTCCTGGTTCTGCTCATTTCACTCAGCAGGTCATATAAGTCTTTCCAGGCCTCTCTGAAGTCCTCCTGTTCATCATTTCTTATAGCACAATACATTCATATACCACAACTTGTTTAGCCATTCTCCAATTGATTTCTAGTTCTTGGTCACCACAAAGAGAACTGCTATAAATATTTTTGTACTTGTAGGACCCTTTCCCATTTTTATGATCAATTTGGGATACAGTCCTAGAAGCAACGTTGCTGAGTCAAAGGATATGCACATTTTTGTAGCTCTTTGGGCATAGTTCCAAATTGCTCTCCAGAATGATTGGATCATCTCATCGTACCACCAACAATGAATTAATGTTCCAACTCTCCCATATCATCTCCAATATTTATCATCTTCCTGTTTTGTCATGTTAGCCAATCTGATAAGTGTGATGTGGTACCTCAGAGTTGTTTTGATTTGCATCTCTCTAATCAATAGTGATTTAGAGCATTTTTTCATATGACTATAGATTAATTTCTTCCTCTGAAAACTGCCTGTTCATATCCTTTGACCATTTATCAATTGGGAATGACTTGTATTCTTGCAAATTTGACTCAGTTCTCTATATATTTTAGAAATGAGGCCTTTATTACAGACACTTGTTGCAAAAATTCTTTCCTAGTTTTCTGCTTCCTTCCTGATCTTGGTTGCATTGGGTTTGTTTGCAGAAAAAACTTTTCAATTTAATGTAATCAAAATTATCTACTTTGCACTTCATAATGTTCTCTAGCTCTTGTTTGGTCAAAAATTTCTCCATACTCCATAGATCTGACAAATACACTATTCCTTGCTCCCCTAATTTGTTTATAGTATCAATCTTTATACCTAGATCATTTATCCATTTGGACTTTATTCTTATGTACAGTGTCAGGCATTGGTCTTTGCCCAAGTTCCACCACACTGTTATCCAGTTTTCCCAGCAATTTTTGTCAAACAATGAGTTCTTATCCCAGAAGCTGGGGTCCTGGGGTTTATCAAACAGTAGATTGTTATATTCATTGACTACTGTGTCTTGAGTACCTAACCTATTCCACTGGTCTACCCCTCTATTTCTTAGCCAGTACCAAGTGGTTTTGATGACTGTTGCTTTATAACACAATTTGAGATGTGGTAGGGCTAAACAACCTTCCATAGCATTTCTTATCATTAGTTCTGGATCATCATTCTGGATCATCATTCTGATATTCTGGACCTTTTGTTCTTCCAGATGAATTTTGATATTGCTTTTTCTAGCTCTAGAAAATAATTATCTGGTAGTTTGATTGCTATGGCACTGAATAAGTAAATTAATTTAGGTATTGTCATTTTTATTATATTGGCTCGGCCTACTCACAAGTAACTGATGTTTTTCCACTTACATAGATCTGACTTTATTTGTGCAAAAAGTGTTCTGTAATTGTGTTCATATAGTCCCTGGGTTTGTTTTGGCAAGTAGGCGCCCAGATATTTTATAGTGTTTACCATAGCTTTCAATGGAATTTCTCTTTCTATCTCTTGCTGTTGGGCTTTGTTAGTAAAATACAGAAATGCAGATGATTTATCTGGGTTTATTTTGTAACCTGCAACTTTGCCAAAGTTGTTTATTATTTCAAGTAGTTTTTAACTTGATTCTCTGGGATTCTCTAAGTATATCATCATGTCACCTGTAAAGAGTAATAACTTAGTTTCTTCTTTGCCTATTTTAATTTCTTCAATTTCTTTTTCTTCTCTTATTGCTAAAGATAACATTTCTAGTACCATATTGAATAGCAGTGGTGATAATGGTCATCCTTGTTTCACCCTGATCTTATTTGAAATGCATCTAGCTTAACCCCATTGCATATAACGCTTGCTGATGGTTTTAGGTAGATACTACTTATTATTTTAAGGAAAGTTCCATTTATTCCTATCCTCTCCAGTGTTTTCAATA
The DNA here is from genome assembly GCA_028658325.1 of Potorous gilbertii. Lineage (NCBI taxonomy): Eukaryota > Metazoa > Chordata > Mammalia > Diprotodontia > Potoroidae > Potorous > Potorous gilbertii. Next base: position 390,187,562 of record CM053769.1, read on the forward strand.
GGAATGGATGTTGCATTTTGTCAAAAGATTTTTCTGCATCTATTGAGATAATACGTGGTTTCTGTTAGTTATGTTGTTGATATGATCAATAAGGTTGACAGTTTTCCTAATATTAAACCACCTCTGCATTCCTGGTATAAATCCTACCTGATCATAATGTATTATTCTTGTGATAAATTGCTGTATTCTTTTTGCTAATATATCTTATTTAAAATTTTTGCATCTATATTCATTAGAGAAATTGGTCTATAACCTTTGGCCAATTTTTTAGTGTCCCTGCAGTATCTTTAGGACAGTACTGGCATCCTCAAATCAGAATTTTAGGCTAAGAAGGTACTTTCAAGGCTTCTGGCCCAACCCGTAGCCAAAAGGAATTCCTATTACAATCAACATTGCCTGAAGATTGTTAAGGAGGGAAAAGCTACTTGTTCCTGAGGCAGCCAGTAGAGATTTTGGACATCACTAATGTTAGGAAGGCTTTCTTGACATTAGGTCTAAATTTACTTCTTTGCCATTTCCATCTGTTTCTCTTGATTCTACTTCCTGCATCGAAACAAAACAAATATAATTCCTCTTCTCTGTAATAGTCTTCAGACACTTGAAGACAGTTATCATGTCTCACCAAATCTCTTCTTCAAGCTCAATATGCCCACTATATTCAACCAGTCCTCATGATATGAACTCAAGGCTCTTCACTCTCTAGCAGTTAGATAGAAATGGATAGAACATTGATCTGTAGTTAGGAAGCCCTCAGACACCTACTAACTGTGGAACCCTGGATAAGTCACTTAATTTCAGTTTCCTTTACTGTAAAATGAGGATAATAGCAGTCGCCTCCCAAGATCATTGTGAAGATCAAATAAGATGTTTGTAAAGCACTTAGCCCATTGCCTAGCACATAATAGAGGCTAAATCAATTCATGTTCCTGCCTTCCTTCCCTTCACCATCCTGGATCTTTTATCTAGACTTTCTTAGCTCATCAATGTCTTTAATAAACTGTGATGCCCAGAACTGGATATAATTCTTCATATGAGTATAGGTATACCTTGGAGATATTACAGTTGTGGTTCTAGATCACTGCAATAAAGAGATGGTCACAATAAAGCAAGTCACACAAATTTTTTGGTTTCCTACTACATATAAAAGTTACATGTATATTATACTATATTCTATTAAGCATGCAATAGTATTATTTATTGAAAAAAACAATGTACATTTAAAAATGCTTTAATGTTAAAGATGCTAATCATCATCTGATAATTCAGTGAGTAGTAATCTTTTTTGCTGGTGAAGGGTCTTGTCTCAATGTTGAATGCTAGCTATTGAATGCTACTGACTGATTAGGGTAGTAATTTCTGAAGGTTAGGGTAGATGTGGCAATTTCTTAAAATAAGACAACAATGAAGTTTGCCTCATCAGTTGACTCTCTCTCTCACTTGAACACTTAGAGGCCATTGTAGGATTATTAATTGGACTAATTTCTTTTATTTTTAATTTATGAAATAAAGCTAGCATTTCCATAACATGCTACAATAAAAAAAAGATTGTACATGAAATTGCAAATCTACTACTTACAACGTGCTATTTTTTTCAAATATACAACAAAATAACCATGTAAATTTCTTTTTCTTTCCCTCCTTCCCTCTCCTACCCTGAGATGGCTACCATTAGACACGAATAGGTATATTTTTGTAAGAGTATTCTATATATACTTGTGTTTATCAGTTCTTTCTCTGGATATAGAGTTTTTCTTCATATGTCCTTTATAGTTAATTTGGGCATTTGTAATAAACAACATAACTTATTCACTCAAAGTCATTCTTAAAACAATATTGCTATTACTGGATACAGTGTTCACTTGGTTCTGCTTATTTTGCTCCTCATGATTTCATGCAAGTCTTCCCATGTTTTTCTAAGATCACTGAGCTCATCATTTTATATAGCACAGTAGTATTCCATCACAATCATATGCTACAAATTATTCAGCCATTAATTGGGTTAATTTCAATATTGTTGAGTCACAAGGAATAAGGAAAACTGAGAAGAGGAAAAGAGATGGTGAACAGTCTGTCCATGGAGCAGTCAAAATACATACAACATTTATCTATTAGGTTTGCCATTTATATGGACATAGTTCTTGATGCTCCAAAACAATCACAATAGTAACGTCAAAGATCACCAATTATAGATTACTATAACAGATATAATAATAATGAAAAAGTTTGAAATATTACAAGAATTACCAAAATATAACACAGAGACACCTTTTTAGCACATGCTGTTGGAATAATAGTGTCAATAGACTTGCTTGACACTGGATTGCCACAAATCTTCAATTTGTAAAAAAAAAAAAAATCTGTGAAGCATAATAAAGCAAAATGCAACAAAACAAAGTATGCCTGTATTCTACCAGGGCAGCATACAGGAGTACAATGACCTCCTTTTTCCTGGAAGCTTTGCCTCTTTTAATGAAGCCGAAGGCACATTAGCTTCTGTGGTTGCCACGTTATACTGAATGTACAATCCGTTATACTCCCAGATCTTTTTTTTCAGACAAATTATACAGCCTTACTATGCTTCCTCCATCTGGTGCTTGTGAGGCTGACTTTGTTAACTTTAGTCTACCATTTCACATTTCTCTATATTGAAATTTATCACTAGATTCAGTCCAGTATTCTAGCTTGTTAAGATTTTTTTGGAGCCTGACTTCATCATTCAACATGGTTTTTATTTATTCCCATTATGTATCAGTTCTTTCTTCTGGTTTTTTTTTAAACAGTCACCAAGGTACCAGAGGTAGTAAGATGCAACAGAGCAATTTAAAAGAAAATCCACTTTAGCAAGGATGCAGGAAAGGACTTAGTATTCTTTAGTGTCCAAATTTAAGAACTAGTCCCTATTTACTTTAAACTTTTAAGCCATGGTCATAAGTGTCTGATTTTGGGAGCAGAAGATTGTTATTTGGATTGCATATTAGTTCTTCCATTTGATTAACATTTTAATTACATATATTACAGCCAAGATTGATTTTCTGCAATAATGGGGCACACAAAAAGCATAGGATAGTTTAAGTTTTCAGATATGAAAGTTTGGTTTTTATACACAGCATCCCAAAAGTTTTCAGGCAGGTCTAGGTGGCAGTTCCAAGCTTAGAGTAGTTCTGGGCTAATTCTTAGAAATGCACTAAGATTTTGGGGATACTCTTTATTTCTAGCATTAATTTTTTTGCTAATATTTTATTAGAGTGTGCTAACTAGCAGTAAAATTAATATGAGTTTCAACTTTTCTTCAAAACCCAATGATAGAATACATCTTCTTCCCATTCATTCTTCTTCTGTGAGAACTGCATGCCTGACATCTACCTGCCAGCCATAGACCCCAAATGTAACCGCAAGAATGGTGGTTCTTGTACCTGTGCAGGCTCCTGCAAATGCAAATCATGCCAGTGTACCTCCTGTTAGAAGAGTTACTGTTCCTGCTGCCCAAAAGGATGTGTCAAGTGTGCCCAGAGCTAAGTAACCAGTTTCAGGAAAGTGTTAGGTAAAATACATAAAGGGGGAGAGAACTAAAATGGCTTAGTACCATCTATTAAGAATTAGAAGTGTGATATATAAAAAGTCCAAGAGACATGGTTTCTAGGTAATCAATCATTTTATTAATCATGCTGGTAAGTGATACTCTGATACCAAAGACTTCTCATGGAACCCACTCAACATCTACATGCCCCTTGGAAGAATGGAGGACAATCAGCTCTGATTGGTTAACAAGTAATGAGAAGAATGAATATTATAATGAGAGGTGGACCTGTTCTAATGAGGGGCTAGGGAATGTGATTTTGATTATATCAATCACCTCCAGCCTTGAACAATCTAAAGAAAGGATCACACACACACACAGACCCACAAACACACACAGACCCCCCCCCCCCCCACACTCACACCTGCCTGAGTGGAACACAGTGGTCTGGAATTCACCTTAGATTAAATTCTTTGTAAAGTTTTTCAGTTGGGTGGGGCAATAACTCCAACTAGGTAAGATAATGTAGGTGAGATAAATTTTTGGGAAAGGTCAGGAATCTCCCTAATAATGTCATTTAATAATAATTTCTCTCAGGAAGGATATTTGAGATCATCTAGTCCAAATTCTCATTTTATAGGTGGGGAAACTGAGGTCCCTAAAAGGTTAAATAATTATATGTAGTAAGTGGCAGAAATAACATTCAACCTTAGTTCTTCTGACTCTACATCTGCTCTGCTTTTCAACTACATCAATATGACAACTAATCTGGACTCCAGGGTACTGATACTCCAGGGTACTGATAATGAAATATAGCTCCTGTTGATTAAAGAAGTTGTGGACTACATGTGCAGAGTGAAGCATGGGCCGTCAGTCACGGTAGATCTATCAGTGTCCTTTATTTAACTCTATTTCTTTGTGAGAAGAGAAGGTTCTCTTAGGGGAGAAGCGATTATTAAAAAATGACAGTGATATAAAAAAAGTGCCTATAAAGTATTATTTTTTTAAAGAAATGTGAATCACCTTGTGATCTTTCACAATATGTTTCCATAAAGTCCCAACTAAAATCTCTTCTTTTACCAGAAGCCTTCTCCAACCCTTCTTAATTCTGACCTTCTTCCTGTTAATTATCTCCTACTTACAGGGCTATCTATTAAGTAATCTATTAGTACCATCTACTTTTTGTATTCTTAGCACTTAGTGCACTTGCCAGCACTACTATGTACTAATTAAGATGAAGTAGCATAACAGAAAGAAGATTAGATTTGTTCCAAAAGACTTCAGTTCTAACCCTGCCACTAACTAGTTATGTGACTTGTGTCAACCAATCACTCTCTGTCTCAGTCTCTGTTTAATCTTTTTTAGATGATTTCTAAAATCCCTTCCAGCTCTAAGACTAAGAAGTCAACTGTCCCTAAGCACATGGCAGCACAAGATTAGATGATCATAGTTAAATGACACCGTGATTATAAGTACAGAGTTTGCCAACCCTGGGGAAACACAAGAGACAGAAAGACACAATTCAGTGTCAGAGTAGAACCACCAGGGCCAGCCCTGGGTTGTTTTGTTATTTTTAACACAGTAGAAAGTTTGTCTTCTATAGACCGAAGCTCCCTGTGGCATTCAGAGTCTACACATGGCTGCCTGGGCTCACCAGGGTCCCTTGTTTCCATTTCCCAGCCCAGTCTACCCTCACTAACAGTGCTACAAAGAGCAGAATACAGTGGGTATTCCAGTCACCGTCCTTTGAGATATTTACTACCAAATCACCTCCAGTCTTGAGCAATCTAAACAAAGAATCTAACACACTCACACACATACGCACACACACACACACACACACACACACACACACATACACATATCATAGCATATCAGAGGATAATAGATGTAGAAGTGGAAGGAACATCAAGTTCAAGCCCTTAATTTTTCAGATTAACTGAGGTCCAGCGAGGTTAAGTGACTTGCCCCAAGTCATACAGCCAGTGTCTGAAGCAGGATTTGCACTCAGATCTTCCTGACTCCAAGCCCAACAGTCTGTCTACTGAATAAACTAATTTATTTTGTTCAACTGAATCTGTTTGTTACTAGAAAAGGTTTGGAAGGTGGGGAAAATAGGAGGAGAAAGAGAGAGAGAGAGAGAGACAGAGAGACAGAGAGACAGAGAAATATTGATAAGAAAATAGCATCACCTTGAAAAAGAAAGTAGAAGATTCTGGATATAGTCTGAGTTCTGCCACTAACTAGCCCAATGATCTAGGGCTATTTTTTTAATCTCCCTGATTCTCAAATACTTCATGTATAGAACAAGAGTGTTGTTGAACTTGCTTATCTCTAAAACCCTTCTAATTTCATGTAATGAAGACCTAACCAATGGGACTCCATGCTCAGAGCATGTACAGTGTGCTCCATCTGCTTCCAGCCTACATGGAAGAGACTGGAGAGCCTACTTCCAGAAAAACAGCATGATTTGCCATGGAAGAGTCCTGCTCCCAATTTGAAGCTTGCACAGGTATCAGTAACTAGTTCCAGGTTTCTAACATAATGGTGAGAAGATGGACTTTTGACTGGTTGCTGACTTGGAACCAAAGTACATTTAAAGAGCCAAAGTAAACCTCAGTTCTCCACTTCCCTGTTTGACTGTGTTCAAATGAGGAAGCATGGACATCTTTCTTTAACCCCTCAGTGGGGAGCAAAGCCTGAAGCCTTTTCCCCCCAGTAATTCTACCACCATTTTGACCTCTTTTAGTGAAGGAGTTTTGGAGACAGCTAAGACCTTGTGAACTTTGAAAGATCAGAATGGTGAGTCACCAAAGTTCTGAGAGCTAGATGACATCAAAGTCAACCAAGAGAGAAGCTACAGTGATTCATCTATTGGTTATAGTAATGTCAGAATTGAACTTGGTGGGGTGAATGCTATACAAAAAGTGATTTAAGTTGTAGCCGGTTCTCTCCAGAGAGATCTTCAGGAGAACTAGAGGTCTTCAAGCGTAGGCCAGATGATCATTTGTTAGATGGAGATTGGGAGGATAGGGAAAATTCTTGTTCAGATCTTGTTTGTGGTGGCTTTTAAGGTTCTTTTTAACTCTCAAATTCTATGATTCTTTGTTTAAGAAAGAGATCAAAATAAAGGATTCAAGGAAAATTTGAAGTAAGGGAAAACATTTTTACCTGGAAGTATCAAAGAATATTTCACAGAGGAGTTCACACCTGAGTGCTGTGCCCTCAGAGAGGGACTTAATCAATCTTTGATGTTAAAAGTTGAACTGATTTGTATCAAGCTTTAAAAAAAAACAAAGATTTTTTTTTAAAGAGGAGGGAATGAATTTCAGGCATGAGACAGGACAGCCAGGAAAAGGGTGTTCTGAGTGTGAGGAATAACTAGTAATACGGTTGGGCTAGAACCCAGTAGAAATTAAGTTTCTCAAGAACAGAGACTGTTCTGTTTTTGTCTTTATATCACTAGCCCCTAGCACAATTAAACTCATTAATAAATTCTTACTGAATTGAAGCAATTTATATTTTCAGTCTGTGTTGCTTCCAGGATAATGCTCTATGCAATTGTGAGTGATAAGGCAAAGTTGAAGAGGGAAGTCTGGTATAGAGGATAGAGAGCTGGTCTAAGTCAGGAAGATCTGGATGTAAGAATGGGTTATGACTTATACTGGTTGTGTGACCCTGGGCAAGTCACTTGACCTTTCAGTACCCCCAAGCAACTCTCTCAAAACTGTAAGTTGCATATATTTTGTATGATGTCATATGTATATAATGGGCATTTTATTTCTTGCCTTCTCAATAGGTGGGGGAGGAGTAGAGAGAGTGAAAGAATTTGAAACTGAAAATAAAAATTTCATTTTTTTTTTTAAAAAAGACTATTAGTTGCATAGCAGTTACTGATCTATATAAATAGTAGGAGTTTCCTCACAGGAAGTTCCCAAACCAGTGAAACTACAGGGCTAGATCAGTTTAAAAAAGAAAAGACGAACATTATCTTATTCACCAAATCTTTAGATCTGAATTATAGATGCCTCCCAGAGCTCAAAAGTGGTAAGGTTAGAATAAATTGTCACTGTTTCAGTGGATTGTAATTTAATTAATGTAGATGCTTCCTCTACCTGGGGCTCATGAGTTGCCACTGTCCCTTGAATTCATCAGCTTACTGTCAACCTGATGACAAAATTCCCAGAACTTAACTATGCTGTTCCTCAGAGTCTGTCACTAGGCTTGTATTCTTAGGCTTTCCAGCATGATGGGACCTACCAGAACTCATGATCTTCTGGCACAACCTTGGAGAACCCAAATTGACTCCATACCATAGGAGTTGTCAATAGGATCTTAATAAAGCTATATTAGTCTGAATATTTACTTTTTATTTTCTAAGTTTTAAAGATAACTTGTCTTAACCTTGGTTTTATCCATCCCTGGAGTCCTTTGCTTCAAAGTTACTCTGCATAGGGCAATTAACTACCTGATTGCCTGGATCACAGTCATTTTTGTTCTCTGGACACTTTTTAGCTCATTTACATCTTCTGTCCCTGCCCCCAAAATTTCATTTTGAAAGTTGTGAAACTGTGGGATTTTTTAAAATACAGGAAATTCCCAGAATACATTTCTAGAAACTGTATCAAAAAGTAGACCTAGAAACCAACAGGGACCCCATGAAATAAGGATGGCTAAAAAAAATATTGTATGTGAATATAAATGAATGTTAAGGGTAAAGTCTGTATCATTTCATCTTTATAATCCCAGAACTAGCCCAATGCCTTACACAAAACATATAATTAATAAATTTTGATGAATTTAATTGTATAAATGCATATATTAATAGATCGTAAATAGCTAACTAATGGCACTTGAGAATATTTGGAGCTGAGGGCATTGAGGGGATTAGGATAGCAAGTGGCAATTGAGTGAATCACACTGACTCCATCTTGTGACTCAATTCTGAAGCTAGCTCAGTTCCCTTTCTATTCAGTTATGGTCTAGTTCAAATTATTTCCTGTGAGAAAACTTCATTGGGAGAAAACCTTATTGCATTGTTTGGATCTAGCCCTGCATAGCTGGGAAGCTGGACCTCCTTTACCTGTTTCTTAGAGGTCCCTTAACCAAGGACCTAGGGTACGCTGACCAGAAACCCAGTCAGACCCAAAGATTGATGCAAAGAGTTAACTCACAATTGCACATCCCAAGCAACTCATATATTTTATTTGAAAACTGGCCCCACACTGATCAATCAGTTATTGCTTCTATTTTCTTTCCATGTTCACACACACTTGGGAAGCAGTGAGACACCTCCTTTTCTGAATTCAGCTTTTCTGAATTGCATCTTTTCATTCTCCACCTCTTAACTTGGGAAGTTCCTAATCTTTCATCCAATTAGAAATTGGATACTATCTAATGTTGTATTTTTTCCTTTTAATTAATTGGCCTTATTTGATTAATTCTTTTTAACGTATAAAAGTCTATCTCCTATATTCATGGTCCAGGTCAAAGCTGAGGAAATCTGATCCTGGTCTGTTGGGCAATTGCCATGTAATGTTTAAGAAATTCCTATGCTTTGATTCCTCAGTCATTTCATCCTGCACCCATTACAAATTCACACTCTGCACCTTTATGACTGACCATGTATGATAACCGTGCCTTTCTAGTGCCTTGAAAAACTTGAAAAGATAGAATACTGGGCTATTTGGGCAGAGTCAAAATCAAGAAAAGCACTTTTTGTGGAGAAGAAGCCTGATAATCCCACCACCAACACCAACCACTTGTGGTGCTATCACTGTTAGGTCAGATAAGCCACCCCAGCTGAAGCAGCAAATAAACCTCAGGGAGAGACTGAAGGCAGTATATGTTGGTCAAGTCAAAAACTATCTTGACCATCACCTTCCTTCTAACCCTGGTGGAAACAACTCTGAGCCCCAAAGTCCTAGAAATAGCAGAACCTCCCAGAACAATGGCTCTGCTTCCCACATGACCTTCAGTCAAAACTAGGGGGATCAACCTTTGTGGGAAAAAGGCCTACTACTTCTGACACAAACAAACTCTGTGCCACCTATAACCAAGTAAGCATCTGAGCCCAGTAGAATCCTATGGATTAACTATAAAGTCATAATAAAGGAGATAAAAACTCCTGTTTTCTGTCGATTACCTCTGCAAATGCAGCAGTCTCTGCCCTCTCAGAAACCACAGATACTGACAAGCAGGGTGAAAATTTCTCTGTCCTGATGCCCTTGGCACTATCAAATGTTCAACACCAGCAACTGATTGGTTCTATCAATGAAAATGACATTAAAGAAGTGTTATTGTCATTTGCTTTTCCACTGTGTCCTAAGTATCATGAAGCCTTTCTATTGGATTTGCAGAGGAAACTTTCTATTAGAATTTCCCCCTATTGGAATGGGAGCTCTTTGAAAGCAAGAACTATTTTGTTTTCTTAATTTGTAAGCCCAGTGTTTTGACCATGACCATAACCAATGGTCAGCAGCACTGTGTTTTGCATGCAGAAAGTAAAAAGCGCTAAATAAATGTTTTTCATTCATTCATTCATTCTTGTATCTTTGTATCTCTTGCACCCAGAAATGCCTGACACATAGCAGAAATCTAATAAATGCTTGTTCAATGAATGAATGATTTGAAACCAGTGTGTCAATTTTTATGTTTTGTTCCCAAGGCCTTATGGAAGATTCAAGAGAGCTTCTGCTTTGTCATTCTCCTTCTCGTCACTAGGGGATCCCCTTGTTACACTAAATCCCTACTTAGCTACAAGACAGAGAAGCCCCAGCATTTCTTCTGGCCAAGCATCTTAGAATTCAAAGAATACTGTGGCTATACTTAAAAGCCTAAACTTCACTTGGAATAAATTTCAAAGTTAGGCATTTCTGAAATAAAGCTCATGTTAGAAATCCTTCTTCAGCCAAGTCTAAACTATCAGTGGTAAGGGGGGGTGGGGGAGGGGGGAGGGAGAGATAAAGAGATAGGGAGGTTAGGATCACAAGGATAACTGAAATTTACAAATAACTCAAACCTCATTTTAGCCCACAGTTCTAACTCCCTCCATAATCAAGCCTTTTAACAAAGGGTCAAGAAGGCTGATTGTTTTTCCCAGTTCCACCTCCATTCCCACCATCTTCCCCCTTCTCTGGAGCTATTAACAAGCAAGAAAATTGTCAAAAGGCAAAACATTCACAAGGAACAAGTGACATAATGGTATGGAAAATTAAAAAATTTACTAATAACCCCCAAAGTTACTCAACTATCAGATCCTTTTTTTTTTTTAATGCTCAAAAGCAGCAACTACTTTTGACAAATGTCAAGTTACATATTGTAATCACTACAATAGCTTAGATGAAGTCAATTACTGCAAGAAATGTCATCCAGGGAATAGCAGATTTTTTCAAATGAAGTAAGTAAAGAGTAACTGATTGCTTGTATCCTGCAATCCCACTGCAAAATGTAAAAAGAAATGAAGAGTCTCTAGCACTTTGACTAGCTCCTCTACAGCACATTGGAAAGAGGTTAACCAGAATCACAGGAGAGCCAGCATGAATAGGATGGAATCCTCTCTGCCAGAGGAACTACCCACAACACCGATGTGAGCAGACTTATCCTGAAGTATTGAAATGTGGTAGGCAAGTTAAATCAATGCAGTGGAGTAGAAACTCTGAGGTGAGTTTAGGAGACCTGAGATCAAGAGACTAGACTGACACTTCTTAGCTCTATAGCTATGGTCAAGTCATTTCATCTGTCTGAACCTCAGTTTCCTAAATGGGCACAATATTTGCACCACCTACTTCAAAGGGTTGCTATACACACTCTAGAAACCTTAAAGTATTAGTTGCTTGTTCTTAAGTAACTAGCTGAAAGTTGTAGTTACTTTTGAACAGAATTAGAGCTTGAACCCAGCTCTCCTTAGTGCTATCTCTGCTAAACTGCTTTCTGTACTGGGGAAAGGATAGCAGAGACAGAATCATATCTTATTAAAGGAACCTCAAACCATGATTTGAAAGATGCTGTATTTCAGAATGCACAAAAACTGTACATACCAGAAATATACAGCAAATGGAAGATAATATCAGGGGAAGGCAGAGGTAAGAGCAGAGGAAAGGTGGTAGGAAAGGCCTCCTTCAGAAGGTGGGATTTGAGCTGAGTCCCGAAGGAAGTCAAGTAAGTCGGGAGGTAGAAATGAGGAAGGAGAGAATTGCAGATATGGAGGACAGCCCGAGAAAACACCCAGAATGGAATGATATAGGACTAGCCAAAAAGATAATGTAGCTGGATCATAGCGTATATGGAGGGGAATAAAGTGTAAGGAAACTGAAAAAGTAGGAATGGGTCAGATTGTTAATGGTTTTAAATGATGGTGGAATTTATATTTTATTCTGAAGGTAATAGGAAGATGCTGGAGTTTATTCAGTTTATTGAAGGGGATAAGGGTAATAACATAGTCAGACCAGTGCTTTAAGAAAAATACTTTGCCACCTGAGTGAAGGATGGATTAGACTGGGGAAAGATCTGAGGTGGAGACCCCAACTAGAGGTCTATTGCAATAATATAGATGTGAGGTGATGAGAGACTACACTAGACTGGAAGCTGTGTGACTGAAGGGTATGTGTGTGTATATGTATATATATGTATACATGTATATATGTGTATAAATGCATAAATATCTCTCTGCATATATATGTATACATGTGTATATACATATATATGTGTATATATAATATGTGTATGTATACGGGTGTGTGTGTGTATATATGTATATATACATATATATAGATATAGATATAGATATAGATACATACATATATCTCCCCTCATACAGAGATCATTTTAATTCAGGCCCTTATCATCTCTGACTAATTATTCCAACAACCTCCTAACTGGTCTCCCTGTTTGAAATCTCTTACCTCCCCCCAGTCCATCCTCCACTCTACTGCAAAAGGAATTTTCCTTAAGCACAGATCTGATCATGTGACTTCTCTATTCAACCAACTCCAACTTGCCCATATTTATATATATATTGCCCATAGGATATATAGCCTCTCTTCTTTTGTTGCTGTTCATTCGTGTCCAACAAGAAGTTTTCTTGGCAAAGATACTAGAGAAGTTTGCTATTTCATTCTCCAGTGGATTAAGACAAACAAAGGTTAAATAATTTCTCCAGGATCACGCAGCCAATAAGTGTCTGAGGCTAGACTTGAACTCAGGTCTTCTTGACTCCAGGCCTAGTCCTCTATCCACCGAGCCATCTAACTGCCTCTCCTATTTTTATACTATTTATATATGTTTTATACACATACACATTATATATAATGTGTTATATATTATATATGTTATGTATAATATCACAGATACAGCTGTTGATATTAGTCTAATGATATAGATATTGATATTAATTTAACTATATATACATATGAAAGAGAAGAGGGAGACAAGAGAGAAGTGCTGTGAAGGTAGATAAAACAAAACTTGGCAACAGATTGGATATGGAGAGGAGTTAAGAATGAGGAGTTGAGGATTATATACCTATGTGACTAGGACAATTGTTACATCCCAATAAAGTTGGGAAAGTAGGGAGAGCTTAGAGGGATAATGAGTGGTGCTTTGGATATCTTGGGTTGACATGTCCATAAATCATTCAATTTGAAATGTACAAAACAATAAAATACCCACTTAGAAGGAGTTTACCTTTTAATGGGACTGACAAGTACATAAAAATTGTAGAGAACAAATTCACATTTCTGCAGTCATTAACTAGAAATAAGCAGTTTGGGGATCAGAAAAAGTTTTATATGGTCACCTCCTCACAAAAAGGTGAATATTTCAATGCACAGATTGAGGCACTTATTTTTTGGACATAGCTAATATGGGAATTTGTTTTGATTATGTATATTTGTTACAAGAGTTTTATTTTCACTTTTCTATTTCCCAGTGGGTGGAAGTGGGAAGAAAAGAAAAGAGATTATGTTAAGTAAAAAAAGAAAAAAAAAAGGCTTCATGCAGAAAATGGTGTTTAAGTTGTATCTTAAAGGAAGACAGGGGCTAATGAATGCATGTAAAAAAAGAGCATGTTCCAGGCATGGGTGATGGATAAAGATACAGAGACAGGAGACTGTTCAAAAAACAGAGATTATGAGGGCCCAGGAGTCAGGAAGACCTGAGTTCAAATTCAGCCTCACACACATACCAGCTGTGTGACCTGGGCAAGTGACAACTCCAATTGCCTCCAAAAGAAAAAAGAAAAACAGAAATATGGCCAGTTTGGCTGGATCACCGGGTATGAAAGAGGGGGAGTGATGTCTAATGACCCTACAGAATAGGTGGAAGTAAGATTTCACTTTAAAATCTAAACAGGATTTTTCATTTATTCTATGGGAGATATAAAACCCTTGGATTTGGTTGAGCAGAGAAGCCACATGGTCAGATTTGTGCTTAAGGAAAATTTCTTTAGCTGCCGAGTGAAGGATGAACTGGGGAGGTGAAAGACTTGAAACAGAGAGACCAATTAGGAGGCTACTGGAATAATTTAAGTGAGAGGAGATGAGGGCCTGAATTAAGTTGGTAGCTATATGAATGGAAAGAAGGGTTTAGATGCAAAGATTCTGTGAAGGTAGAAATAGAGAGATTTGGCACCTGATCAAATTTTTACAGCAAGGGATATTGAGGAGACCAAGCTAATGCCAAGTTTACTAACAGAATTTATATTCTTAGAGTGTTGTCTGGGGCTCAGAGAAGTTAGATAATTTGTCGAAGGTCACGGAGCTGGTAAGAGTCAGGGTTTGGTTTGATCACAATTCTTCCAGACTTCCAGGTCTATTTCTGAAGCAGCAAAGTTGGACTCTTAAAATTAATTCCTCTTTAGTTATTACTCTTAGCATGGGGTACCCATAATAGGGATGCTGGCTACCATAGTTTTCAGATTTTACATTTTCATAACCTTATTTTTTATATTTACAAGCTCAGGACTTCCTTTGCTACTTTCTTCTTAAAGAAAACCAGCATGTTTTAAAAACATGAAGTTTCTGAGTAGCCTCTTTTATTTCTTAATCCCTAATTACTTGCTGCTGCAAAAGACCACTCTCTCCCTGGGACTTGGGAATCATGGAACACCACAATTCCAGAAAAATAAAAATCATACATAACTCAAAAAGCAGTAAGAAGGTACATGGTAGGTAAAAGAAGTATAGGTTTTGAGTTGTAAAGATCCTTAAAGATAATCTAATCCAACCTCCTTGTATTATAAATGAGAAAACAGAGCTCCAGTAAGGTTATCAGAAGTGCACTGAAACCAGCCCTACTAATGATTAAATTTTCAGTATGAGGAAGACCAATTTTTAAATATTTACTAGCATGTGTCAAGGTCACACAGATAGCAAGTAGAACTGGGATTTGAACCCAAGGCTGTCTAACTCTGGAATCCTTGTATTTTAGTTACACCATAGTGCCTCTGGCTATGGCACCTTTCAAAACACAATCTGTTACCTAAAGGGAGGTGGTTTGATCCGGCAGTAAGAATGAGAAACAACAGATGGGTAGTTGAAGTGATACACTGATATGCCTAAAACAAGGAAGGGTTCCAACAAGTTGGGTAGAGCCTCTGTGGAGAATTTATGGAAAAGCTTACATCACAGATTTCCCATACTTCACAAATCTATCATTTTATCTGTGTGTCCACTACCTCCCTTCATTCAGGCCCCAGCCCCTACATTCCTTAATAGTGGATGAGAGAGAGGAGAAGGGAGATGCTATTCAATCATCTAGTGGTAGACATGATCCTGAGGGTTGGGAGTGGGGATGGGGAGGGTGGCAATGGAGAGGGAAATGCGTAACAGAACCTATATAGGAAGGTTAAAGGATGAGTTTGGTCTGCATTAGAATCTACTTGGATTCCTCAGAATGCCAAATTAAGTTTGTGAATGGGGGAGTAATACCTTCTAATCGGTAATTTTATAGTTTAGAAAATGCTTTAACTATTCACCACTAGCAACTCTAGCTTAACCTCTAATCCCTAAAGCCCTCAGGCTTAAGGCTTTGAGAGGTGGGGTTCTGAAGAATGCGTGTGGTTCCTATGCAAGTCTTGATCTGACTTGGGACTTTCACTGCCATTTCCCCCAATAAGGTTCTGAAGGAGTCTTTTGGTCACTGTTGTTTTTCTAAAATACTGAAGTGAGAGTCAAAAAACCCAAGAACTAATTCCATCATTGCTACTGAGAATGGAAATAGGGAGAAAAGGATGAAGGGAGAAACCAAGGAGTTCTAGAATGCTAACCTTACTGGATTGAAGAAGGAGTAATGGCAGATAATCACATGCTGATTTCTGATGGTGGAGTGTCTACAGTGTTGGACTTGGAATAAAAGTTCTATGTTCAAATCGCACACTCTGAGATACCATTTGTGTGTTCATAGACAAATCACTTCGTCTCAAAATCTATTTCTTCACCTGTAAAATGAGATTACCTCCCAAAGCTGTCGAGGGAAAAATATTTTGCAAACATTGAAGCATTATCTAAATATCTATTATTGTTCATCTTGTTCTCACCTCTTTTTTTTTTTAATGTAATTCACATAAAAACAGGCTTGGGATAAGTTGCTTGTATAATTTGCATTGATCAAGGATATTCTATAATATCTATATTCTATAATTCTATAATCCTGTCATTTCTGGTAGCTATGACAGCTATGAACTGTCATCACAACCACCTCAATTTCCATAAACAAATCCTCATGACTCAACCATTTGAGTGGAATTCATGTGGATGTCACCTTGATGAATCTTTTCATTCCACTGTTGGATCTTCAGTACTTCATAGGGTCCATCTGGAAGTAAAATACTGTTATCTACATTTAACAACAACTCCAGTGGCATGTACCTACTCTCCACCCTTTACTGTTGATTGGTGAAATGATGTCTTCTTGTTTCAAAAATATTTCTATAACTTTTAAATCTCTTTATCATGTACTCTGAAACTATCGATCATCTTTTTCCTTTTTGACCTAATCATTCCAAGACTAATTTAAAGGAAGAAGATGTGTTTCATTTATATAGTATGGGATTTTAATAGAATACTTTCCAAATCTTTCATGATCCATTTTTCAACTCTGAAAAAAAAGTATCGTATTGGTATTATATACGTACTTTAAATACATCCTCACACTGAGCATTGACTTTAGGGTGTCCATCTCTTTACGTATATAGCCACAGCATTCTCCTTAATACCTTTATGCTCTAGGTATCTTGCCTGGAGGATACAAGGTTATTTGTGAGTACTACCCTCTTCCTTTGGTTCAGTTTGACCTGAGTTCAACTTTAAAAGCCTCAGTCTCTCTTTCTTTGGCTTAGATTAAGAATTTTTGCATTTAGTAAATCCAAATGACAAAATAAAGGAAACCAATAAGTTGTTGGTGGAGTCATGTAACTTTATGCCATCCTTGTATATCAAGTGATTGATAAGTATTTTTATATCAGTACCCCCATTAAGCAGGAAGCCACACCTAGTTCTATTTTGAAGAAAAGATAATTGGTTAAGACTAGGTTGAACAACAAGGAGCTTAAGCTTTCTTCATGCAAAATATTGAGTTTTATATCAATTGTTTTTTTGTTATTATGTTGGCAGCATGTTAGAGAACAACAGAGAAAGAGTTTTCTATGGGGACATTAAATACTCTAGCATCCTCATCATATTTGGTTCTATCTTATATATTTACAGTAGATGAATAAGCCATGAGGGAGGAGCTGAGTCAAAGATTTTGTGATAATCAATACAAACAGGGTAAATGTTATGATGCTTTAAGGCAGCTTGTTCAAAAAAATCACTGTTTATACTGTCACTTTTTGTACTCCTGGGACTTTCTGGCACACTCTTTTTGCTTCTCAGTCCATATATTTGAGTTTTTGCAAGTTATAGGGTTTTTTTTTTCTTTTTAAGTGATAGAAGTCATGTCTATGTGAAGGAGTTGCAACCACTCTACAATTCCCTGTGTCAGGTGGACCATAAAGTCAGTTTTGAGTTGACCTTCTCTTGCCCCAATCCAAGTTTCCATAGCAACAGCTCCCAAACAATACTATACCATCCCTATTCATCTCTAATTGAGAGCTATATCATCTTTACTCCCTTCATACCAGAAAGCTGGACTCTGTCCCTGTGTTTTAATAAGACAGCTTTGGCCTTATCTTGTTCAGAAGCAAGCACCTCCCAGACGCCTGCATGCCGTATGAATGTGAGAACACACTTCTCTCTCTCCTTTCTAGCTCCCTCTTATGTCTTGCCTTTCCCTATAAGAATGTGAAAAAGCTCCTTAAAGGCAAGAACTATCTTTTTTGTTTGTATGTATATCCCCAGCTCTTATCCTACACAAAGTGCTTAATAAATACTCAATCATCCGTCTATCTATTTATCTGTCTGTCTGCCCATCTATCTATAATAAGGGTTCTTAAATGTCGATGGATGAATTTGTTTTATTTCTAAACATATTGATAACTTTATTTCAATATAATTGGTTTCCTTTGTAATTCCTATTAATTTTATTTTTATTCACTATTTTGAGAAGGATCCATTGGCTTCACCTGCCAGAAAAAGGAGTCTATGATATTAAAAAAAAAGGTTAAGAACATCTGAGGTAGAACCAGCCTGCAACCCCATGCCACCCTATCTATTTTAGTGATTTGTAAAGGCAGTGGCATTATGCTATTGCTAACATGAATAGTTATATCATCAGAGCCTATATGGTCCAAATTTCAGGATTCTTGCTAGGACTTTGAAGCTACCATGATTTTCTCAGGGCTCATGAAGTCCTAGCTGTACATGGTACATTGAATTGAGCATGATGCATAATATTAATAACAACAGTTCCCTTATCTAATTTGGTCTGGTCCTTTTTGGCATACTTTTTTTGCATCTCAGCCAAGATAATATTTTGGGTTGGGTTTTTCAAAGTATTTATAGATTCCTTTAGTGATATAGACTGTGAATTCTTTGTATAAAGTATGTAAGCACAAACTTGACCCATATCCAGGAGTAAATATTTAACAAACAATTCTCCAGAAAAAAAATCGACAACACACTTCTAACTTTAATCTGTATTATTAACAATTACTCCACAACTTTCAACAAAATAAGAAATCAAGCATTGATTTGCCATTTTCCAAGGTATGAATGTTAACACTGAAAATTTAATAATTAGTTCTGTGAGCTAGTTCAAGCTGATTCCAGCACAGTCTTTCCTGCATCTGAAGGAGTCACTGGTGTTCTCATATTTTGGCAGAAGATTAGTGATAATTACTTTTGGTTAAGAAAGGTGGGATTGAGCTTGTGGCTGAGAAGAGTTATTATTCACCATCATCACTGTCATCATCACTATCATCTCCCCAACTAGAATGTAAACTCCTTGTATGTGAAAGTCTATACAAGTCTACATTTTCTATAGTATTAGTGGTGCCATGCATGTCTTAGATGATCAATAGATATTCATTGAGTAGCAAATGAATGTTGTGAAATTATGCTTCAATTTCATGTTTGGAAAATCATAAGGTATAAGACAGTCATTTCTGTATCAATACACAAACTTCTCAAAACACAAATGTAACTTGAATAAGACATTTTGTCAAGTAAATATGTCTACTCCAATGGTTCTTTTAATTTCCAACTCTAAATAAAAGTCATGGTCTTTATTTCATAATGAGCATATAATTAGGAAAATGGTCTGAAATGGAGGAAAGAACACTGGACTGGTAGATGTGTTACATTGACTCATAAATGAGTCTGGGAATTTCTGTGCACGACAAAGTCGTTCTAGGTAAATGAACGAATGAGCAGTTATTAAGCATTTATGATGTGTCAGGGACTGTGATAATGTCTAGAAACACAAATTTTGAAAAAGTAAGACAGTTTCTGCCCTCAAGCAGTTCCATTTTAATGGAAGAAGATAGCACACATAGGGGTTATATTGTGATGGGCAAGAAAACTAGTTTTGGTTTGGAGAGTTACAAGGATAAAGAACTGATTCATAGGTCAGTCAACTAATGACTTCCCCAAATTAATGGTACTATTAATGTAATTGCTAGATGCAGAGTTAGCGTGAACCAGGGAAATTTGCATATATGCATTCCTTAGTCTGTGTTCAGTCCCAAATTAAGAATTCCAAAGCTATGTAAACCAAATAGATTGTCATTTAATTTCCCTGGGCCTCAGTTTCCTCAACCATAGAATGAAGAGGTCAAACTATGTGACCTGTAACGGCCCTTCTATTATCAACTAACAGCCTATCACAGCAATCTAGACAGGAAAGGGAGGAATTAGGCTATGCAAAGGAGGGCTTGGATTTGAAAGAGATTGTGGAAGTAGAATCAAAAGAACATGACAACTGATTAGATGTGGAAAATGAAAAAAAAGAGGGAGGATATCTCTGGGGTAACAAACCTGAATAACTGGGAAGATAATACTATTAAAAGAACCTGAGAAGTTTCAGGAAGGGACAAGTTTTAAGGGATAGATAAAGAGTTCTGTCTTCCTGGCCAGTGTGTGACCAGGAGGATGTAAGAAGTGAGATCACAGCTGTTATAAGAGCATGTGAAGGGTGCTTTTACACATTCTATCTCATCTGTTCTTCCCAACAACCCTGTGGGGTAGGTAGTGCAGATACTGTTATCCTCATTTCATAGAAGAGAAAACTGACTCTTAGAGGCGTTAAGGTACTTTGCCCAAGGTCACACAGAAATAAAGCGGCAAAGCCAGGATCCCAAGTCCAATGCTCTTTCCTATGTGCCATTTCTGGCTCTGTGTATACATAATATGGTTGAAACAGCTGAACATATGGTTGCACCAGTGAATTGCTGGACAGATGGGGAATGGGATATGGCTTGAGGCAAAGAAAAGGGGCTGTCACCCCACCCCACCCACCGCAGCCCTTCAGGTATGCAGATCAGATCACAGGTGTGTCTGGAACTGAAAAGGGTTGGTATACTAGAATATTGTTTATGGTTTTGAATTGAAGCCTGCCCCAGGTCAACTTCCACAAGTACTCTATTCTAGATACTCTTTTTGGTACTGTATACATCTCATAATAACCACCCATGGAAGGCTACAGGCAGCTAGTTTTAACTTAACTTTACCACTTCTGACATATTTCCTTTCAGTTTTTCAATCTGCCTTTATCACCAAAGGCTTTCAACACAAATGGCCTTTGCAGGCTTTTTATTTCTTTACATTGTTTGTTTTGTTTTTTAAAGTTTGTTGTTGTTTTGACCAGACCTGAAATATAACTTGAAAAAGGTCAGTGAAAAAGGTTTACAAGCCTTGTAGTTTCCTCAAATGACAAGGTACCTTTTCTGACTTCAGGGCTAAGTCCTTCCACTGGTCATTGATACCTGACTCACATTAGCGAGAATATATCACTTTTGTCAGGCATGACTCTTGGAAACCCTATCAGGCATCACTGACTTTGTCTAGAAAATCCAAGTGGAAGTGTTGAGGTCAGTGAACCATGCGTTGAGGTTTGGGGTGCTTGGGACTCCAAAATGCTAACACCCTGGGTCCTGCCTGAATGAATTTGACCCAAACCTTCCTGCAGCCAAAACAAAACAGTTTACTAAAGATTCTCCATATTGATCAGACTTAAGGAGCAGGCCTGATTGAATCTCACCTGCACAGAATTACAGATAGTTTGAATCTGAACGCCTTCATGGTGACAAGAAGGATCTTATATACAGAATGACTGTGGGAGGGATCTGGGGGTGGTCTAGTAGTCTGAGGTGGTGTGAGGAAGGCTTAGGGAGGATCTTGAGGAGGAGTCTAAGGAGGATCTTGATGGGATTGGGGTGACTAGAGATCTAGGGAATGGAATTTTGATGAAAGCAAGGTTGGGAAGCAGCCAGAGGAAATTGATAATGAAAGGCTTGTGGCCTCAGTCGAACTCCAGATCTAGTGGGAAGATTTGAGTTCAAGGGGGTTCTCAGAGTCTGTACTCTATTCAGAAGTGATCCACTCAGATGGCGGCCTGAGTTGTAACTGCCATATTGTCCAAGTTCCAAAGACCCAACCTACAAAGAAAGGATCATTTTTTTCATCACCATGGGGAAAGCTTCAGACGTGGGAATCTCTTTACCAATAGCAGAATGTAAAGTACAACCTGATTTTGACTTAATGGGAAGTCCTAGAGAGTTGCCTCAGCCAATAACTTAATGTAAAGGGCAGAATGTAAACTTGGTTCTTCCTGATTCAAGCCTATTCCACACTCTGCTTCATGCTGTCTCTAGGCCCAAGTTCATTTATTGTTCAGTCGTGTCCAACTCTTTATGACCCCATTTGGGATTTTCTTAGCAAAGATACTGTAGCGGCTCATTACACAGATGAGGAAACTGAAGCAAACATGGTTAAGTGATTTGTCCAGGGTCAAACAACCTTAAATGTCTGAGGATAGAGTTGAACTAAAGAAGAGGAGTCTTCCTGACTCCAGGTCTGGTAGTCTATCTGTTGAGGTCTAAGGGTGTTAGGAACCCTGAAATTCAAGGGCAAACAGTGCAAGTCCTGCCTTGAATGAATTCAACCCAAGCCTTCTTTCAGTCAGACACAAGGTTTATTAAAACCCAGGTTGCTGTGGGTGAGATTTTAAGAATCTGTGCTATTTGTAACACTTGTATTGACAAGCAGTCCAGACTCTTAAGAAATCTGAGCACTTTAATGGAGGCAAGGTGGACCTTTTATATGGAAGACTGTGGGAAGATTTAGATATGAACTAGGAGAGACCAAGTGGTCTGGGGTGACTGGGAGGTAACAGAAAAGGTCTAGAAGGAATTAAGGAGTGGCAATCTAGGGAGGAGCCAGGTATAGCCTACAAGGGCCTGTTGAAAGGACAGTTGAAAAGATTAACTAGAAAGGAGTGAGTGTTCCAACCCATGTGGGAAAGTCCATGATTAGCACCCCATCATATCCACTGTTTGACTTTGCTGGTCCCAGCCCAGATAATTGCAAAAGTCCTTAGACCTCTTCACTGTAGCTATGAACTCTGATGCTTTGCTCATAGGACTACCAATAGTTTGGAGTTTCCTCCTCTATAAAATAAGGTGGCAAAACAGGTGATCTTTAAGAGCCCTTCTGACTCTATAGCAATAGATCTCTGAGTCTAAAGGGAGTCAGATTTTACAATCATAGAATTAGGCTTAGGCTCTGTAAGACGCAACCCAATTAGGCAAATCCTTAATAAACTGTTTTCTTTGGCTTTAAGAAGGCTTGAGTCGAATTCATTCGAGCAGAACCCAGACTGTCGGTATTTTGGGGTTCACGCAGCACCCATAACCTCATCAGAACCACTAGAAAGGGGAATTAGTTGGTAAGCTTCCCATCACTGAAGGCAAGCATGAGACTAATTTGTCATAGTATTTAAAACATCAGAGTTCCTCACAGTATATGAAACTAGAAATGGCCTGGTCCAACTCCCACACTTTATTGACGAAGTAATTGAAGTCTTTAAGGGGAAAGTGATCTCCCTCAGCCTGCGAAGGTAAATAAGTAGCAGAGCTAGAAGTCAGGCTTGGACCCTTAGCAAGTTCAGTACTCTTTTCCATGACAGTACTCTGACTTGTAAAGAATGCTGCCAACAATTCTTTTTGTGATGGCAAAGAATTGGAAATTGAGTAAATGCCCATGGGAAATGGGCAAATGGCTGAACAAGTTGTAGAATATGAATATAATGGAATATTATTGTACCATAAGAAATGATGAGCAGGATGATTTCAGGAAAACTGGAAAGACTTACATGAACAGATATAGAGTGAAGTGAGCAGAACCAGAAAAAGGTTGTACACAGTAACAGCAATATTGTACTATGAACAACTGAATGACTTAGCTATTCTCAGCAATACAATGATCCACGAAAATCTCAAAAGACTCATGATGAAAAATGCTTATCTGCCTCCAAAGAAAGAATGGATGGAGTCTGAATACAGACTAAGGCACACTATTTTTCTCCTTTCTTTCTTTCTTTCTTTCTCTTTCTTTCTTTCCATCTCTCTCTCTTTCTCTCTCTCTTATTGTTTGAGTTTCACACACAAACATGCACGAAATGACTAATATAGAGATATGTTTTACATGATTGCAATAGCAATTGTTTTCTGTTCTGGCCAGAAACTCTGAGGGTCTTCCCCTTCCAGATTGATATCTTTGAGATGGTAAATTGGGTTATCTTTTGTCTCAATTCTTACCTAGCCCTTGGGGCAGCTAGATGATGCAGTGGATAGAGCACCAGTGCAGGAATCAGGAGGACCTGAGTTCAAATCTCACCTCAGACATTTGATACTCACTAGCTGTGTGACCTTGGGCAAGTCACTTAACCCCAACTGCCTCATCCTGGGTCATCTCCAATCATCCTGATGAATATCTGGTCACTGAATTCAGATGGCTCTGGAGGAGAAGTGAGGCTGGTGAACTG
The DNA here is from genome assembly GCA_028658325.1 of Potorous gilbertii. Classification (NCBI taxonomy): domain Eukaryota; kingdom Metazoa; phylum Chordata; class Mammalia; order Diprotodontia; family Potoroidae; genus Potorous; species Potorous gilbertii. The sequence goes on from CM053769.1 coordinate 390,211,497, forward strand.
CACAGCCTTCCCTCACTCAAAACAAAGTCAAGTGCAAGTCATGTCATCACTTCTCTGATGACATGGTCTTCTTCGGCAATGAAGGACAAACACATCTAGCCCTTAGTCATTCAATAGCCACAGTAGCCTCAGATAAACTGAGACCTGGGGAAGACTTTAACTTACAAAGGCCACTGCATCCTGGTCCATCACTGATCATCTTGACCTTTGTCTTGTCATTGGACTCTGATGACTCTGGAGGAGAGAAGGAGGCTGACAAGTTTGTGCAGCTCTGCCTCATTAAAACCCAATTCACACACAACTCAAGACATTACCCTTGTCATGTCATTGGTCCTCTTTGAGAATGAAGGATGAACAACAAACCACAAATATATAACCTACATCAGATTGCTTACCATCTCAGGGAGGGGGTACGGAAAGGAAGAAGGGAGAGAATTTAGAACACAATTTTTTAAAATAAATATTAAGAATTGTTTTTATATGTAATTGGGGAGAAATAGAAATTTTTTTAAAAGAAGGCTACCAAGGAGATTCAAGTTTTAGGCAAGACTTGAACTAGATTATCTTTAAAGGACCTTCCAATTCTAAGAATCCTATGGCTTAGTCTACAAACACTAATGAGTTGTTTAAAAAGCAGATTGAATAACTGTATTCATTCAATCTCCACTTTTCATAAGAGGTTTTTTTTGCTTGTTTTAAAGGTATTGTGGGAACGTAGAAAAGGAAGAAAGCGTAGTCTTTGGGGGCTTGTGGTTGTACTTTAATCAACAAGCATTTATCGAATGGTTGTTTTGAATAAGACAGAGTCCCCACCCTTAAAAATGCATAAGTAGTTGGGGAGAAGAGACAAAGACGTAATAGGATAGCTATGAATACTTGCATGGTTTGAAAAAGTGGCTAAAGTTCTAGGCTTGGAGTGCATAAACCTGGATTCATATTGCACCTGAGATACTAGTAGCTATGTGACCACAAGCAAATCACATAACCTCTCAGTTTCTTCATCAATAACATAGGAATAAAAATGCTCACCCTAACTATCTCAGAAAGTTGTTTTGAGGTAAGTATTCCATAAACCTTAAAATATGATCTAAATGGGAAATATCACTTTTAAACTTGAGTTATATAAATATGAATGGTTATTATATGCCAAGTATGTGAATGGCAAGATTGCTAAAACACTTCCAAGGAGTTAAGACCCCAAAGGCTTGCATTTCAGTTGATTGGATTTATCTGTTTCTGTGCTAACTGGTAAAAGCTTGAGGAAATAGTATTTGCTTTGGTATTTTCTCTAATCCAACATATGGCCTATTTTCTTTGTCCTATGACATTTTAGGAATATAATGTAAATAGTTCAGAGAGGACAATGCTCCAAGAATTAGGAAGAGGTAGGAATCTATCAAGTAGGCTGCTTTTTAAATATAGTATCCTCTAGAGGGCTATTTTTCAAATCCCATTTATAACATCAGGCTGTGTTCTTAGAAGGCAGTTGAATACTATCCCCAGTGTTCTTGGGGTAACTTTGAAGATCGCTCCAGTTTCTAGTACTGTGGGTCATGAGCCCCCATCAGTTTGCTTCATATCAATTATCAGCCAGACTTAATTAGCTTTTAGAAAGGGTACTTACTGAGCAGAAGTTGTTACAGAAACAATATCTGAGGTAGAATGAGCTCAAATTTATAGTAAAATATTAGTGAGGTACACATATTGGGAACCCATGTGTCACAAGGATAATTCACAGCTCCTGGCTACTGAAAGTACTTTTCTTCCTTCATGAAGTCCTCATAGTTACCTTTTAGTATAACTTTCTACTGAGTGCTCAGAGCCAATACCTTTACAGAATCCCAAAACTGCCTTTCCTCTTTGTGTCTAATTAATCTTCAGTGTTTCTCAGCTCCAGATGCAGATGGGACCACCATGATCCATTGACCACCATGGTTCAAAGATGCTTTAGCTGACTCCAGTCAACGTTAATACTTATACCAATGGTTTTTTCAGGTTTTCCTACCTTTTGAAGTTCACAAGAACATGATAATATTAATTGTATCTCTAGATAGTGCCTTTTCCTGGAAGGATTTTTGTTTGACTTTAGCATGTCTTTCTCTATCCCTGAAAAGATGTATTAATTCCCACCAATAGCCAGTTCCTAATTAGTGAATCTAATTAGATGAAGTAGCTACATGTATTCTAATTCACAGTATTTAAAGTATTAATGCTTGAAACTATGGTAATTCATTATGGCTCAATGGAAATGGGCAATGAAAACTTTTAATAATGTAATCACTTCATGAGCATCATTATTCACACTAGTCAAGACCTACCTGTAGTACAGTCTCTCAGGTAGCATGATCAATGAGGAGGAGGAGGAGGTAAAGAGACCTACTCCAGAAGTAATTTGTCTTTAGGGGTCTGGAATCCTTCCATCCTGAATTTGGAGTCCTTTACTACTTGACTGACTGATTCTAAATTAGTTTGCTATTTTTATATTGTAGCCAACAGGCATATCTTGATCTTCTTCAATAAGTCACAAGATATTTCCTATGTCATTTGTCTTTATTAAAGACTCAAAGCTTCTATAACCTTTTAAAATTGATTAAGAACTTATTTTCACCCAGTTTACTTTTAAGTGATTGATTCAGTAGAGATGTCTAGATCTTCTGTAACTAATTGGGATGAAGGTGGATTTCCTTTACAGACTTCAGATTCTGAGCAACTCAAATATAGCATTTTCAAGCAGAAAGAAAAAATTATTTATTATTATTGGTGAGCAACTAATCCAATAAATAAATCCAATAAATATTTATAAAGCATCTTCCGCATGCCAAGCATTGTGCTAAGTGCTGGGAATACAATTAATAAAAGAAAGACAGTCCCTGTTCTCAATAAGCTTATAATGTAAAGGAAGAGACAACACACAAAAGGAGTCAGGAAAGGGAGAGGGGGAGGCGCCAGAGGGCATCTTACTTCATGGAATTGAAACCAAGTCTCAAAGCAGATGCAGAGCAGAGTGAGCTGAAACCATCTAATCAATAAAGCCTTCATGGGTAGAATGTTTTGCTGTCCCCTAGAGGACAGTAGGAGCAGTGTACTCTGATTCCTCAGAGAAGTTTCTGAGAAAAGGTCAATGACAGAATTTACATCAGCTGGTCTCATTCTTTCACTTTTACATAAGAGGAAGGCCTAGAGAAAAGAAATGACTTAGAGAACAGAGAATGAATGAAAGCACATTAAAACTAGTTGGGATCGTTGAGATCATTCAAGTCACTGCAGGCTCTTTGTCTTTTCCCATTCTACTCTGTTGTCTCATGATTCATCATAAACATCTTCATTCATTTTTATTATTAAAGTCCAGTTCCTAGGAAATTACTATTTGATAAAACATTTCTCCTCATGACGGCCTATCTCCTGTACCAACACTTTGTGCATTAACAGCACGTAGCCCAGTGCTTGGCACATAGTAGGTGCCTAACAAAAGGTCTTTGATTGATTTTAAGTTCTGGATATTTGATGATAAAAAAAACATGTAGACCCCTATCATTATTCATTTTAAATGATCACAAGTTCCCTAGGAGCTTTGTTATTGTTGTTCAATAGTTTCTGACTCTTTTTGACCTGTTTTGGAGTTTTCTTGACAAAGATACTGGAGTGGTTTGCCATTTCCTTCTCCAGCTCATTTTTCAGATGAAGAATTAAAAAAAAAAACAAAAACACAAAAACAGGGTTAAGTGATTTGCCCAGGGTCACACAACTAGTAAATAACTGAGGTCATATTTGAACTGTCTTTCTAACTCTAGGCCTAGTCTCTGTTCACTGTACCAACTAACTGCCCAAGCACAGGGATTCTTATTTTCATCTTTGTATCCTGTACCTAGTAAAAACTAGTATGATACAATGGGAAAAGAGCCTGCCCTTGACTAGGAAAGAACTAAGAAGAGAACCACTGTAACTACACCTCTAAGATGATCCCCTGTAGACATTGGCGTAGCCACGAGTTCTAGACTTGGAGCCCTGAGGACATAGGTTCAAATCCCACTTCTGGAACTTATTCTCCGTGTAACCCTTGGAAGGCCCTTAATGTCTCTGAGCCCCAGCTACTTCATAAAACAGGGAGTAGTAACCCACTTGACAGAATTGTTATAAAGATTCAGTGAGATTGTAGATGTCAAGTACTTTTCTAGCCTTAAAGGTTGATATAAAAATCTGTTATACTTAGCACCACCCAGAGGAGGGTTACTAAATGTTTGAGGAATGGAATTGTATTGGAATGAATTGTCTCGACAAACTAAGGCACAGAGAAGCCAAAGAACCTATCCAAGATCATAAAATCGTATTAGAGTTTGGACCTGAACCCTGAAATTCTGGCATCAAAAACCCCAGGACTCTAGGCACTCACAGTTGATCAACAGGGAGATAAAGAGGAAGGGCTTCTTTTTTTCCTCTTCAAATTGCCTAACAGCCTGTAAATATAGAGAAAAGAGGATGTGTTTAAGAGAAAGGGCTAAGACTTGCCTTTCTGAGCATTCTTGGCAGTCATTTGGTAGATGGGAGGGCTAATATTCAAGTCCACAGATTTGCTATCCAAAAAAACCAAACCCCTTTGAAGTGGCTTATGAATATGATCTTTTTTTTTTTTATTTTTAAACTTACTCTGTTCCTATGTGTAAGAGCTGCACTGTTGCTCCTGGGCAGAAGTATCGCTGATGTGGGTATGTTGACTGGCCACTGCATCAAATATTCATCAAGTCACAGATGGGAATCTACAAAGAGTCTGCAGAGTGGTCTAGTGTATCCCCTATGTTCTGCAGGATGCATTTTCAAACTGAGCAGCAGGATGCAGGCACATCATTGTATACCAGTGTGCCTATTGACTTCAATTGCTGACCCATTTAAAACAGGTTAAATGGGGGCATATTTTAAATGAGCTGCCTGCTCTCTTATGCATGAAGTGAGCTGGCAGAAGCTGTTGATTTCCCTGTTTCAGTGAAGAGGTTTGTTTTTTTTTTTAATTTGTTTTGTTTTTGGCAACTTAACATCCCTGTTACTTGCAGCTTTTCTCTATTATAATAGCCATTATCTTACTGATGTAATCTGTCTTTTTTGGTGACACTGGAAAGAAATAAGGATCTCTCTAGTGCTGACAACTGGTCACTAGTTTCAGTAGGATTTATGACTAGTAACCACAACAATAACTCTGGCATATCAATATCTTTCCTCTAACAATAAGTAAGCCTTCTATTTCCTGCAGATATAGGGTATCACATCAGTGCAAACCTTGGTGTCCTTAGCTTTGTGCTTTAAGTGAACTACCTGGTCCACAGAAAAGGAGGATGTATAGTGTGTGTGATTGTTTTTTAGAATGGTCTCTCCATTCAGTGTTCCAATATACCAGCATTATGCCATTATAAAGGAATCTCATTGCTTAGAGCACTGGATTTGAAGTAAAAAAAACCTGACTGTGCCACTTACAAACAGTTTGTCCTTGGGGAAATCACTAAACTTCTCTGCATCTCAGTTTCCTCATATGTAAAATGAGGAGGTTGCACCGGATGATCTTTAAAGTCCTTTCCAATATCTTCCTTCGACAAAAAAAGTAATAATATTGGTTATAGATAATCACTTAAAAATACAAGCAGGTACCAGATCCCAAATCCGTCAGGCTCTAATCTAAGGGAATCATGTCAATACTACTAAGAATGAGGCAGCTTCCCCCCATTACCCTCACCCAGCTTTCTGCCTTATCTCATCGTTTAGACCTGTAGAATATTTAAATATTCTATACAAGGACCATAGAGCATTCTAGTCCAACCTTTTCATTTCATAGATGAGAAAACAGACCAAAAAAGATATAATGAGTCATTCAAGATCTTCCACACAGGTAGTAAAAAGGCATAATTTGAACCCAGGATTGCCGACTCTGAACTCTTTCCACTACATCAGGCCACCTTTTATTTATGCCTGACCCTTTTTGCCATCCCCAAGTCAGGACTGAAAATTCTTTGAATAGCAGCTTTGAATCTCTTTTCCCTACACTTATGTCCTTGGCCACACTGGCCATATCCTTAAAATGATGCTATTGATTAATTCATAATTGTGTCTCATTTTAAAGCAAATATGACATGTAAACATACAAATGATAAATTAGGGGCTAGTCCTTTACTTGACCGAATGAATCTTTCATATCTCTGGAGGTCTTTAAGAAAAAGATGGGTAACCATTCATCAGGGATGTCACAGAAGGGATGCCTGCCAAATAAGGTTTGAACCAGAAGCCTTCCTCAGTCTCTGCAAATTCTGTGATTCTAATGTTAATTTAGGTTGCAGTGGGAGGAGTGAGTGCTAGACGTGGAGCCTGGTGAGAACTGTAGTCAAGTCCTTGCTCAGCTGCTTGTTAACTGTGTGATTAGAGGCAAATTCATTAAACTCTCTAAACCTCAGTTTCTTCATCTATAAAATGGGGATGATAACGCTGGCACTATCTGCCTACCTCCCATGGTTGACGTGAGGTAAAGTGCTTTGTATGGTTTTAAAGTGCTATGTAAGCACAAGTTACAGTTATTATCAAGTGATTTGCCGGAGGAAGGTCACACAGCTAGTAATTGGCTCTATATAAATGTGTTATTATAATTACAAAAAGATTTGCTCCAGGGTGCTTTTAAATTTTAATGGTATTCAATTTACAAAAATTTGATTTGCAGACAACTTTTCAGGAATATGTCTACTGTTGTAATGGTGGGTCCGCCTGGATAAGCCCTTACCCTCCTTCCTCATCTTAAACCTTGACCCCATGATTCCATCTGATGGCCCTTTCCCAAGTGGGTACGGAAATAGCATTAAGTGAAGGGAAAAGTCTTCTTTAGACTTAGACTCAGGACTGCCTGCAGTAGTCAGGGGCTGGACTGACTCTGTGACTGACACAGGGTCAGTGAATTGGGCCCCTTGATTAAAGCTAGGAGCTTGGGGCCTATGTGAATTTCATGCAGCAGAATGCAGACGCTGGAGGCCGACTGAGCCTCAGGCACACTGTACAGCCTTGGCAGCTTTCCTTTTTAAGCTTCATGTTGGCTTGTCAACCTCATCATTCTAAACCAGTTAAACAAACAAACTATTAGACTGGCAGCCTATCTAGGTGCTGTTACTTTAGTCAGAACTGTTGGATTTTCCTCTTTAAATGGTACCCTCGTAAGTTTTCCAGAAGAAAGAGGGCATGTGTGTCTGCACATGTATTGTGATATGCATGTGTGATGTGAGAAATGACTCTCCTAGTCATGAACAGTCAGGCATATTAATGTCTTGGTCATTTTTTATCTAGTAGTTCATTAAAACAGTTTGAATTTTCCAAAGTAAAAGCATTTTTCAATGCCAGGCTGCCATAGTGAATCAGAAATACCTTTGTTCGACTCTTGCCTCTGACAAATATGTATCAATAACAATCATGGGCAAGTCATTTAATTGCCCACTGCCCCACCACTGCAACGCTCTGAGATTCTAAGTTACAGCTGACTTGCCTATACGCATCTGTTGAGGGTTTTTCTCCAACTCGAGCTCCCTACTTTGATGAAATCACAGGTCCGGACCAAAAGAAATTTTTAAGGTATCATTATCACCATGTCATGATGAAAAGATTGAAGCATATAAAGAGCTGAATTGAACTTTATTTAAATGGAAATAATGTAAATGGTACCTTTTCATGCATTTATCTCTACAGATATGAATGTCTTCATTCATCAGCATTGAAAAGGATCTTGGGGATGACAGTTCAAATGTTTCTCCCTCCCTTTACTCTTCATGCCCGAAATAAGCTTTCTATTTAATATCTTTTTAAATCAAATATCCACAAAATCAAGCCTGCTTTTCTGAAGACTATTCCAGTCAAAGACATCTTCATGATTAACTTGAAATCTCTTTTTAAAAAGGTAAAATTTTCTTCCTAAAAAGTTGATTAGGATAAAATTTAAAGAAAAATTCCATCTTGTTAATTTGAAGCAATGGAAAGATTTTACTGTAAGAATATTTTTGGATTTATAGTACTTCATTGTATTAAAAACATATGAGATATGTAATTGGAAAATATAAACATGACATAGGTATAGATATAGATATATAGATCAGAGGATCTTAGCCTGGAGTTCAGGAATAGATTTCAAGAATCCAAGAATTTGAATAGAAAAAAAAAGTCTCCATTTATCTTGAGGGCGAAGGGGAGTCAAAAAGACTCATCATCCTGAGTTCAAATCCAACCTCAGACACTTACTGTGTGATCCTGGTTAAGTCACTTAATCCCATTTCCCTCAGATTCCTCATTCGTAAAGTGAGCTGGAGAAGGAAATGGCAAACCACTCCAGTTTTCCAAGAAAAACCCAAATGGGGTCACAAAGAGTTGAAAACAACTGAACAGCAACAACCATGTACCCCGCAATCTAGTGATACTGGTCTCCCTTCTGTTCCTCACACAAGATACTGTAATTTTCACCAGCTGTCACCCCATGCTTGGAATTCTCTCTCTCTGTATATTAGCCTCCTAGCTTCCCTGGCTTTCTTCAAGTCCCTAAAACAATATCTGCTATAGATATCCTTCTCTGAGTCCTCTTAATGCTAGTGCTTTCCCTCTATTGATAATTTCCAATCTATCCTGTATGTATCTTATTTATAGATAGTTTTCATGTTGTTTTCCCCATTAGAGTGTGAGTTCCTTGAGAGTAGGGATTGTATTTTTCCTTATCCTCATTGCTTAGCACAATGCCTAGAATGCCATTAATAAATGCTCATTGACTAAATGGCTAATTTCTAACTGAAATTTAACATTTCCTTCAATTATTCTTTAAAAATAAAACATACTGAGATGTCCGTAACTTCACCAGAATGCCATATAAATGACACACAAAAGGGACAAGAACTCCCAAATAGATTTAGAGGCACCCTAGATAAAGTGGACCTTAGAACCAGTAAGTCCTGGGTTCAAATACCACCATTGACACACACGCTGCCTATGTGACCCTAGGCGAATCATTTAACCCTAACCCCCAAATGTTCTCTGGGCAACTCTCTAAGGTTATAAGTTTCTGAGAAAGTGCAAATAATGCATTGAAGAAGGAGTTTCTGTACCTGGGAGTTCTCTATACTAATGAAATTGCAGATATAGTCCCTATCCCTAAAAAAAGGAAAGCTTTTTTAATCTCATCACATTTGGCTTCAGGAGGGAATAACATGCACACTCAATTTGGTATGAAAATCTATGTTACATTACAGGAAAGTAGAGGAGAAGGGGATAAATGAGGTATGAGGGAGATGATAGAAGGGAGAGTAAATGGGAGGAGGGAATAATTAGAAGTAAACACTTTTGGGGAGGGACAAAGTCAAAAGAGAGAATAGAATAAATGGGGGGCAGGATAAGATGAAGGGAATTATAGTTAGTCTTTCATCACATGACTATTATGGAAGTCTTTTGCATGACTACACATGTATGTCCTATATTGAATCGCTTGCCTTCTCAGTGGGGACAGGAGGGAGGAAGGGAGGGAAGTTGGAATAAAGTTTTAGGAACGAATGTTGAGAATTGTTTTTGCATGTAATTCGGAAATAAGAAATACAGATAATGGGGTACAAAAATCTATCTTGCCCTACAAGGGAAGAGAGAAGATGAAAATAAGGGAAAGGTATGAGAGAAGGGAGGGCAGATTGGGGGAAGGAGTAATCAGAAGGCATCTTGGGGTGAGAGGAGGGGAGAGATGGGGAGAAAATTTGTAACTCAAAATCTTGTGGAAATGAATGTTGAAAACTAAAAATAAATAAATAAAGTTTCAAAAATAAAAGTAAAAATGAAAGTTTTTTGAAGGCATGGGTTGTTTTCCTATTTTATCTTGTTATATTCAGCACCAAATATATCAACATAAATAGGCATTTAATAAATGCTTATTGAATGAATGTATGAAAGTACTATCACTGTTAGTATTTTCAGTGTGCTCGTAGTAAAGTACTTCTGAAACGGCTCCCTGAGGTATGGATATATAGCCCAGGATACTCTTGGGCTCAAACACAGGCAAAACCTATCAAAGTATTGAAAAGCTTCAAGTAAATGCCCAGTGACAAACTGGTGATCACTTGTGGTCTGAGAACTAACTTAGTGAAATTTTAAGAGTGTTGGCAACAAAAAAAAAAAATGAATGGTTTCCTGCTAGAGCAATGCATGAGGACTGTCTACTAAGTCATAGATAGAGAGGTTTCAACCTGTATTTTAGCAAAGGGAAGGACCTACATCAGTATGATTGCAGTTCTTTGAAGTGTTTCTACTATTATTGTTCAACTGAAAATTATACATTTTCATTTAATTTTCAGCCCTTGCTTCTTGGCATTTAAATGTTTCAAATCATTATCCATAGGTATTCTAGGTTAGTAACTATAGATCCCAACCTAATTTTGTTAGGTATGCTATTGAAGGAGATGGCAGTCAGAGATGGGTCAGACTATCAGAGGTGGGGAACCTGCAGCCTTGAGGCCACATGGCCCTGAGGGAGGCCCCTTCTAACACTGAATATCAGAAAATTAGTGAGCAGAGTCAGTGGGCTCAAAGCAAGGGGAACAAGTATTAAAAAAAAGATATAATCTCTGCCTTCCAGGAGACTTTTCAGTGATGCTGTAGAAGTGTACATTCCTACATTATTTTATATCTCTAGAGAGAAACTAAGGCTTATTTTTTTCACCTGTACAATCCCACTCATCTTTTTGAATATTAGTCTACTTGGCAATGTTCTTTGAAGATTAATCTACTTGACAATGTAAATACAAAACCAAAAACATCCAATAAATCCAAAACTTACATATAAAATTGCCACCTGCAAAAGTTATACAGATGTATATATATAATATGCATAATTGATTTGGGGGCCAAATTTTGGATGTTACAGTTGATCACATTTTTTTTTTTAGGATTTATGACATACCGACAACCTCTAACTTGAAGAGTCAGTCAGAGATTGGTTTCTCAATTAAGTTGGTTTACCCCTTCTTAAGCAGCCTCCTGACTCCTGTTCTCAGTACTTGACATGTGCTAGACTTACTACGAATACTTTATTGGTTTAGCCCAGAGGTGTCAAACTCAAGGCAACAGCTCACAGATCTCATGAGTGCAACCAGAGTAAAATTTATTAAGCACCTACTATGTGCCAGTGCCAGGCTAAGGACTCAGGACACAAAGAAAGATAAAAGAGAGGCTCTGTTGTCAAGGAGCTCACAGTCTAATGGCAGAAACAACATGAAAACAATGATATACAATCAAACTACATATGGGATAAATTAGAATCAAAAAAGGGAAATTACATTGGAATGAATGTTAGAATGAGAGAATGATCACTGGATTTTTGAGCTGGAAGGGAACATAAGAACTTCAGGTTCTAACTGGAAGAGATGTAGGAAGTCATCTGGTCTAACTTCTCTCCCTCATCACCCTCTCATCTTTTAGATGAAAAACTGAGGTCCAGAAAAGTGAAATGAACTACCCAAGTTTACACAGGCAATAAGGAGAATCAGGATTTGAATCCAGATCCTCAGATTACAAATCAGCACTCTCCCTCCTGTACTCATCTTTCCCACTTCATGCTATTATCTTCTAGCTCAAATTCCTCATTATATAGGAAACTAAAGCCTAAAGAAGAAAAATGAGGCTTATCCAGTGTTATACAGACATCCAACAGAAGGTGTGGAATTCAAACTCACATTTTATTTTACTCCAAATCCAGTGCTCATTATACTATAGATCTTTTTGATGGCAGTAGAGAAGAGATCCCTTTAACTATCCTATTTAAATAGCTGTTCATACTTTGATTTCACTGTATCACCCATATCCTGTCCCTCAATTTCCTTTATTTCTCCCTTTTTGCCAACAAGACTGATGACATGGTCATGCAACAGCTCAGCAGGGGTCCTACCAGGGCCATGAGTCATCTTGACATTGTGCCCTTTCCCCTGGGCTCCTAGCATCCCTGTCACCTGGTACATATATATACATATGCACATGCACATACACATGCATACATGCATACATGCACAGGCACATACACATCCTCTTTTCTGGTGGTTGGTATGTGCTCCAGAAATGATCAGAAGTGTCCATACTTCTACTGACTTAAGCCAAACCCAAAGTTCCTTATTCCCTAAAGAAATGATGGGAGAATTTCAAAAGATAAGTTTACACTAATTCAGCCTGTGCAGTGAGAATTAAAATGCTTTTCTACTGAGTTGCAAAGGAAGAGGGAGATGAAAAAGGCATATCAGCCAGGTTCGTCCCGTCTCAGTCTTCAGTCAGAGCTGCCTCATCAGCTTCCAAAGTGTTTGGTGCTTTCTCACGGCAGGAGATTAAAATGCTTTTTTCCCAGACATGATAGCTTAGGTCCTCCCCAAACAGTGGGGAACTGTCTGTCTTCCACTGAAATCTTTCATCTTCGTTTACATTTTTTTCTTTCAAGCATAATCAATTTATGGTGTTTGGAGTTGGTATATCATGGCGTCTGCATAGATGAGTGGGTGGAAGGGGCAGCAAAGGTTGGGAAGAAGAAAATGATAATGGCAGGACTCCTCGAGATACCTCACTTGCGTGTGGGAAAAATTGTCAGTTTATCTGTCAAGATAATATCTACAGTAAATAGACATATTTGGATTAGAGATGTTGGTTAACAAAGCAGTGCTACAGACCCTACGATACTTAACCGAGAATCAGGATAACATTCCTAGACCTGACTCTGCCAGTTGTGTGACCTTGGGCAAATTGCCTCCATTGCCCCAATTACCTCATCTGTAAAATGGGGGGACCAAGATTAGATTAGATTAGATTAAGGCGCTGATGACAACTGGTTAGAGGGACTCTGCCCCCAGTGGAAGAGAAGCCAGGGACAAACAGAAACAGTCAAATGAATAAATCCATAGTTGTGGCCTCTGTCACCAACTGAATTCTGCCACAATTCAGTCATCTCCTCACTATGGCATCTGCTAAGGCTAGTCCAGCTAAATTCTCAAACCCCTGTCCAATGGGAACCTTGGACTCTGCCTCTGGGTCCAAAAACTTTGATAAGTAAACGTTTGTTTTATCTTGCCTAGAACCAGACCAACTTGTCTTTCCTCATCCATCTCCCTACTGTTTGTGCTTTCTCCCCTTCCCTATTAGTTCCTTTGTATGTATTTTCTTCCCCCATTAGAAATGTGAGCTCTTTGAGGACAGGAATTGTCTTGTTTGCTTATATTTGTATCCTCAATACTTAGCACAGGGCTTGAAACATAGTATTGAATAAATGTTTGTTCTATCATCTATCTGTCCATCTACTATCTGTCTTTCTATCTACACATCTATGTGTTTATTAATCTTTACTTAACCTACGTTTGAGAACATAGTCTCCTCACTCTAGAATGGTACATTTATGAAAGCCTTCAGCCCCACTCTGTCTACTTCAAGATGAAACTACATAGGTTCTACACTTCCTTGGGTCACCTCAAACTGATCTATGCTCTAGATAGAGCAGATTTTCCAAGCTGAGTGTCCAGGTGCAGCTTTATTTCCCAGAACTAGAGAAAGAGTAGAAAACAAGTATGGCAACAAAGTCAAACATGTATCCTTCTTGTGTAAGTGTTCCATCAGTGGTTTCTAGGTTGTTAAAAAAGCCCCATGACTCTCTGTTCCCTTTGGGATATAACTGCTGATTGGCACTTAAAGTCCTTAACATTATTCCCCTTCATGGATGATATGTTCCAGCTGAACTGGTTCATTTACTATTTACTGAACATGACAATCAATCTCCTCCCACTATGCCTTTGAAAAAGTTGTCTTGAGTGACTAGAATGGATTCTCTTCTCATTTTTACTCCTGGGAGTATTTAGCTTTCCTCAAAGTTCAGTTCAGAGGTCCCCCTCCCTTCCCCCAGAAGCTTTCTCATATCCCCATAAGTTGTTAGCATTGTCTTCCTCCTCAATTTGTCTTTTATTTACACATGTCTTTCCATGGGGATGCCAGCCCTGGGACAACCCCTTCTTGATTTAGTTGCCAATTAGCCTGGATTGTTTGGATTATAGACATGATATCAGACATTGGAGTGGTGCACAGGACTCAAAGGGAAAGGGAAAAGGCAGAGAAAGGGCAGCTAGAGATGACACACATCCACATCAGCTCTGCCGTTGTCAGGGTCAGACTTATGGCACCTTATGAATGTTAGCATCTGGAGTAATTGAGCAGTACCCCTTTACATAGCAGGGATAAATAGGAATTGGTATGAGCCAATCCATGGAGCAGAGTTCCAGAACCCTAGAGTGGCACTGCTGGGAAGGACCTCTGAAGCAAAAAATGTTTCTGTTCAGTTTCCCATGCAACTGAAATAGTGAAAATCACCCAGTTTCTATAGTGCCTTCCAGCCTCAGTGTAGATAACCCATTGCGGGTCCTTGATTTGGTCGAGCTTTTGCTTTCCTGGGACCTGATAGTTTTACTATAAGAAACCCAGCTTTGGGGTCATTTCTTGGTATCTGGGAGACTGAAGAAAGTAGAAATAAACTCCCACTTGAAAGAGGTGGAACAAACCAACCTGGGGCGGGGGGCAGTTCTTGGTACTTGAGAGACTAAAGAAAATAAATGGACTCCAACACGAAAAGGGATGATCCCTAAGTGTTATACCACGATTAACGCTGATTCCTAGATCAAAGGTTCTTAAGTTGGGCTCCATGAAGTTGTTGTTTTTTTAATATATAGTTTGATAATGTATCTAAATATAATTGATTCACTTTGTAATCCTGTGTGTTTTATTTTATTCATTTAAAAACATTATTCTGAAAAGGGAACCATAGCCTTTGACAGATGGCCAACACAAAAATAGTCAAGAACCTCTGTTCCAGACAAAGAACCTGGAATGAAACAGTGAGGGATGAAGCGCCAGATGATTGACTGTCACTTATTCCAAATCCTGAAGTCTCAGAAGAAAGTAGTTTTCTATAAAAGAAATATACAGGATACAATCATTACATGTGTTTACGTATTGTATTCTTTAGGAGAGGTAAAATTCTTGAGAACAAGGACTATTATTCTTCTTTGTATTCTACCACAATGACTTACACTTAGTAGGTCCTTAATAAATGCTTGATGGTTGAATTTTATTGAACTGAGCTGTAGTTAGGTTAAAGTCATAGCATTTTAGAGTTGGAGAAGACATTATAGGTCATGTTTGACTCATACCTGGAAAAAAAATCCCTGCTATGACTACCTTGACAAGAGGTCACTCAGCCTCTGTTTAAAGACCTCCAATTATGGAAGATAGCCACCACCCGTGAGGCAGGTCTTTCTACTTTGGGCTAATTCTAGTTGTTAGAAAGTTTTTCTTGACTTTAAGTCCAACTTTTCCTTATTGCAGCTTCCACTCTTGTTGCTCCTGATTCTGTCCTCTGGGGCCAAACAGAACTTGTTTCTGTTCCTTGAAATGCAGAAAGCCAGAACTGTGAACAATTCTGGTACAGAGGGGATATGCCATCTCTCATATTGATTATGAGGCATGATGGAGAAGTGGTAAAGAGTCAATCAAATTTAGAGCTAGCCTCTTTCTACAGTGGCATGGCAAACCCTGCTTCCTCCTCTGGAAGTTGCCAGGTCCCAGATTTAATATCCTCTCTGCTTATCTTCTTAATTGTCCCTTCCCCCAAACACAGGTATCTTATAAAAGGCCTCACACCTTCCCTACTGCTTTAAGCATAAGTAAAGTGTCTCACTTTTTTTTTGTGAAAATGTACCCAAGTCCCAAAACTATTGCTATGAACTAGGACAGAAGGTCAAATAGGAGGGGAAATAGAATTTTTCTCTTCCAGCATTTTAACCCTTATATTCATCTTTAACATAAGTTGGTTGAGCTTTTAGAACATGTATATCTTCATGTAGGACACTTGTCTTTGCTACCTATTGATAAAGATATTTTCCCCAGACCATACATTTTCTACATCCCTGGTATTTTGTCCCACTTGTGGGTTCAGAGAGCAATATCCAATCTTTCAATCAATATATATTCATTAAAGATCTACTAAGTGACCAACACGGTACAGATGCAATCAGGGATTCAAAAGGAAAGTGTAACACTTGCCACCCTGGCCCCTACTCCCTGAAAACCAAGTATAGAATATATATCATCCAATCTTCCAGGGATTTTCAGTACCCTTCAATGGGATTTAAGCAGAACTAGGCTTATGGAAAATGGCTGACGGTGCTCCCTCACGTATGGGTAGAGTCTTGACTTTTATCTTGTTGCTGGATGTCAATGACTGGAAGAAAAAGTGAGGCTGACAATTTGGTGCAACTTTGCCTCACTTAAATCCTCAAGATGTCATTGACCTTCTTCACAAAGAAGGACGAACGATTGTGAGGTGGACTTCTAAGCACTAGCAGTCAAATTAGCTTTTACAAAGAAATATTTACTTACAAATATACAACTTTGCTTCCCAATACTTGGGGCTTAATCCTCCTCCCCTAGCCACCTCAGTCTCAAGGAAGAGGAATAGGATTAAGTTCATAGTTTTGCTCAGTTTTTTAAATTACAATTCCAGAATCCAAGTCCTAGAACTCAAGTCCCAGCACCCAGGCTTCTCTGGGTCTGACTGACTGGTAGCAACAGCTCACCTGGAATCATGGCACCAAGGTCACCATAGCTCAAACTCCCAGCTCAAGTGAGAATCCTCAGTGGCACCTGAAACTGAGAAGGACAAATGAAATAGAATAGAGAACCTAGATCCCAGCTGGGATAAAAGAGAGAGAGGGATGGGAAGGTATCTTCCCCTTCCCATTCAGTTCACAGTGACTATGTTGTAGATAAATTGCATTCTTTACCCACCAAATGAAGCAGGAAAGAGAGTGACTATCTCAATCTAGCCAGTTTTAATATAACCAATCAAATTAAGTTACTCCAATTCACATGGTAGGAGGAACAATGGGAAGAGGAGTATTTCTATGTTAGGCAATGTGAGCATGTGCAGGGAAAGTCCCCTTATAGGAGAATAAGACATGTCTCTGCCCTGAAGGAGCTTGTATATAATCTAATTAGCAATAAACATATAATCTAATTACTTACATGAAATCAAGAAGCATTCAGCATATAATTATAAAGTACTACACTATTACAATGAAGTATAATTTGGAGTTCTATAGGAGCCCAGAGATGGGAGATATCACTTCAGACTGGAGAAAGAAGAAATTGAACTGAACCTTGGTAGATTTCTGTATAGCACTCTGCACAATTCCATATGAAATGCATTAAATCGATACTTTTTAGGATGGTAATGAAGAAGAAGGAACAACATAGTATGGTGATTAAACAGAATGCTATATTTGGGAGCAAGAAAACCTGAGTTTGAATCTGTTCTCAGATCCTGAAAGTTATATGACCTCAAGCAAGACACACAATCTCTGTGAGTGTCACTTCTCCCCATCTATAAAATAAGGATGGTGATAGCAACTGCCTCAGAGGAGTGTCACGAGGATTCAGAGAAATAATATGTATATTATTTCACTTGCAACCTCTATTAATGCACCATATAAATTAAAGAGGAGGAGAAGATGAAGATGAAGAAGAAGGAGGAAGAGAAGAAGATGAAGATGAAGAAGAAGGAGGAAGAGAAGAAGATGAAGAAGAAGGAGGAGGAGGAGGAAAGGAGGAGGAGGGAGGAAGAGGGAAGAGGGAGAAGGAAAAGAAAAAAGGAGGAAAAAGAGAAGAAGGAAGAAACAGAGAAGTCACCAATGATACTGGTAACAATGACCCAATTTACCAAGTTTTGGGACTGCCTTTCAAGAAGTTCAATGCCCACCTGGTTTCTCTTTTTATTTCAGAATGTAGTTCCCTGAAATGTGTCCTGCATTTTGAGTTTAGAGGGCTGGATTCTGCTCCACTGTGTGACTAGGAAGCAGTCATTTCATTGCTCTTGGTCTTGGGTTTCCTGTCAGTAAAATGGAAATAAAACTTCTGTTCTCTCCTTACCTCTAGGGAGGTATTTGTGAGGACTAATAAGACAACGTCTATAAAGTGCCTTAAGTACTTCGGGGAAAGATACTGGCGAAATACCAAACGGTAACAATAACACTGTCATCACTGTCCACATTATTCATGGACGGAGAGGGGGAAGCAGCTGCTGATGGTCTCCTTGCTCTGTGGGAAGAAGCTGTATTTCTTATTTCAAATCTATAACCAGTGTCAACTATGTTTGATGTAATAGGTCAACGCCAGTAAATATATTATATAGGAAGTGGGACATCCATCCGTAAGCCCTTAATGAAGCCTGAATTTGGATGCCTAACAAGAAGAGGAAATGTGCAAAATTTTCCTGTTTTTCATTAAACAATAAGAAATTAGTCTGTTTCTAATTATCTTATACTCAAAATGAAGACACTAGAGGGTTAACATTGCTTGGACATGTTCTTTTTTGTGCTGTGGGCTATTCTCCCTCCATTTCTAAAGAGATGTAAGTGGTCCCAGAATGCATTTCCAACCTTCTCCCTCTTTCCATTCTTCAACACTACTCTCATTTTAACTTATTGAATAGAAAGAGCCTCAGAAATCATCTGGTTCGTCCTATTGGTTTTACGGAGGAGAGAGTAACATGCCTAAAGCCATTGGTAGTAAATAGCAAAGTTGGGACTGGAACCCAGGGCTTCAAACCTTAAAGTCCAGTGTATATTTTACCATCTTTTCTCTCAATTTTCCATGCTTTTCAAACCATGCATCCCCAAATATTCAAATTGGTCAACAGGTTAATTATAGCAATGGTGGAGGGGAAAGGAGATGAGGAGAGAATGTGGTCAAGGTAAGAAGGGAAGTGGGATCATCCTTGTTGACCTTCATCTCAAGTCTTAATCCTAATGGAAATGTTAGTCTATTAAAATCTTATAAAAGACCTGTACAAGATCATAAAAGGGCAATGAATCTAAACCTGCACTGAAGATGGCAGGGAATAGACTGTAGTTCAAGACCTTGTAAAGTTATGGCATCTGCTCTGGGATACCCATCAGTAGCCAAATATAGTTAGGGATCCAGAGGAAACTTTTTCATCATTCCTCTCAATCAAAATTGGGTTGGCAGTATCTGATCCAATCTATACAGATTATTAGCAAATCCTCTGTGGTATAGTAGAACTGGGATTGGAAGTAAAAAAAAAATACATAGTAAAACAAAACAAAAATCCAAAACCTGGTTTCCAGTCCTAGTAGTTATATGACCCTGGGCAAATAATTTTATCTCTGTGTCACAGTTGCCTCATCTCTTAAGTAAAGGGTTTAAACTAAATTTTGTCAATCAGTGACCACTTCTAGCTCTGAATCTGACGATTTTCTAAGTGCTGTACAATACATCCTCCTTACTGAAAGGTTGCTCAGTGGGGATTGAGAATCAAAGAGGGAACAGATGTGCAAAATAGAGAACTAAGCAGCCAAGATAGTAGGGAATATATTTAGGCAACCGAGATTGATGTAACATCCTCTCAATGCACTTTCACTATCAATCTCCAGTCACTGATTGACTGTGAAAGCTGCCTTAAATTTATTGACTCTGAAGCCAGATCTGTGGGGCTCTTCCTGAGTGAAAGTGGCCTTTTTGGCCCATTTTCCTTCCCTAGCAGTCAATTTGATGGGGCACAGTTTGTGGCCAGAGTAAAGCAGTCAGCCTTGGCTTCAGAAAAGAATCATAAACCCTTCTGTGGCTCCACAATATCTGAACTAGGTACATTTTTAAAAGCCCTACTTGCTAGGTTCAGAGACAGTGACATCTTGTCAATTGGTTTTTTTCAAATTTCAAGTTGAAGTTTGATGTTGAATTAAAAATTTTGCCAGGGGCTGCCTGCAGGGCCCCTAGGCTATAACAGTGGCAGCATCTGCCAAGGGAGACCCGCAGGTCCTTTCCTGGACTGTGGCAATGTACAACTAGCATCTGAGCCCAGCAGAGGAAAGGGAAAACATGTGTGTGAAGAGAAATTTAAGTATTACTACTTTAAAAAAGGAACAACTTAAAACTCTGTCCATTTTATTTGGCTTTTAAGATGAATGCACTAGGGGCTTCCTATGTTAGGATGGGGAGAGGGCAGGGTGAGGAGAAAGCAAAGGCTTGTGGGAAAAATGTCAAAACTCATTAAATCTTATGTAGATACTTCAGTACCTAATGACAAGCAGAGTGGAGGGCTTACATACTCAGCAAGTGAACAGATTTTAAAAATTGTGCTAATGCTAATTCTTTACTCAGTATCAGGGTTGACCTTATACCTGGGAGTTAAACTTTTTGGGGGGGAAGTTCCAAGTGTGAGGGTGCCAAGTGGGGAAATGAGACAGATATAGGTGTAGACAAAGAGGGACGTGTTTCTAGTAGCTATCAAATTATACCCCATTTGCAGCTATCTCAGAAAAATGTTTTCTCTATCTTAGTAAAGTATAAGTTCCCTGAGGGCAAAAAATATATCTTAGCTATTTTCTGTATGCACTCTAACACTTTCCACAGTGCTTTGTACACAGTAGTTATTTAATGTTTGTAGAATTAAATGTCCCTTTAGGCTTATCTTTCTTCTGATGTCTAAATTCAACTGTGCATCCTCAACTTCAGGTCATTGCTTCTATTAAGAAATCATACATGTCATAACAGAGATCAATTGCCATGCTTCATATGTATGTGAGGTTGAGTGTGTCAATTACTCTGTGGGATTAAAGTATCTTCCTGTGGTGAGTTAAGATTGCTAAGAGCAGTTGACAGGAGCAGATGATTTTTTAAAAATATCCAACTCTTAATATTATGGACTTTTCTATTATAGAAGTGATTATGGTACAATGCCAAAGTGGTTTTTCTAAAAGGATTGAGTTAAAGCCTCAGTTTCCTTCAAGAAGTGTGGTTATTGGGTCAAGATCAAAAGACCTAGGAAACCATCCATTCTTCTACCTTCACGGAGGAACACATCTATTGTTGACTTGCTTTGATACTTAGATAGCTCTGTGATCTCCCAGGAATGCAGATCAAAACCCATCCATGCCTCAGTCTGTGCTACTCTTGTTATCTTGCTTTTTATTCTTCCAGAGCAGACTGCAAAATACTGGTACTACAGTATAGTGTTTCATAACCTATATTAGCAGGTATTTTTTCCTCATTGCTCATCCAAATATTTCATTGTCCTGTGTAAATCTATTTCATTTTGTTCCATTCTTGGCAGCATACCTTCTTTCCGGGGGCGTGCTGGAGTCAGCTTGAACCAGCTAATGAGAGCCACTTGTTAAATTTTCAGTATGAACATTTACACCTTAAAAATCAGCAAATATTAGAAATCAGGGTTTAAATTATTGCTTTGTTTACTCCATCTCTTGACTCTGAGCATTTTCACTAGTTGTTCCCCATGCATAGAGTGTTCCTTTTCATCTCTACCTCCTGGCTTCCTTCAGGTCAGCTAGGTGGTGCAGTGGATAGATAAAGCAGGAGTCAGGAGGACCTGAGTTCAAATCTCACCTCAGACACTTGACACTCACTAGCTGTGTGACCTTGAGCAAGTCACTTAACCCCAACTGCCTCATCCTGGGTCATCTCCAGTCATCCTGATGAATATCTGGTCACTGGATTCAGATAGCTCTGGAGGAGAAGTGAGGCTGGTGACCTGCACAGCCCTCCTTCACTCAAAACAAAGTCAAGTGCAAGTCATGTCATTATTTCTCTGATGGCATGGTCTTCTTCGGCAACGAAGGATGAACACACACAAAAAATTCCATCTTTTTTATAGGAAGTCTTTCCCAATCCCTCCTAATTCTAGTGCCTTCCCTAAGGTGTTGATTATCTCTAGGTTATCCTCTAAATAACTTGTTTGTACATTGTTGTATGCATGTTGTCTTCCCCTAGATTGTGAGCTCCTCAAGGGTCTTTTGTCTTTCTTTGTATCCCCAGCATCTAGCACAGTACCTGGCACACAGTAGGCACTTAATAAATGCTTACTGACTATGTCTAATATTAACAGGGCCCTCACTGCTATGCTGTAATCCTTTTCCTGTCTTAATTGACTCTATCCCGATACCCATAGCGGCTGTTTCAAATCTACTCTTCCTTCCTCAAGCCACCTCCACAATCCCCATCATCCTCAGAAAATATTTTAGATTTCCAGTTTTGTGTACAATTATTTTTCCTATTCTGTTTTTGTTTTATTTCTTAAGTTCAGAATAAAATAAATAAATTTTTTTAAAAAATCTCTTACTGAGAAAATAGAAATCAACCATTATGAACTCAATCTCCTCTTCTATATCTCACACCTTCATAAGATCCTCCCCTATTCTCTCTTTTTTTGCGCCAGTTTGAGGAAGAGGTGGATTTTCTCTGTGCCAAAACTAATCTGTATACTTGTGCTGTTAACCCCAGCCCCTCCTATCCCCTATAGTCTCTCAAATATCCACATTCCCCTCTAATCTTCAGTCTTTCTCTATCTACTGACTTCTTCCTTAAGCATCGAGAATTCTTTGTGGATAGGCTGCTAGACCTGGAGTCAGGAAGACCTGAAATCAAATCCTGCTTCAGATGCTTATGTAATTTCATGACCTTGAGAAAATCTCTTACCCTTTCTTAGCCTTAATTTCATAATTTAAAAGGGGAAAATAATAGCATCTACATACTAGGGCTGTTGGGCAGATCCAATGAAACCATATATGTAAAGCACTTTGCACACTTTAAAGTACTATATAAATATTAACTACTCCCTGTTGCTTACAAGCATGCCCCCACCCTTAATAAACCCTTATTTGACTTACCATCCCCTCAAGTCACTGTGCAGTATTTCTTCTCTGCTTGACAGGCAAATTCCTAGGAAAAGTCATCTATACTTGTTCATATTTCCTCACCTCCCTTTTATTCTTATTTCCTTGTTATCTGATTTCTGGCACTGCCACAGGACTGAAATTCTTCTCTCCTAGGTTAGCTATGATCTCAATGACTATGTCTTATGGCCTTTTGGGGGGTCAGTTTTCATCCTTTTGAATCATTTGATGCTATTTCTCAGACACTCTGCTTTCTGTTCTTTTCATGACATACTCTCTTCCTGCTTCTTTTTCTCCCTGTTCAACCACTAGACATCTCCACCTAGAAGGCCCACAAGTAATTCAAATACATGTCCCAAATGGAACTCACTTTTTCCCCAAGCCCACCCAATATTCTTCCTACCTTCATGCCTTCACTACCATCTTCCTAGTGCCCAGGTTTGTCATTTCAATCAATATTATTATTCTTGCCCCATCACTTTCCCTCAACCTCCATATCCAATCAGTTGTCAAGTCTTGTAAATGATACCCCTACATCTGTTATATCATTCCCTTCTCTCCACTTAACATCACCACCACTCCAGTTAAGGTCCTTATCACCACTCACCTGAACTGTGAGCCTTCTAACTCATCTCTTCTTCTAATTGATGCCCTTGTTCTCTCCCTTTTCCTCTCCTTTAATCCATCTTCAACATAGCTGTCAAATTGATGTCCTTAAAATATAGGTCTGATCATGTCACTCCACTGCTCATAAATCTTCAGTAGCTCCCTGTTACCGCAGAGATCAAATATCAACTCCTCTGACATTATCTCCTACTAGTCTGATAATATGTTATTCTCTTTCATTCTCTGTGTTCTAGTTAAACTTCCCCCACTTGTAAGCTATACTGTGGTGTGCTAGAGTCAGCTTGAACTGGCTCTCCCAAGCCAATTATTAAATTTTCAGTAAGAGCACTTACACCTTGGAAATTGGCAACTACTACAAATTGGGGCTTGATTTATTATTGTTTTGTTGATTGCCTAGGCTCAAGAAAGTGATGGATTAAATTTTAAAGTATGTCATGAATTTTTGGAGAGCCAGATGTTCAACATTTACCAGCATGCACTTGTATGAAACATCTCATCTTTCATTTCAGTCCTTTTGTCCAGGCCTGGAATGCTCTCCATCTGTACCCTTGGGAACCCCCTCCCTCCCTTTGAAGTTCAATTCAGGTGCCCTTCTCTCCTATATAGGTGCTTTTATTAAAACCTATTTTGTAGTGTTCTCTTAACTTCAAAATTATCACTGCGTTCAAGGTATTTCAGTGGCCACCTAGTCCAACCCATATCCCAAAAAGAATCCATACTACAATATGTATAAATTGTCTACTAGAGTTTTATATTTGATGTATGTTTTATATTTATTAATCTGTGTAGGTGTTGTATCTTTCTAGTAGAATGTAAGGTCCTTTAGGGCAGAGACTACTTTGGATTCTCTTCATATACTTTGGGCCATCTAGGCGGTATGATGCATAGAGTGTCAGGCCTGGAGTCTGGAAGAGTTCAACTCTCCAAGAGTTCAAATCCAGCCTCAGATACTTACTAACTGTGTGACACTGGACAAGTCACTTGTTCCTGTTTTCCTCAGTTTCCTCATCTGTAAAATGAGCTGGAAAAGGAAGTGGCAAACTACTCCAATATCTTTGCCAAGAAAACCCCAAATGGGGTCACAATTGAATAAGCAATTACACTCCTAAAACCTGCTTAGCACAATACCTGACACATAGTAGGCATTTAATAAATTTTGTTGTTCAGTTATTTTTAATTGTGTCTCACTTCATGACCCTATTTAAGGTTTTCTTGGCAAAGACACTAAATGATCTACCATTTCCTTCAATTTAAGATGAAGAAACTGAGGCAAACAGGGTTAAGTGACTTACCCAGAGTCACACAGCCACTAAGTGTCTGCAACTGGATTTGAACTCAGGAAGATGAGTCATCCTGACTCCAAGCCCAGTATTCTATACATTATGTCACCTAGATACTCATTTTAAAAAAGATTATCAAATTAAATTGAATGATCTTACAGATTGTATTTATATTTATAAAACGGAGAATTGAAGAAATTATACCGATAAATCAAATGTTAAACATTTCAAAGAGGCTATAAAAATTTACCACAATTCTAATTTAAAACATTTAAGACACACTTTCTAATATTGCCACAATCATTAAGAATGTCCTTAGCTACACTTGACTAATTCATATCACCATATATGGATAAACTATATACCAGGGTATTACAAGGCTTCTAACATTCCTTCCTTCTGTAAACCTATCATCCTATGAATCTGAATACTATATTCCAGTAAAGAATTATCAATTAAAGCAATCAAAAAGTCTCTAAAGAAACTTTACACAGAGGTATTTTGAACAGTTTTAGCACCTGAAGCTAGCATCACAGAATCTGGCTAAAGAAAAGCAACACAAAACACTCTTACAAATCAACTTTATAAAACCAATTTAGTTGGCATGGGGGTGGGCATGGGAGGAAGACCTTGGGACATAAGATATCTGGAGATAAAGACAATGAGACACAGCCCATAGCAAGGGGTTGTCAGAGACCCTTGTGCCTTGGACCTACTGGGTGGAGGATCTCAAACACCAGGAAGAGGCTTCTGGGGAAGCAATCTCCCATTTTAATTAATTGTTGTTGCTAATTAAATGATAAGCACTGTAGTTCTCTATTGCTGAAGTAGTGTAAATGCTATTAGTAACCTTGGAAAAACAGTCGGGGAGAATGGTACCATACAAAGCATGATAGCTTTGGAGTCCAAGGACCTAAGTTTAAACTTTGGCTCTGCCTCTTCCTCCATGTGTGATCTAGCACTCTGGGCCCCACTTTCCTCATCTATGAAAAGAGGGGCTGTTCCTAAATGGTCTCTGAGGTCCTTTCCAGCTCTGGATCTATGATCCCTAGTTATGACTCTGGGATAATGAGACTTTCATCGGTGGCCAAGAAACTGCCACATGAACAGTGACCACACCCTGGTAAAACTGCCTTGGCAGATGTGATAGGTTATAGACCTTGGGAAACTCCTTGAACTCTGCTTGAATCTTTCCACATCATCTGGCCTTTTATATCAATCTGTTGCCCTTAACATAGCCTGACCCTTCATTGTCTGTTGCCTCCTGATTGCCTCAGGTTGATTTCCATCCCTGATTACTTCCCACCCAAGCCCTCTATTGTCTGACACTTCCCAGCTACATCCAGCTATTTCCCACCCTTGATGACATCACCAGTTACCTCGGTCCCATCAAGATCCTCCTTAGATCCCCTCCTCCCAGACTACTGCGGCACCCCCAGATCCCTTCCATAGTCTTTCTATATATAAATTCCATCTCTCCTTCATGAAGGCACTCAGATTCAATTCAGCTCTGATTCTGTATAGTTGCGATTCTATCTGGACTGCATGTCAATACAAGTGTCACAAATGGTTAGGCTTCTTAAGAGTCAACCCAATATTACCCAAAGTTAATAAACTTTGTTTTACTTTGGCTGAAAGAAGGTTTGAGTTGAATTCATTCAGCAAGACACAGGGTGTCCATATTTTGGGGTCCCACATACTATAGACCTCAACATATGGTTCCCTAACCTCATCAGATGGACTAAACAGTTTGAGGGTAGCCAATGGGTTTCACATCCATTCATGAGTAGGAGTGGTGTCTATCCCAAATATATGAAGACTTCCCCCAGCAGAATGGGCAGATGGGAACAATTTGTTTCAACATCCATGAAGGCTGCTGAAGTAGGCATTAGGGTGTGCTTAGAGCTTAGACACTGAAAAAGCCAAGGCTATCCACTGCATTCTGGGCCATCTGCCATTCACCCTGACTTTTGTCCTGTTACAGGATTTCAATGACTCTAGAAGAGAGATTAAGGCTGATGACCCTGTGCAATTCTGCCTCACCTAAATCCAATTCAATTATGACTCAAGACATCACCCTGTGATGTCATTGGTCTCTGAAAATAAAGGATGAACCACAACAACTAACTTGTAGAAAGGAGTTCCTTTAAATTGAAGGCAGATGGGGAAGTCGGGTAAAGCATTATCGCCCCCCCACCCACACACACACCTCTCCTTGACCTGAGTTATGAGATCATATCAGCAAGCACCCAGCATACACAGAAGAGCCTGCTGCACAAGTTCTTAGATCTGTTTTTCTAAAAGGAAAACAACTTTTGAGGGGTCAACAAACACTTTAATTATATTCAGAGAATAATTACAAAAGAAAACACAAGCAGAGGAAATAAAGACCAATAAACAGGGCTTCTAACTGTCTGACCATAAGCAATACATATATTACAAATCAACAGACAGATCCAACAGTCTAACTATAACGTATATAGCTACCAGAGAGAGAAGCACCAACATCTAGGTTTTCAAAGGGGAAGGGGGGGACATGGTCTCATCTGGCATATAAACTTTCTTCCAAGCCCCCAAAGCCAAACCTCACCTCAGAGAATATATATATATATATATATATATATACTTTTCAGAGCCAGAGGGCATCATGACCCTCCTGACCCAGTGCCTCATTAAGCAATTAATAAAAGGTGCGGCCCTTCCTGTAAAACAAGCCTCCCCTAATCTAAGGCCTTTTAATGAGGGAGAAAGAGCTTTCATCCACATAAATCTCATTAACATTACAGGGCCACTTCTCTAAAAGGTGACCTTGAGGGAGGTCAAATTTCAACAACCCACCTGAAAGAACTTTGGCCTGTAAGACTGGAGAATTGGGTTCCAGACCCTGCTCTGACTAATTCTAGGCCCCCTTTCCTTCCTCCGTAAAAACAGAGTTAAACAAGGAGGTCTCTAAGGTTCCCTAAAAATCTGACAGCTACTGGGTTAGAGTCAGGAAAATCTGAGTTCAAATTTGGCCCTGGACACTTATTAACTGTGAGATCCACAGCCTGTTTACTTCAGTTAAGACCCGAATGAACTTTCTGTTCGGACTTTGGACAAGTAACTTCCCTCTCTGGGCCTCCTTTACAAAACTAATGAATTGGTCATTGATGAACCCTAAGTTGTCTGTCAGTTTTAAGATAATATTTGAGGAGATGAGGGAGAGCTGACTTCAAGGCCTCTTTCAGCTCTTTCTCCCAAAGTGAGAGTATCTGTTACTGTAAAAGTAACCATTCCATCCCACCTCATCTCCAAGTAATTGGACTTGTAGGACCCTAGCATAAGTAAACAACTAATACTTCTTGATGATTAGGTGCTAAGGTCCTTGAGTCCAAATCTGGCCTGACATTTAATAACTATGACCCTTGGCAAGTCACTTAACTTCTGTCTGCCACAGTTTCCTCATATGTAAAATAGGGATTAGAATAGCATTTAACTCCATGGGTGGTTGTGTGGATAAAATGAGATATTTATAAAGTACTTTGTAAATCATGATGCCTTATATCAGGAGTGGGGAATCTGCAGCCCCAAGGCCACATGTGGCTCTCCAGGTCCTCAAGTGCAGTCCTTGGAATCTAAACTTTACAGAACAAATCCTTTTATTAAGGAGATTTGTTCTTTGAAGTTTGGATTCAGTCAAAGGGCCGCACTTGAGGACCTGGAGACCAAAGGTTCGCCATCCCTGCCCCATATAAATGCTAGATATAATTATTCCTATTGTTGGTAAGGAGTGGATACCCTCTCTAGCAGTGGCCTTGTGGTGTCGTGAGCTCTCTGACATCTCAAGATGTTTCATCCTCTATTGAGGGGGTCTTTCCTGCTGCTTGGCATTGATATGACCTTGGTGCAAAAATTCCTAATCTTCATCCCTCCAATCAATCCTCTTCTTTTATTGTAATTAGGGAAACAGGGAAAAGGTCTCAAATGAAAAAATGCTCCAAATCTGCTATTAATAAGAAAACTACATAATAAAAAAAAAATTTGAGATTGTACCTCATACCCATCAAATTCAGAAAGACTGATGAAAAAGAAAAACAATCATTAGAGGGACTTTGTGGGAGGATAGGTATACTAATGACTTATTTATAAGGTTGTGAATTGGTCCAAAACCTCTGAAAAGCAGTTTAGAACTAGATACTCCCTCCCCGCTACAAATCCCTACCCTGGGCAAATCCTTTGATCCAGAAATATCACTACCAAGAATATACCCTGAAGAGATTCTTAACCTGAATTCCATGAACTTCTTTTTAAAATCCTAGGCATTTTATTTTATTTTAGATTGCCTTGAGGGCAGAGATTATCTTTCTTTTTATTAATTTTATGTCCAGTGCCTAGCATAGTGCTGTAATGGCAAGTGAAGTAGGATCTTTTGCTGTTTTTATTTTAGTATAATCAAGCACCTCTGATTGAATCTTGCCTTTATCAACCAAGAGTCTTTACAAGGAGTAAAGTACAGAAACAGTATATGTATTTGTATTGTTAATTATTTTAATGATTAAAGATCTTCCCCAACCCATTAATGGGCCTGGGAAGATTTGTAGGAAGGTCCTTTTGTTAATGAGGAAGGGATTCTCAAGGAATGTGATGCCCTTTGGCTCTAAAAATATATATAAATACTCTGAGGTGAGGTTTTCCTTTGGGGCTTACTCTTTGGAAGTGTCTGTTTGGCCAGATGAGACTCTGGGTAGCTGTTAAGGAGCCCCCCAGCCTGTGAAAACCCAGGTGTTGGTGCTTCTCTCTCTGATAACTATGTATATAATGGTCAGAGAGTTGGATCTGTCTTTTGGTTTATGATATTTGTACTGCTTATGTCAGACAGTTGGAAACCATGTCCGTTGATTCATATTTCTATTTTCTCTGAAGTTCATGGTGCTGACTTTTTCCCCTGAACTAAGTGAATGAAACATGTGCTTGATTAAAGGAGATTGTTAAGCCCTTAAAAGTTGCCTTTCCTTTTGGAAAAGCAAATCAAAGAGCCTGTGATAGCAGACCCCCCTGTGTATATTGGGGTGCTTACTATTATAAGTGCCTAGCACATAATAAGTGCTTAATAAATATTTATTGGATTTTATGCATTTTAAAATAATATCCTAACAAATGGTCCAAGACTTGCCAAAGGAGTCTATAACAAGAAAAAAAATTTAGAACCCTTACTCTAAAGCCATTAAGGAGAAGGAAAGAACTTCTCTGTACTAAAAAAAAAAGTATTTACAGTGTACTTTTTATTGTAGTAAAGAACTGGATACAAAATTGGTGCCCATCAATTGGATAGAATAGAATATTGTTGCATTATGAGAAGTGAAAAAAAGATAGATTCAAATATCTCAGGGAAGACTTACTGGATTATTTATTGCTAAATGAAGTGAGTTGAACCAAGAGAACAACTTATTGGAAAAAAAAAACCATGATAGACTTAGAACTTTGATCAGTGCCATGACCCATCATGATTCCAGAAGACTGCCACTGAAGTATGTATACCTCCCTCTTCCTGGTAGAGAGTGATAGACCATAGAGGCAGAACGAGACATATATTTTCAGATCCGACCTATTTTATAATTTGTTTTTGCTTGATTATACTCATTTGTTAAAATGAAGGGCTTCTGGTTGGGTGAGAGAGGAGAGGATTTTGGGAAAGAGTGGAGGAGAATTGAAGTACTGCAAAAAGAAATGAGCACAATATGTTTAAAATATACACAATGGAACAGATGGAGGCTGCTAAAGGAAAGCAGATTAACAAGGCATTGGGAAATAGGAGCAGTTGATAGGATGCTGGGCCTGGTATGAGGAAGACTCTTATTCTGTTATTGAACTCTAGTTCAAATCTGGCCTCAGACACTTACTAGCTGTGTGACCCTGGGCAAGCCACTTAACTCTGTTAGCCTCAGTTTTTTCATCTGTAAAATGAGCTAGAGAAGGAAATGGCCAAGAAACCCCAAATGGGGTCTCAAGTTGGACATGATTGAAGAAGTGGATACTATCATGTTAAATTTAAAATACACTTTTTTTTAAAAGCCAGGCTGTACATAATATTCACAGTTTCATTCATTATCCTCATTTTCCATTCTTTCTATATGAAGATACTCATCTTTGTAGATGTTCTTCAAGATCATAATTTTTTTAAAAGGAAAAAAATGCCACTAGAGAAACAGCATTTAGGCTATGGGGTCAAGAAGGCAGGGATAGAGACCCTAAAAAGGGCACCTGCCTCTTTTCTACTCTGAGGCTGTCTGATGTAGACAGGATATAAAGCAAGGAGCTCCAGAGCCTTTGAATTCTTTTTCCTAAACTGGCCTTTAGGTAGTGGCTGGGGAGATGATTGCAATGACAGGTGGGAGAGCTAGAAAGCCTGTGAGCCTTTTTTGTAGAGAGGGAATGTTGCTCTAGGCTGTCAGTCATTGCCAAATGACTTTCCCTTTGTATTTGTGTCTTCTTATGTTACATATGTCCCTGGGGAGATCTTGTGAACAGGTCTTTTCAGCAAGGTGCATCTTAAGGTCAGTGACAATGACTTCCTTGACAACCCCTTGTGAGTCAGGCCCCATTCTCCAGGGAGGAGCTGCATTGAAGGTTGTAGCCTGTGTCTATCAGAGATCACAAGGCACTGGCATAGTGAAGAGAACATTGAACTTGGAGTTACAGGATTTGAGTTTGAATCCTACAGCTCTGCCATTTATTTCTTGTGTGATCTTGGGCAAGTCACTTTTAACTTCTCTGGGTCTATTCCTTCTTCTATAAAACGAGAGGGTTAGATTAGATGACCTCTAAGTTTCCTTGCGGACATTTAGGTGGCACCATAGTGCACAGAGCAGGCCTGGAGTCAGACAGATTCATCTTCCTGAGTTCAAATCTAGCCTCTGACAGTTGCCAGCTCTGTGACCCTGGGCAAGTCACAACCCTGTTTGCCTCAGTTTTTCTCTTCTGTAAAATGATCTAGAGAAGGATATGGCAAACCACTCCCAATATCTTTGCCAAGAAAACTCCAAATGAAGTCTTGAAGAGTCAGACATGACCAAGCAGCAAGTTCTCTTGCGATTCTAAATTTATGTTCTATGACCTTCCTTGCCCTAGGCCACAAACACAAATCTATCTAGTCCTTCTGAGAAATCTCTGAGACTTTAAAGGCAGGGGCTTTCATTTATAATTTCTTTGTATCTCCTGTGCCTGACACAGATTAGATGATAATTGCTTATTCAATTGATTGATTGTCTGACAAATTATTTAGAACATCAAATGCAGAGCTTTGCTCTAGTTTATTTGATCAACATAGATTATAAGATCATAGGTGAGAGCTGGAGAAGATCTTGAGTATCATTGAATCCAATCATTTCATTTTATAGATAAGGTAACAGAGGAACAGAGAAGGTAAAGGATTTGCCAAAGATCACAGAGCAAATAAATGTCTGAAACAAGACCAGAGAAGGAAACTGGAAAATTTAGACAATATTCTTCCACTCCTGATATTCTTGGCCTGAACATTCTGTTTGACTTTCTTTACTAATCATCTGATGAACCAGAGAGCTATCAAATGTAAGAAAAAAGCAGAAACTATCCTGAATTTGGAGTTGGAAACCCTGTCTTAGAGTTCTAGCTAAAGTATTGTATACTAATGGGTAAGTCACATTCTTTCAGAATCTTCCTTGTAAAATGAATGGTTTGTGTTACAAGGAAGAGTTCAGATGAGGACAGAAGACATTCAAGGGGAAATTAGTGTGGCATAAAAATAAAACATACCAATAAAATTTTAAAAGAATAAAATGACAAGTTATTCAAGATGACCTCTAAGGTCCTTCTTGTCTCTGACATTCTGTGAGTCCATAAAACCATCATTTTCCTTTCTGCTGTGCAGACACAGACTAAGGATCATAATGGCAAAATTGCCCTGGTGGCTAAATAATGTTCATGCTTTGGTATAATCCCAGGCTATGATGTCTATTATGCATATCAATATGCATAATATATTAGGTGATAAACATACTAATTTATTTTTTAAACTATCATGTAGAAATGGATTCTAAGTATTCTTTTTAAATACTATTTTATTAATATGTTTTGTTTTTACATTGCCTTACTATACTTTCCCTTTTTACTAAATTCTTATTATGCCATTATTATATTTCTGATATATTACTTCTGAATACATCCTTCCTACCTGCCATCAAGTCATTCCTTATAACAAAGATGTCAAAAGAAAGAGAAAAAAAATCAGGTTATCAAAACCAACCAGCACATCAATGTGTCCAATAGTATACACATGCACCATTCCACATCCATAATATCCCATCTCTGCAGAGAAGGGAGACTGTTTTCTCAGTTCTTCTCTAGAAACAAGTTTAATTATTATGATTACACAGCATTAAGTTTCATTTGTGTGTGTGTATTTTATATATACATACATATATATATGTATGTATGTATATATATATATAAAATGCCTAATGGTGGAATCCCTGGGTCAAAGACTAGTTAGAGCATTTTAGTTACTTTTAAAAGTATTATTGCAATTGTCTTCCATATTTACTGCATCAATTTACATCTTCTCAGACAGGGTATTCTTGTGGCTGTCCTGTCAACATTCGTCATTTCCATCTTTTGTCATTTTTGCTAGATGTGAAGTAAAAAACTTCAGAATTGTCTTGCATTTCTCTTATTATTTGATATTTGAGTATTCTTGAACAAAAAAAAATATTATGGATAAAGTTTGAAGCAACTCTCCCTCATCTGACCTCTTACTTTCTGCAATAGATAGGTTTCTTAGAAAGTTACATGTATCTTGGGGGTGTGAGGGGTAATGTAATCTTATTTACCATTAACTTCTCATTTTGGAACTATTTTAAATTCATTTCTTATTTATATTTAATGGACATTGGCTCCTAACACTTTAGCTTTATACTTCCATATTCTTAATATCTCTTGTCAAGTAGTTAATGATCTGTGTCCAACACTGAAATGCACTAAGGGAGTTGTTTGAAAATGTTATTATTTTAAGAGAATCCTTCTGTAACATCAAGAATTATTTTATAATAATTACCACTTTCTCAGTCTTTCTGTGAGTTGCTATTTCTGTACTGTAATTTGATTAATATTGGGCCTTCAGCTTCCCCATCTGCAAAAAGAGGGCATAGGACTAGATAATTTCTTAGGCTTTTAATGTTTCTTTCAACTCAAACATTCTATGTTTACCTGTGTACTTAGTCTGGCTTTGCATGATATTAGAAAGCCTTAGTATGAATATTAGCAAGTATTAAATCTTAGTATTAAATATGTGGGAAATTATCTTAGTTTGGATCTGGGTCACATCAACTGGCCTAGGACCACAAAATAGTCCTTCAAGAGACTTTGGATCAAATTCATTAGTAGTACCCACTTGAGAAGAACAGCGATAGGGACAAGGTGCAGGGTTTTCTTTCCCCATCTCTCAGGATTTGTTGATCCAATGAGAAGAGGAAATATCTAGAGACATAATGTTAGCTACTTGTTGGAAAGCCAGTCAGCAAATCACAGAGGAAAAGGGTACGAAGGGGAAAAAAAAAAAAACCAATGTGGGAGTGGCAACAGGTGAAACGAGATCAATTTTACATATTTGGGGGACTTAAAAAATAAATTTCTCAGTTGCTGTAAGAATAAAGTGAGAACATTTCAATATTTTGAAATGCTACTGTAATAATAACTGGCACGTAGAATTCACTAACCTTTTCAAAGAACTTTAAGTTACTCTTCAACTTATTCGAGTCTCACAAAAACCCTAGGGAGGTACTCCAGGTGCTATTATCTTCATTTTACAAGTGAGAAAAGTGAGTTTCAGACATTAAGTGACTTGTTCAGGGACACATAACCAGTAGCTTTCATTATCACAGTCAAGATTTGAGTTCAGCCTTCCTATAACTCTCCTCAACTAACTACATCAGATTGCTTCCAAGACATTGATAAGGAGCTATTTTTTTCATTCAATAAATATTTCTTAAGTACCTACTGTGTGCTAGGCGCTTGCTAAGCCCAAGCAGTAC
Organism: Potorous gilbertii; assembly: GCA_028658325.1. Taxonomy (NCBI): domain Eukaryota; kingdom Metazoa; phylum Chordata; class Mammalia; order Diprotodontia; family Potoroidae; genus Potorous; species Potorous gilbertii. Next base: position 390,246,198 of record CM053769.1, read on the forward strand.
TTAAAAATGTAAAAGACATTCCCGCTCTTTAGGGGCTCACAGCCTAACAATATGCAAACAACTATGTACAAATAAGCTATAGATGGGAGAAATTAGAAATAACAGGGGGAAGGCACTAGAATTAAGAGACAACGGGGAAAACTTCCTGCAGAAGATTAGATTTTAGCTGGGGCTTGAAGGAATAAGCCTGGGAAGCCAGGCTGGGAGGGGCAGGGTCAGAGCAGAAGGAAGAGCTGCCTGCCTCGTCTCTGGATACGTTCAACCAAAAAGTCCTTCCAAAGCACTGATGCCCGCCCTGCCCACTCCAAGCACCGCGGTAGTGATGAGCTGCTAGCAGCGCTAACCTCTCCAGCCGAGGCAGGAGAGGATGGGAAGCGGCAGCATTTAGCTTTTGTGACTGAATTGCGGGGGCTTTGGAAAACTTCCACCCACTTGAAAAACGGTCGCCCATCTGACATTAATAGAAAAAGACCATTAAAAAGCTTTATGATATTCCGTTCTTCTAGTTCTGGTCCCTCTCTCCCTTTGTTGCTGCTGGCATTCCATGAATTATTGATGTGCCTAGGTGCTGCTGTTCCCCCATTTCCTCTGTAGTGCCGGTTCTTATGCCTGCATTGCATCCTCCCTCTGAGCGAAGGACCGCACGGCACAGACCCCACATCAGTGTAATTAGCGCTTTTCACACAGCCGGCATGTCAGGACTATTTCCACTCACTGACATGCTTCTGCCAGCCCCTGTCACTCAGTCAGAAAGTTAGCTGGGCAGCTGCAGCGCCAGCAGCCGCGCAGGGGTTCTGGAACTGGGCGAGAGAGACCCTGCAGGTAGAGAGACTCGTGCCATCCTCCCTCGCCACCAGGCTGCTCCAGGGTTCAGGATCCACCTCAGTCCTCGAATGAGGAGGGGGATGGATGCCTGCTGCTTGACTGACTTCGAAAGGAGGTGAAGAAAGGGGTGAGTGCAGGGGGAAAGGAACCGGAAGGAATGTAAGATGCCAGAGCTGGGAGGAACGTCGATCAGAGGACTTGTTACTTAAAATGCTTGCCACTCGAGTAACTTTGAACTTACTTAATTTTTGCGAGCCTCCATTTCCTTATATATAAAATGAAAGCAGTGCCTGAGGTCCCTTAGAGCCCTAAATGTATGATCTCTAACTTACCATATCATCCAGGCCAGAAATTCCTAACTTGGGGTCCATGGTTCCCTGAAGGTTCTGTGGATTTCAGGGTCTTCCCAAGCTCAAATGGGAAAAATTACGTCTTTATTTTCACTAACCTCTAACTGAAATTTGGCATTTCTGTCCATTAGGATTGTAGATCACAAAACACTATTCTGAATGGGGATCTATAGGTTTCTCCAGACTACCAAAGGCACACATGACAACAAAAAGGAATAAAAACCTAGGGCAGCTGAGTCAGGAGCACTTGAGCTCAAATCTGATCTCAGACACTTAATTATGTGACCTTAGGCAAATCACTTATCCCCATTGCCTCTTCAAAAAAGAAAATAAAAATTTCCCATTTAGGAGGGTTCTTCAGAAGAAGAAACTGAGACCCAGAGAAGCACACCAGCATTTATATTAAGCATCCACTATGCTTAAGCACTCACTGTGCAGACTTACTCAAAGACATGGCTAGCCAGGATTAGAACCCTGAGGTCCAGGACTCTATAACTTCCCACTCTCCTCTTGTCCCTCCACTCACTAACTTCTGAAAACATTACTTCACTGCCACTCTCCACCTAGCGTAGACATTCACCCAAGTCCTACATTTTGGTCTTCAGAGTAATAAAGAGGAAGGAAGAACAAAGAAAAGGAAAGCAAAGGGAACCAAAAAGAGTGCCCAAATTTTCCCACCCTTTCTTTGTCAAGCACAGGTTGGTGAGAAACTGTTAATTAACCATGACCATAGCATCTCAGAGTCAGAAGCATGCCTGGGGCCACCCAGTCCATCCTTCCAAGAAGGAATACCTTCTACCGCATCCCCAAGAAGTGGTCAGCCAACATTCAAAGAACTCTCATGATGGGTAAATACCCTCCCTCTTAGGCATTCCTCTTCTGGACAGCTCCAGCTGATAGGAGTATCTGTTTCTAGGACACTATTCTCCCACATCTTACAAAGTTGGCTAATAGATACACAAGATATACATGCCAGTTGGTAATAAAGAGAGGTTAATGGCCTAAGGGCTAATGTCTCTGCCTTTTGTCAGTGTGATTCAGAGAAGGAACTCATTCTGGCTCCTTTGGACTCCTCCAAGTGCTCTATCTAAACCCTTTCCTGATGGTTATGAGATGCATATTCTTTACCTAAGAGACCCATTAATGCTCCTGTCTCTGGGGTTAATATTTAATTAGGTAGTTTTTTAAAATGCATACTATTTGCTTGGGAGATTGCCACATGGCTCAGGTCCCTTTTTTTCTGGAATGTCTAGTTACAGGCAGAGCTCTAAACCATGGCAATTCTTTCCTGCTCTTTCATCTGTGGTCTGGTCAATTCAATCCAACCAATAGTAAGTATTAGGCACCTACAATGAGCAAGACACTATGCTAGGTACCAGAGATGTAAATCAACAAGCATTAATAGGTATCTATCACATTACAGTGCTGGACACTGGTGACTCAAAGACGAAAATGAAATGAAGGAATCCCGGCCATCAAGGAGCACAGTCCTTGTCCTTCAACCTATTTATACACCAGAATTAGAGAGTACCCTGGGCAGAACCCATTCCAGTGACCAGGTGGTCTCTGGGTTTTCTAGCCTAGATTCTACTAACAAAGTAGGCTGAGTTGTATTGTTTTGTGCTGAAATACCCTGTACCAATGGCCCAGTTGTGCCTTCAGCAGTCATGTATCAGGAGTGAGTGTGGTATAGTGGACAGAGTACTGACTTTGGCATCAGGGGACCTGGGTTCAAATCTCCATCTAATGCTTACTACCTGTGCAAACCTTGGACAAATCATTTAACCTCAATGGGCCTCAGTTTCCTCATCTGTAAAATGAGGACTCTAAGGCCCCTTCTGGCTCTGGATTTAGATCTTATTTCTGAAGAGGATGCTCTTCTACTTTTATCCCACACCCCAATATTCAGGCCTCTTATGCCAGGGTATGGGAACACTTTCTATAATGTCTTCAACTGAACAACTGACATTTGAATTTTAATCCAGGTACACATGGAAAAACTACCTTGAAACACTTCACATACTGTTAGAAACAGTGGGTATACTGGTCCATTATGCTGAACTGCTTTTCTCTTTCTTTTATAGGTTTTTGGTTGTTTTTTTTTTTACAAGGGATGGCTTGATGGGCAGGGACATATTTGGAAACGTAAATAATATGAAACCAAAAGAGAGCAATAAAAGGTTTAAACTGCTCCACAATGGCTAATCACAGTTATTTTGTTATTCCATGTCAGAGATGGGGAATCTCTAGGATCCATCCCAGCTCTAATCCCAAACCAATAATGCTGCTAGAAGAAATCATGTGACTGTAACAAATAGGCTGAGCTCTAACTAACAATTCTGACCCTCAGATTAAATGATCACTAACACACTTTCTAGCTTTCAATCTGTGATCCTCTGACTATTGATACTGGAAGGAACCTTAGAAATTATCTTAACCTAGTCCACTTATTTATTATATTAATTTTTTACTATATTTTATACTATTATAAAATTAAAGAACAAATCATTTGAAGAAACTGAGTATGTTTAACTTGGAAAGAGAGACTTTATATGGACAGAAAAATTCTCTTCAAGCATTTAGAGGAGAGAAGGATTAGATGGATTTCTTTTATTCATGCCCAGAAGGCAGAATGAGAAGCAATGAGATTAAGTTGCAAAGAAACAAATTAGGTTCACTGTAAGGAAAGCCTTGCTAACAACCTGAATTGCCAATAAGCAGAATGGGTCACCATGGAAGGTTCTGGGTTCCCCTTTATTGAAGATCCTCAAGAAAAAGGCTGAATGATCCCTTGGAAAGGTTGGGAAAGGGATTCTCGTGTGAGTATAACTTGAACCAGATAGTTACTGTGTTCCCTTCTATCTCTAAAATTCTGGAAAATACTCAGATAAATGTACAAAATACAAATCAACCATTGGGGTTATTTCCTTTTGGTTAATTTTTGCCTATTGAAATGTAAATGGGATGGTTGTGGGAAATAGCAAGCATTTATTTGTTTTTATTTTCTCTGAGACCTATGATTTCATTTACATAAGGAGTTCATGGGGAAGAATTCCTGTCAAGGCTGATCACCAGCTGATATGCAATTAGTCTCAGAGAGGTGCATGGGACACTGCGATATTAAATGACTTGCCCAATGCCTGATTCCAGGACCAGCTCTCTACCCAGTACTTTTCATTGCCTCTCTCATTCTCTCCCTTATTCTCATTATTATCAAAGGCCCTCTACTTTATTCCCTGTTCTCCTCTCTTTTGCCTCAGAATCTGATGAAAGGTGGCTCTTTGTGCCAAACCTTGTGGTCATAATCCCATCCTCTCCTGTCTTCTCTAAGAATTGACTCCTAACTTACCTACTTTCTCATCTTCAGTTTCTCCTTATTTTCTGCTGCTTACAAACATGTTCAGAACAGCTAAATGGCACAGTGGTTGAAGTGCTCAGCCAGGAGTCAGGAAGACTCATCCTCATAAGTTTAAACCTGGCCTCAGACTCTTACTAGCTCTGTGACCCTGGACAAGTCACTTAACCCTGTTAGACTGAATTTCTTCATCTGTAAAAATGACCTGCAAAAGGGAAATGGCAAACCATTCCAGAATCTTTGCCAAGAAAACCCCAAATGACATCACAAGTAGTGGACAATAACACAAACACACTCAGATCTCTCTCAAGTCTTAAAAACTTTCCCTCGAACCTGATACTCTTACTCCAGCTATTTTCTTCTATCTTTCTTCCCTCTTAATCAATCAATATTTATTAAGTACTTACTCTGTGTCACCACAACGCTGGGAAGTAATGCATGTATTATCACCCCCATTTTACGCATGAGGAGACTGGGACTGTGAACACTTAAACAATTTGCCCAGAAAAAAAACCACAGTTAGTGTCAGAACAAGGCTTCTGATACAGTTTTCCTGACTTGAAACACAGAGACATTTCAAGTAATTGGAAGTGTTTGGCCTAGAAAAGAAGAGATTCGTCTTCTTATAGTTGGCTGTCTTTATGTGAATGGTTGCCACTTAAGAAGAGGATTGTCCCTCACTGGAGATCCTCAAGTAGAGACTGAATGTCTCTCTCTTTGACATAGGAGTTATAAGGGAGATTCATTTTCAGGTATGGATTGATCCAGATGGGTGCTGTGTTCTTTTCCATTTCAGTGATTTTGGAATAAGAGATGAAGAGAAGAAAGGAAAGGTGGGATGGAGAGTAGGGAAGGATAAGAGTCATTGGAAGACTGAGAGGAAAAAATAAGTGGGTGAAGGTAAAGGGTGGGGGACTCTTTTCTTGATAGGTACCATACTTTGCAGTTGTCAGGATAAGTGAAGTTGTTTGCCTAGCTGGGGCTAGAACAGCTTCTCAGCTGGGACTGGAGCCCCTTGAGAAAAGCATTTTCTGGAATCCTTGAGGACACAGAGGCCCTAAGTTGAACCTGAAGACTGGTGGTTCTTGGGTTGTTGTTTTTTTGATGTTTGGTTTTTTTTTTTTGAGGCAATCAGGATTAAGTGACTTGCCCAGGGTCACACAGCTAGTAAGTGTCAAGTGTCTGAGGCTGGATTCAAACTCAGGTCCTCCTGACTCCAGGGCCAGTGCTGTATCTACTTCACCATCTAGCTGCCCCAAGACTAGTGGTTCTTAAAGTGCCTTGATCACTCTTCAGTCCTTTGCTTTAGACACACCAATAATGAATGTTTTTCCTCTCCCTATTAACTGGGAAATGGTTGATGTGGACCTAACCCATAAGAGGTGAAGCAAGGCAACTATGATCTTATTTCTCATAACCAAAGTGATGGAAGATTTTCTTTGTTAAAGCAAACATTTGTCCCAGAGGTAAAAAGTTTTCATGATTTGCTACTCATATCAATTTGAGGTCCCACAGTTCTGTAATGTTCAGACTTTATTTAATAAAATCACTTAATAAATTTAAATTTACTCCTGGTTCAACACATTAGAGCTGTCTTGCCTACCCTTGTCTTAAATCTTAATCTTTCCTTTGCCTTCATTATACTTTTTTCATATTAGGCAGGTAAATACACTTTGGTGGGAGGATGTGGAGGGTGGTGAGGGAGGACTAGCACCCCTGGTGTGAGGGCTTTCTGAGCCTTTTCGGGGCTGCTCTTCCCTCTGTCACCCAGCTTTCACCTGTGGCACCAAGCTGTAGCCAGAGCAGCAGCTACACCCTGGTAAAACTGTCTCAGCAGACTAGATTAACCAGTTTGAGTCAGGGTGATGTCTACCCCAAGACTTCCCAGCAGAATGGGCAGATGAGAGTAGTTTGTTCCAATGGTCACAAAGGTAGCAGAAGCATGCTCTGTGGAGTACTTAACAACTTGGTCAGATGCCAAGGTCATCCATTGCCTCCTGGACCATCCTCAGTAACCCTGACTTTTGTCTTGCCGCTGGACTTCAATGACCCTGGAAGGACTCTGTGCAATTCTGCCTCACTTAAATCCAATTCACTTGGAAATAGAAACATCACTCTGTGATGTCATTGGTCCTCTTCAAAATTGAAAGATAAACAACAACTGTGTGCTATAGGCACCATACTAAATATTTCAGGCACAAAAGGAGGCAAAAGACAGTTAGTGTTCTTAAAGAGTTTACAATCTTATGGGGAGAGAACATGCAAACAAATACATACAAATCAAGTTGTATGCAGGATAAATAGAAAATAAGGGAAGAGACTAGAATTAAGTAAAAGATGGGATTTTAGTCGGGACTTAAAGAATCCAGGGAGTTCAGTAGATGGAATTGAGGAGAGAGTTTTCCAGGAATAGGGGGTCAGCCAGAGAAAATGCTCAGGGCCAAGCTATAGAGTGACTTGTTAGTAGAACAGCCAGGAAGCTAGCATCACTGATGTTTGGGGGAGTAAATTGTAAGAATATTGAAAAGATACAAGGGGCTAGGTATGAAAAGTTTCAAATAACAAACAGAGCATTTTGTATTTGATCCTGGGGGCAATAGGGAGCCACTGAAGTTTACTAAGTAAGTAGGTGATGTGATCTTACCAGTACTTTAGGAAAATCACTTTAGTGGCAGAATTCAGGATGGACTGCAGTGGGGAGAAACCTGAGACAGGCCAAACCATCAGCAGGCTATTATGAGAGTCTAGGCATGAGGTGATGACAGCCTGCACTAGAGTGGTGGCAGTGTCAGAGAGAAGGAGACACATTCATGAGATGTTACAAAGGTGAAATTGACAGGCCTTGGCAATCACTAGGATATTTGAGGAGAGGGTTGAGAGATAGTGAGGATTTGAAGATGAAACCTAGGTTGTGAGCCTAAGGGACTAAGAGGAAGGAATTGTCCTCCACAGTAATAAGGAGCATAGAAGGTGAGGAGGACTTGGGGAAAAGAATGAATTCTGTTTTGGATATATGCAATTTAAGATGTCTATGGATCATCCAGTTTGGGATGTCTAAAAGGCAGTTGGACATCCAGATTGGAGGTGAGCAGACAGTTTGGTGAAGAACAGATAGAATTACAAATCATCAGCATACCCTTTGACCCAGCAATACCACTTCTAGGGCCCAAAGAGATCATACAAATGGGAAAAGGACTCACATGTACAAAAATATTTATAGCAGCTCTTTTTGTGGTGGCCAAGAATAGGAAACTGAGGGGATGTCCATCAATTGGGGAATAACTGAACAAGTTATGGTATATGAATGTAATGGAGTACTACTGTGCTATGAGAAATGATGAAAGGAAGAGCCAAGATGGCAGAGTAATAGCACAGACTTTCTAGAGTGCTGCCCCCAAGCCCAGCCAAATACCTACAAAAAATGGCTCTAAACAAATTCTGGAGCTGCAGAACCCACAGAATGATGAAGTGAAGCAAATTTCTAAGACAGCCTGGAAGGTCACTGGGAAGTGTATGTTGCGCCACACTGAGAGCAGAGAACAGTCTAGTGTGGGCTGTGAGTGCCCAGAGGGGACCTGAGCAGACCTTGGGGAGACTGAATCTATCACACCTGTGGTGGTTTCCACACTTTATGACCCGAAAATGCTGAGGATAAATTTGAAGGTCAGTGGGAAAGCCTGTGGGACCATCGAAGGAGAATGGAGTGGTCTGGCCCCAGTTCCAGGGCAGCAGAGGGGGAAGGGGGCAGAAGAACCTGAGGTAGTCACAGCAGCAGCAGGGGGCAAAGATAGCAATTGTTTCTGGAGCTCTAGGCCTACAGATTGTGGGGGAATCAAGCAGCTGACAGTATACCCCCCCACCCCCATTGGAAGCAGAGAACTACCTTGACAAAAAGCTCAAATGTCAAGTAAATGGCTGGGGAAATGAACAAGAAATGGAAAAAGAATCAGACTATAGAATCTTACTTTGGTGACAAGGAAGACCAAAACATGCAAACAGAAGAAAACAAAGTGAAAGCTCCTCCATCCAAAGCCTCCAAGAAAAATATGAATTGTTCTTAGGCCATGGAAGAGCACAAAAAGAATTTTGAAAATCAAGTAAGAGAAGTAGAGCAAAAA
>CM053769.1:390255345-390274690 GCA_028658325.1 Potorous gilbertii
AGGACCTGAGTTCATATCTCACCTCAGACACTTGACGCTCACTACCTGTGTGACCTTGGGCAAGTCACTTAACCCCAACTGCCTCATCCTGGGTCATCTCCAGTTATCCTGATGAATATCTGGTCACTGGATTCAGATGGCTCTGGAGGAGAAGTGAGGCTGGTGACCTGAACAGCCCTCCTTCACTCAAAACAAAGTCAAGTGCAAGTCATGTCAGTATTTCTCTGATGGCATGGTCTTTTTCAACAACAAAGATGAACACACACACACACACACACACACACACACACACACACACGTATGCATTAAGCACCTACAAGGTGCTAGGCATTGTGCTAAGCTCTGGGGTTACACAAAGAGGCAAAAGACATTCTCTGCCCTCAGGAGCTCACACATATGTACAAACGACACATATAGGATAAATAGGAAGTAATTAAAAGAGGTAAGGCAATAGAATTGAGGGGTTGAAAAACTCCAACTGCATTTCATAGATGAGAGGAAACAACAGCTGGTGTTTAATAAATGTTGTTGAATAGCCCAAGGTCATACAGCTGGTTAGTGGGAAACAGATGATTCCCAATCTACTGAAGTTTCTACTATGATTGTTCTACTTAGAAACTCCCATGTTTCAGGTTGTTCTCTCCAGGTGCTTGATAGAAGGGGCCTGAAGTATTTGTCACCTAGATGCAGGTAAATACTAGTTAGTAAAGCAAGATGAGAGATACAGGTCTGGGGCAATGGATGCAAGATTTTTGAATGAGTATCAGAACACCTACAATCTCAAACTTTGCAGAATAGCTGAACAAACGATGGCATAGGAATGGGATGACATATTGATATACCACAAGATGCCACAAATAGGAAGAAATGAGAGAAACGTGGAAAGACTCGTAGGAAACAAACCATGAAGAAAGCAGAAGAAAGCCCAATTTCTGGTTATATTAACTGCATGCATTTAGTAAATGAAGTCACCAAAATGTCAGAAAATACCTACTAAATGAAGTCAGTATCAAGATGATCACTAGGTGGGTAGAGCTCTGGACCTAAAGTCTGGAAATGCTCAATTCAAATCCTGCCCTAGATATCCACTAGCGGTGTGACCCTGGGCAAGTCACTTAATGTCTGCCTTAATTTCTGTATCTATAAAATAGGGATAATAACAGAATCCACCTCCCAGGGCGGTTGTGGAGATAAAATTTATGAAGCACTTGGTAAATGTCAAAGCACTATATAAATGCTAATTATTTTTAATGTCATTATTATTAAGATAATTTTGGGTCAATACACCAGTGTTAGAGCCATACTTACCAATTTCTTTTAGCTTTTACAAAAGGATACTTCTAAAATACAGAGAACCAAATACAGACTCCTCTCCCCACAACATCTTAGGAGTATGCTCTTTCCTACAAACACTTCAGTCTTTTCTAAGAGTAGTTGTCCAGATGAGGCATGCTTGCCAAATGAATCTTCATCTCTACTTCATTGGCTTGAGTTCAGAAGATTACTCCCAAAAGTCATTCCTTGCTCCTCAGGGCATCAATACTGTGTTGGCTGCGAACCAAGACTCAGGAAACTCTCTAGCCTTTTTGAAACTCCAAGGCCCAGGCTTTACCTAGAACAAAAACAGAAATCAAAAACCAAAGCCTATTTCTCAAGTCATATAAACTCAGAGTGAAGAAGGCTTCAAGACCTCTCCTCTTACAGCCCAGTCCCTCACCAAGACATAAACCAAGGAGTTCAGCTATAATATTCATAGTGAAAAGGAAAAGGCAAGAACTCACACTATCCTAATTGAATCACAGATCCTTTCTCTCTTTTTCATGACAGAGATTAAAGGCAGCACAGCTGTGATGATGCTACTAAGCCATACATTTAGCACTAGATGGGAGTTCAAAGTCCAGTTAGTCCAAAATCCTCATTTTCCAGATAAGGAAACTGAGTCTCACAGAGACTTAATGACTTGTTCAAGGCCACATATTATGCATTTAGATTATGCAAGGATTATGCATTTAGATAGTCCTAGAAGGAACCTTAGAAGTGATCTAGTCTAAATTTCCATTATACAGATGAAGAAACCAAGACTTAAATAGGTTAAATGACTTATCAAAGTCACACAGGTCTTAAAGAGAAGAACTGGAATGGGAACCCAGGGCTTCTGACTCCAGAGTCAGAATTCTTTATGCTTTAACATAACCTAGTTTTAGAGAATATACTTGTTGGAAACTTAACTGTTCCTTGAAAAGTATCAATTGTATTTAATAGACTTAGCTCTCCTCAGCAATACAATGATCTAAGACAGTTCCAAAGGACTCATGATGAAAAATGCTATCCACATCCAGAGAAAGAACTATGGAGTCTGAATGCAGACCAAAGTGTAGTATGTTCACTTTACTTTTTTGGTTTTTTCTTTCTGTATTTTTCCCTTTTGTTAGGATTTTTCATTCACAACATGACTAATGTGCAAATATGTTTAATATGATTATATGTGTATAATCTGTATCAGATTGCTTGCCGTCTTGGGAGGGGAAAAAAATCAGGAATTCAAAATCTTATAAAGTTAATGTTGAAAACTATCTTTACATGTAATTGGAAGAAAGAAAATGCTATTAAGTGGAAAAAAAGAAAAAGAAAAGAAAAAAGAGAAGTATCAGTTGTCCTATCAATAAAATACAAACAAAATAAAAATTTTTTAAATAAAGCTGGGTATTCTTTTTGGTTAACCCTTCCCAGGCCACCTCTTGATTGACCTCATGGTTTTTTTTTTTTAATCCTTAGAAATCCAGTTTACATTAAGGGTCGTGTTAGATTATCTATCCCCTGAGCTTCCTCAGAACTCACTATATGTTTTCTTAGATAAAGCCTCTAAATCAGCAAGTCAGGTAGATAATCCCAAATATCTTTTTCTCCATTGGGGGAAATTTTCATCTAAGATTTTTCATGTTGGTCAGAAATTGAAAAGGGCTGTGGCAAGAAAAATTTACATCACTCTGCTAATTATATGTTTTAAGGAACATCATGCAGGTTTCAAACTAATTTGGGCAACACTATTTTGGATATTCTTTCAAAGAACAAATGTTTTCATAACAATTAATCATATTTTTACTGATAAAATTAAATATTCATCAGCAGGATTGGTCCTTTGAGGATTGGAACTGATACCTATCTGTAATAATTAATTCGAATGTTTAATATGATTTACATCTTGGAGGGACTTTAGGGATCATCTAGTCCAATACCCTCAGGAAAGTGAAGCCCAGAGCAGGGCAAGTTACCTCCCAAGGTGAACAGGTACTAAATGTCCAAAACTGAATTGTGACCAAGATATTCTGACTAAATATCCATATGTTATCTCACAATCGTGCCTGAAACTCCCATCACCAGAAACACTCCTTTGAATTAAGTGCCTGTGAAGATGCAAATATGGTATGGTATGTAGAAGGGGAAACACATTAACCCTTAACCCTTTTAGTATAAGAGTTTATCAGACTATCTTTTTAAAAAAATTCTTTTTTTTAAGCTAATCAGGATTAAATGACTTGCCCAGGGTCCTCTGAGCTGAGAACAGATTTGAGATCAGGTCCTCCTAATTCCAGGGCCCATGCTCTATCCACTGCACCATCTAGCTGTCCCATCAGACTGTTTTATGGAGAGGTAGTTTAGTATTATGGAGGATATATGAGTGAAATTACAGCACTAGCACCAGCTATGTGGCCATATTCAAGTTACTTAATTTATCTGAGTCTGAGTTTCTCCACTTCCAAGTAGATAGATAGGCAAGACAACATTTCTATCTCACAGGATGACTGGGAGGAAAGCTCTTTGGAAACCTTGAAGTGCTATATAAATGAGATTCCAATCTATTCTCTCACTTCTTTCCTCAGCCTTCTAAAATCCTACTGGGGGACATCTCCAAATTATAGATCTTGATCTATAATTTGCCACTGGACTCAGATGACTCTGGAGGTAAATGAGGCTGGTGACTTTGTTCAGCCCTGCCTCACTTAAATCCACTTCATTTTCAAGTCTTGGCATCATCTTCCAAGCAACAACAACAAAAACAAAATCCTTCCTCCCCAGAGATTAGATGAAGGCTGACACACTCTAGCCTGCATTTAAAAAGTAAATCATCTAATTTTTCCATTCTCTAAAGCAATATTGCCCCTCAGCAGAGAAAAAGCAATCTAGAATTTAGAACTAGAGCAAGGAACACAAATTGAACTTTATAAAATTTTATTTTTTATTGAGGTGGGTTTTTTAATATCATATTTCTTTCTGAATATGTCCCTCCCTGTTACAACCCATGTAACAAGGGTTTAAAAAAACAAACAGAAAAAAACTGTTCAGAAAAACCAATAACTGTATGAACCGCATCTGAAAGTATATACAATATTTTGTGTCCATTGTGTGACACACCGTTAGAAGGGAAGCCATTTCTCTTATGGATTCTCCTTCTATCCTCCTTGATTGGAGTTTGCTGAAACTTTCAATCCTTTACAGATGAAGAAACTAAGGCCAAAGAGGTTAAGTGACTTGCCTTTAGTCAAACAACTATTAGTAAAGTAATAGAAGACTACAATGGAATTAATGGACAATTATGAAAAATGAAAAGAAATCCAGAAATATCATTATAAAATAATACAAGAAGGAAAAAAATCCTCAAAGTGGAAGAATGGAATATAGTACAACTATGATCATATGAGGAAAAATGAATGTAAATTAATGGATTAAGGACCATAAATGTAGATCTGGAAAGGATCTGGGAAGCGATTTTCTCCAATACCTTCATTTCATAGATAAGGAAACTGAGACCCAAGAAAGTTGTGTTTTACACAAAGACAGTAAGCATTAAAGGTATGACTTCAACATATCTCTTTTTAGCCCTCAACATAGTAGTTTTTCCTTTTTGCCACACTGCCTTGAGTATAATGGAGCTGTAGAGGAAGGGACTGTGTGAGTACTTGTGAAAGGGCTATAATACTTTATGAGTGAAATGAATTCACTTAAATGTAAACAGTTACCAAGCACGTACAATTTGTATCAATGTTTAATGTTTCTAATAAAACATTTCATTTTTTAAACTTACTGTAACTTCTTGTACCCTGTTTTTATTATAATCAGAGCTTAGGAGGATGTAAGCCCCAGGCGTCATATATCACCAGAAATTGAGGATTATTCCCCTCCAAAAACCCCCTCCCTACCACCACTTTTTTTTTTTTTTGGCAAATGTGTTACTAATAAGACTAAGGAAATCTCTATTAAGCAGATGTAGGAATAGACTAGACCTGTGATTTCACTGAGATAGGGAGCTCCCAGGACAGGAAACCCCTTCTATTTATCTTTAGCGTGTTCAGATAAAGTTGAGTCAGAGATAAAAGAAGGAATTATTGTGTTTAGGGCAAGTACTACAAACTAAGAATCATGAGGTGTAGTCTCAGTTTGCAGTTGAGCATGGGGAGAGATTCTGCAATACATAAGCATAAAACTGCTGCTGGGAAAGTCATGTTGGGGTTAGAGGGAAAGCAGAGTAGAGAGAAATTCATCCCAGCCAGCTATCTGCTAGCTTCCTATTTTAGCTATTTTTTTTAATTCCATGTAAACCCTGTATCTAGATGCTCAATCTATATTTGGCAACCTCTAAATTTCATGCCCTATGACAAAGTTCCAGCTGCCCTTTTCTAGTTATGGTGCTAAACTTTTCAGAGTCAATTATAACCACTTGTAACTATCACGTGACTTAAATACAAATTTGTTTTTAAAAAATCTTACATGTTGTTTTTGGCTGTTTATTGAAGGAATCAGATTTTCATATGATCATTCCATTTGAAAAGAGTTCATTCAAGAACTACATGTGAACAAATACTTCCTTTCTTCTTCTAGTCCATTATAGTACAATTAATTAGTGAAGTACATTTTTTCTCATTTATTTTGCACAGATAAGTATAATAAAACTGAGACATTTAGATACATAGAGAAAGAAATCAAAAGTTTTCTAGGAAGTATTTGAGTCTTATCAGATTTATGAAAGTTTAAAATCAAAGTGAGCACAACTCTTTATTTAGACTCTTCCACTCCCTGACTATCTCCTTTAGCTAATTTCTATTTCTTCCAGAAATAGATCCTTACCAAGGCATCTTTTTAATATTCTGCACTACATGGAGTCAGGCTGAGATGGTGCTGTCGAAATTACAAAACACTATACTTTCAAATAGCTGCTGAATAATTTAGTGACTTTACACTGTCCAAATGCTGTGCTCTTTGGGTAGACAATGTCTTGGTTTCCCTCCTAGCTCTTTTGTTATGACATTCAGTAAATGGAGAGAGATTGCTCTTCTTAATAATTTATAAAATAATAATCCACATTAGGAATCAGGCTCAACCAATGGGTTCAGGGTTGCAAATCAGGTCGCCACAGAGATGAAAAGCTCAAAACTCACTTGTAATTCTGGAAGTACGATTATGTTAAGCAACCAGTCTTGGAGAGGTTGAACCATTATCTCTTGGCATTTGCCAAGAGACAATGTTGATCACCCCTCCTTCTGGATATTATTTTCTCCTCTGACCCTTTTAACTTTAATGGCTACTACTGCTCCTGCCTTGAGCCAGGAGACACTAACACCTATGTTTTTGGGACATACTAGGTAGTCATAGTTTCAAAATTCCATAGTTTATTTGTCAAAAATCACCTTTTCCTGGTTCTAAAAATTATTATTTACATCTTATAGCTTTTGCCAATATTCTTCTCTCTCATTTTTCTGTGTCATGAACAAAGGGAGGGTCAGGAATTGGAGTGATCAAGAATGTAGCATTCATTAGGTACAACTATCTGTCCCCTTTCCAATTGTTGCCTCTCCTCCTTCCAAATATTTAAATCTACTTCTCATTTCATGTGTTCTTAGATCTTTCTCATGATATTGGCTTATATTTCATTATAAGGTTTTCCTCTGTTTACCCTAAACTATGGTTATTCTGTCCTCTTCCTGCTTTTTCTTTGGTGTCTTAGCCTCCATCTTTCCCATAGTTCATGGTTGTTGTTGTTTATCCTTCGTTTTCAAAGAAGGCCATGACATCAAAGAGATGATATCATGACATGCAAATGAATTGGATTTAAGTGAGCAAGGAAAAGTCACCAACTTCACTTTCTCCTCCAGCACCATCTGGGTCCAGTGGTGATATATAGGTCTGGAGATGGCCCTGAATGCAGTGGGAAACCTTGACCTTTTTATGCTAAAGATTTTGTTTTTTAACACATGGGCATCTGAGGCAATGCCCGTTCAGCACAATAATTAAGAGATTACCACCCTAAACCTACCAGCAGAAACATGTGGCCTGAAAAAGGAAGCCAGCTGTCTACTAGAAGAGAGAGACCTAAACTCTACTCAGAGTTCCCTTCTAATTTATTTTGTAAATCTGGCCATATTAATTACTCTCTCTGTTTTGGGTTTCCCCATCAATAAAACAGAAACAATAAGTCTCATAGAATATTATTCTAGTATATCATACATATTATAGTATGATAGCATAATATAGTATAGCATATACACTATAGCATATTATAAATATATAGTAATATATCATATAATTATATATTCACATATATATATAATATTATATTACCAGATATAATCTATTACTATTAATCTTGAGTCAGAAGAGATCCAGGTTCAAATTTTGACTTGCATACTTACTAGTCCTGTGATCAAATCATTTAAACCCCCTCAGCCTGTGTATCTTTATCTATAAAATGGGCTAGAGTATATGTAATACTTGACCAGGTTGTTGTGAGGAAAATATTTATAAACCTCAAATCGTTACAGGAAGAAGTAATTACTACTATTACTTATCTCGTGCTGCTTATATTTTTGTTGATGATGATTATAGTGACAGTAAAAGTGAAATATATGTAAAAATATATATATAGATTATCATATCTCAACAATTATAAAGTGTATCTGTCCCAAACTCTTTCATATCTATGACAATATTCTATTTTTAGGTTGAAGATGTATGTAGCAATGTTCGAAGACTTTCCATCTTTTTTGTGTCCTGGACCTCTTTTACAATCTGGTGAAGTCTATAGAACTCTTTTCAAAATAATCTTTTTAAATGTATAAAAAATAGGATTACAGAGAGAAAAAATTATATTGAGATAGTTATATAAAAATATTTTTAAAACAAGTTAATGAGTCCCACTGTAGATGGACTCCAAGGTTTATTCCATTTCTGACCTTCTAATATCTGATACTTTTCCTGTCTCTCTCATATACAATCTCAGGGTCAGCTTTGCCCTCCTCCCCTTTTTTTTTCCTCCCTCACAGTTAAATCATTTCTTAATTTTGTCTTTTCTTCCACTTTCTTTTTACAATGTATTTTCCTTTTTATCTCTACCTCCTCTAAGAAATAGTAGACATGTCTTGCTTGTCAAATAATATATGGAATAATAATTCTTTACCCATTGTCTCAAAAGGTCAGACCTCTCATCTGAATGTTCTGTTCACTTATCCACCATAACCTATCTATAACCAGAGAGGTCCTAAAATCTTCAATACCTTTGATTCTGGTTCTATTGTAGTCAGATTGTAAATGTCCCAAAGAGAACTTCCTTCTTGCTCAAGTCCAGAAGGAAGTACGGGAAATACAAAGGTCCCAATGAATGAAATAAACCATTAAAGTTAATAAGATTTAAATATTTTTAAGACTCTTCCCATCTGACTTTCTTTATTCAGATTCAGAGAATGGATCTCTTCTAATTTGATAAATTTATTCTTTTCTCTTTTAATGTTAAAATCTTTTGGGCCAAATAAAATGGCTGAGCAAAATATTTTTTATGAAGTCCTTACTTATTCAAAAAAATTGAATACTTTTAAAGACATGGTCCCATTCATCTTTATAATACATCCATATCACAAATGGAGGAAATTATTCATTGACATTTTTATAGATGGAGAAAGTAAAGATCAGTTAAGCTCTGTATGGCTAAAGTTAACCAGAAAGTTGATAACAATTCGGTGATTACCAGCTGAGGACTAATTCAAGTTATGCTTCACTTGCAAATACAATTCTCAAACATTACATATACTGTTTTTATAATCCTAGGTGCTTAGCACAGTACTAGGTACACAGGAGGTACTCAATTAATGCTTGTTGGTTTGCTTAGCTTTTTCTATTATACCAATTGACTAAATCATCTGCTTTACTTTGGCTTGATAGATCTACCCAAAAGAGATCAAGTATATTGTCCAAAAACACACAACAGATTGGTGATAGAACTAGGGAGGGGAAAGGAAGGGAATAAGCATTTAGATAGAGTATTATGTGACAAGTACTATGCTAAGTGCTTTAAAAATATCTTATTTGAGTCTCACAACAATCCTTAGTGTTTTTATTTATCCTCATTTTATAGTTGAGGAAACAGGCAGACAGAAGTTAAGTGTCTTGGGTCACATGGCTAGGAAGTGTCTGAGGCTGAATTTGAATTCATAAGGCAGAAAGAGTATTGGCTCTGGAGCCAGAGGAATGGGGTTCCAATCTTCCCTCTGAATCTTGTAATTGGCCAGACTTTAAGAAAATTACCCTGCCCAAGTCTCAGTTTCCTCATCTGCAAAATGAGGGAGTTGGATTCCTCTGAGGACTCTTCCTGCTCTCTATCAATGATCTCTTCTCAAGGGATTTTGGAGCATTTGCTGGTTCCTATGGTGTCTGTAGTCTTGGCTCATGGAGCAAGATGTAGCACCAATGAGACTTTCTCCAATAGTAAGTGCTGTAACCTGGCTCCCAAGGGTGCTGTTTGGGTGAATTGGGCTCCATATTTTCTTCTCCCATCTCCCTATGGTACCAAGTGTGTGACTATTGATTTTCTTCCTTGCATTTGTTTTTGTTATCCATAATTTATGGGATCATTTTTCCATCTTTCATGAAGGCAAATTTTGTGTAAAAATCAATTGTGTGAGGGCTGCCGATGGCCTGGTTGGTTTTCTTTGCTTTCATCTCCCCAGCACCATCCTCAGGAGACAAGGAGCAGGATATTAGGGAACAGGAGAAGGAGGGGGCCGGGAAATCAATTGTCAGTGGTTCAAAAAGTCCTGTAAAAAACATGTCCTGCCAAATTTCTTCTGGTACTTTGAGTGTTATCCATATTATATTGAGTTCTCTTTACAGACTAGGTTGAAATTGACTTGTGACCAAACAGAGGGATTCCTTATAAAAAGAACCACTGTTTTTGTTTTTTTAAGGGATTAATTACTGCCAGAGGGAACTATGGAATTTCTAGAAAGAGGGAAAAGATAAGACATATGGTCTAGCCCACCTCATTAACAAGTAAAAAAAATTAGCTTTATGGAATTTTTAAAGTTAGTGAGAATCATAGAAATCATTTAGTCCAACCCCAGCTTGACAGATGAGGAAACTGAGGTAGAGTTAGGAAAATGACTTAAACAAGGTTACGCAAAGAAATTAGTAACAGATTGAAGACTAAAACCAAGGCCTCTCGACTCCAAAAACAAAGCTCTTACTTACTGTAGCAGAGGCTCTGAATGTCTTTGCTGAGGCTATCACAAAGAACACCATGTTCATAGGACCAAGAGCTGAAAAGAGCCTTAGAAACATCTTGTTAAAGCTGTGTGACCCTCACTTTATAGATGAGGAAAATGAGGCCCCAAGCGGTTAAGAAACTTACCCAAGATCACAGGAACAAAACCAAATCTAGGGCTCTTTCCATTATACCACACTGCCTCCTTTGCCAAGTAGAAGTTCAGAAATGTTTGAACATCAGTGGCATGGGTCATGAGACAAGAAGACCTAAGTTCAAATCTTGCCTCCTACTAGCTGTGTGACCCTGGAAAAGTACCTTAACCTCAATCTGCTTCAATTTCCTCAACTGTAAAATAGGGATTTTAATAGTACCTCTCTCCCAGATTGTGAGGACAAAATGAAATTATATTTATAAAGTACCTGGCATAGAGTAGGTGCTTAATTACGCTTTTATCCCCTTCTTTCCCGCATATTTGTTACAAGGCTTTTTGTTTTGTTTCTGTTTTATCTTCCTAAAGGGAAGGGGAGATGGAAGAGACAGAAAATAGATTTTTACTAATTTTTAAAAATTAATTTAATTTTCATAAAAGAAATGTTTGGTGCTATAAGAAAAGGAAGCTAAATCATACAAGATGGACCCCAAAGAGAAAGCTAGAAACCAGGTTAAAATGTAATGGGAAATATTTAACAAAATAGATAAAAATGCACTAAAATATAGATAATATTATATCTTAAGACTTGGCATAAAGGGGCCAAGGCCTCCCATTGCATTCTGGGCCATCTCCAGTCATCATGATGAATATCTGGTCCCTGGATTCAGATGGCTCCAGAAGAGAAGTGAGGCTGGTGATCTGCACAGCCCTCCCTCACTCAAAACAAAGTCAAGTGCAAGTCATGTCATCATTCTCTGATGGCATGGTCTTCTTTGGCAAAGAAGCAGGAACACTACAATAACAAGTTGATAAGTAGCCCCCAGGGATCCTAATGTAGCAATTAGTGGCCCTGCTTTCTGTTTGAATTCAATACCACTGTAGGGGACCATGCCTAGAGGTCCTCTCTTGACAGGCTTTTTCTCAGTCAAGGAACACATCCTGGTCTGAAGTGCTTAGTCTACAACCCTACTGCCAGTTCTTGATTAAACTGT
Source organism: Potorous gilbertii (assembly GCA_028658325.1). Classification (NCBI taxonomy): domain Eukaryota; kingdom Metazoa; phylum Chordata; class Mammalia; order Diprotodontia; family Potoroidae; genus Potorous; species Potorous gilbertii. The sequence goes on from CM053769.1 coordinate 390,267,017, forward strand.
GATGCTGCATCCCTGCCTGTGTCATCCCCTCCCAAAGCAGGTCATATCCACTCCTTAAAGACTTAATAGTGTAACAGTTAGGACCCCTTAGAGGGCACTAGACTTTTATCAGAGGGTTCAAATCTTGGCTCTGCTTCTATCTATTTGTGTGGTCCTGAACAAACTACTTAATTTCCCTGGGCCTCAGTTTCCTCATTTTTTAAATGAAAAGGCTGACCTGCTAAAAAATAAAGATGACTTAAAACATCACTTAAGATCACTTAAAACATCAGTAAACCCATGATCTGGTAACCCTCCTGGGCTAACTAGTACCAGATAGAATGTGACTCTAGAGTAACAAGATTGAGCAGCTGGAAGACATTGGGCAAGTCACTCCTTTTCTCTCGGCCTTAATTTCTCCTTCTTTGCACTGTGCTCTTGTGATTAATTTTTAAGTTGTTTTCATTATCCTTTATTTAGGGGATTACTTTTCCATCCTTCATGCATGAAAGCAAATATTGTATAAAAAACAAATGAGTGCTGCTAGCAGCAGTTAGGTGGCACAGTGTGTAGAGGACCTGGAGGCAGGAAGACCTGAGTTCAAATACAACTTTAGCCACTAACTGGGTCACTCTGGGAAAGTCACTTAACCTCCATTTGACTCAGTTTCCTCAACTGAAGAATGAGGATAATAGTAGAACCCCGGGTTCCCAGGGTTGTTGTGAGCACAAAATGATATAATACGTGTAAAGTGCTTAGCACAATATCTGGCACATAGTAGGCATTTAAGGAATGCTTGTTTCCTTCTGAGATATTTGTTTTGGTTTTGTCTGTCCATGAGTATGTATATTGGCTTTGGCCACGTAGGGTGATGAGCTGAATGACTCTGAAGTCCTTTCCAAGTTGAAAGGCTGATGTGATAATTGTAGACAGAGCTTCCAAGAAACCTTAGGAAGCCTCTAGCCAGTCTTGGGACCCCTGCTGAAAGGGGATTCAAATCATCCCAGACTAGGGACTAGCTTTCGTCTTTAATTATATAGATGGTGCTGATTATCATATAAGGATAATATATATCAGCATATTTGAGTTATACTTGGTGGGGAGAGGCATGATTCAGAATTTCACTTGGTTCTGAGGGATTTTTGAGGGGATAATATTATTAGGAAGCACTTTTAGAGCTATTCTGATGTCTTAGGAGGCCACCAGAGCCATACTACCCTACGAAATGAAAGGAGAATTCATGGGGATTTACATACCTTAACACTCCCTATGATCTCTATGATGATTGTGGTTCCCTCAGATCCATTCTGGTCCACTATTAGGACAATCCTATATCCTTCCGGGATCAATCCAGAGAAAGAGTAGGGCTTTTCCATAATGCATCCTTGGCATGGATTACATATCTTATGGAGGTGAGAGAGAGAATTCTTATCTTGTTATTGCTGTGAAAGACTATGTCATGGAGTGGGGGGAGGTGGAAAGAGAGAGACTGGAAATCACCCCATATCATAACTAATAGTTAATTTTGTAGATTAAGGTTGTAGCATGGGACACTGTATAGGATGGTGGACTTGAAGTCAGGAAAACCTGACTTTAAATGCCACCTTTGACTCTTACTACACTTAGAACCATAGTAAGTCCTTATTTCTCTCTATACTTCAGTATCCTCATCAGTTAGATGGGGGAGAATACCCTTGTAGAACTTTCCTATGGACTTTCGGAGACTCTATTGAAATCATTGCAAATGTTAAAAGCACTATTCAAATGTCAGTTAATAGTAGCTTACTATGTTCATTTAGCTTTTTTGAAATTTGGGTTCCTCATCTTGAAAATCAAGACTAAAAGTTGTTTGATAGAATTGTAGAGAGAAAACTTTAGAAGTGTTCTCCAGCAAAAAGTCCTAGCAAGCCTTCTACAGATCCCAAAACGGGAAACATTAACATGTTCTCTGAAAGAAATCTAGGAATTGCTCAAAATATGAGAGGTCATATGGCTTAGTGGATAGAAATTTGACTTTAAAGTAAGCTAGGTTCAGTTCCTGTTTTTGGCACATTCTGGCTGTATGCCCATGAGAAATCATTTAATCTCTCAGTGCCCTAGGCACCTCTCTGGGATTATACATTTTGGAAAAGATGCTGTTTGAATTTTTAGAGGGAGTTTCCTCATGTAAGAGTTCCCTATATCACTAAGATCATAGATCCAATCCTCTTCCTTTCCTGTACATTAGGTTCAATAAATGTCATCCTTCCCGGGGGATCTGTATTGAACTAATTCTTTTTTTTTAGGAGATGAAACAATTCTGACGTAGGATTCTCTCCATTTTAAATTCTCTCTTCATCTTTAATGGAAGAATACAGAAATGTTGAATGGTCCATTGGTATCCTCTCAATGTCAAGAGAAGTCAAGAAAGATGCTTTTCCCCTCCTAACCCCAGCCCATTGAATGGCCCACTCTGTGATGAATTTATGGAAGTATATGAACAAGAGAGGCATAGGCTGGATAGCCATGGATGGGTTGTGCTCTATAGCATTGAAGGGAGCTTCCATCTTAATGAGATCATAGGTCTGTTGGAATACTTTGACATTTTTTATTTTTGCATATGATTCTGGAAGTCCTCTCTTCATGACATGGAAATCATCAGGTAATTGTGTTATATACAGCAGTGATTCTGTAGTACCTAGGACATAATTTTGCTTTGTAAATGTGATCTCAATTGGTTCTCAAGCTTGGGACAGCTTCTATCCTGAAACATCTTCAGCCAATAAGCAGTTTCAAAATAACACAGATTTAGGAAGGTTTAGGATTTTTGGTATGTTTGATATATGTATATATGTATATATACATATGTATATATATATATATATATATATATATATATATATAGAGAGAGAGAGAGAGAGAGAGAGAGAGAGAGAGAGAGAAAGAGAGAGAGAGAGAGAGAGAGAGAGAGAGAGAGAGACAGGTAGATAGGTGGATAGAGATATTTCAAACACAAAAAATCCTATAATATAAATCAAATGAAATCCTACATGAAACATATATATGCATATAAATATATTCAAATATATGCTGCATCTCTCAATTATTGGTCTCCAATAATACAGTAGGTTAAATAATAGATTAAATACAATTATCATCTGCTTGCAGTTATAGCATATTTTCACTTTCTCCATCATAGAACTAAGGTAGATTTATTAATATTTCTGGAGAAGAACCTGGGACAGGACAGTTCCCTCAAGGCATCATGATGGCCTCAAAGTCCTGGAAGGGGCAGGGAGGCAGATGGGCTAATCCCCATGAAATAATAGGGGAATTTGACTCTGAAAGCTGAGTCTATTTGTCTTTTCACATGAAATAAGTAATTAACAAATGAAGATAAACGGTTATGGATCAGCTGTGCCACAGCCACAGAGAACATGACTTTCCTTTATGTTAGATCAAGATACTTTTCCCTCAACATCTCCAATTATAATCAAACCTCCTATGTAGTACTGTGGGCTGTGGACCTTTCAGAGTCACAGAAATTAGGACTTGGAAGTCGATTTTCATGTGGTTTTCTTTCTATGCACAAAAAAGAAAGAACAAAAGGGATCTAAAATGTAGTAAAAAAAAATGAATGAATTGATGCAGAGTGAAGTATGATGAATTAAGAGAACACCATATATGATGACTAAGTAATGTGAATTAAAAGGCAGTCAAAACTCAGATCATGTGCAATGATTAATCTTGGGTTGTGTTTTTTTTTTAATTCAATTTTATTTTTGGTTCTACCTTTCATCCATTGAAAACCAATCTTGATTGAAAGAACAGATGATGAGACATAGTTCCCTTCTCTCCCATGGAGAAGTGTGGGTCCTCATAAAGAGAGTGTAACATAGTCTAGTATTTTGTTGTTTTTGCTTAATTATTTTTCTTTGTTACAAAGTAAGGTTCTACTGGAAGGGGTAGTTTATTGAGAAATTCAACAAACTTTTTTTACAAAATGTTTTAAAAAGTTTAACTTTTTAAGAAAATTATTGTGTTTCATATATTTGATCATTACAACAACCCTATTATACGGTGGGTAAGGTACGCTTATCACCATTGTTCCCACATATGAAGAAAGCGAAATTAGAAGGTGGTCACCTAGCTAAATACGCGTGAGAAAGGATGTGAGCCGAGATCTTTCTGACTTCAGGTCATGTACTCTAGCCACTTCACCACCTGGTTGCACTAAGGAGGGGGAATCTATCGACTCCAAGTTAAGAACTCCTGCCCTAAAAATTCTGCCTTCCTTATGGCAGGAGGCAAACAAGCTATTTCCATTAGCTGAAGTAATGAAAGATTTCTTCCTTCTCTCTGTTTGATCATTCTCCTAATCCAGGGGTGGGGAACCTTCATCATTCAGGCCACATGTGGCCCCCTAGGTCCTCAAGTTGCAGCCCTTTGACTGAATCCAAACTTTACAGAAGAAATCCCCTTATTAAAAGGACGTGTTCTATAAAACTTAGACTCAGTCAAAAGACCATGCCCAAGGATCTAGAAGGCCACATGTGGCCTCAAGATCACAGGTTCCCACCCCTGCATCCCTTTAAAGTACTGGAAAAAGATTACACTATTACTCTTAAGTGGATGGATCAAGGGGGCCTTGCAGTTGTCGTCCTGAATCTTTAGGCAGAGGACAGTGCCTCCCTGAACTTTCACTTAGTTTTCTCAAAGAAAGTGGTTAAACTTTGGTAAGGAGAAAGAAGATATAGGGCACTTTTGCAATTGAGGGCTAAAGAAAGATTGTTAAAAGTTTCTCTTCTAGGTGGGACTAAAGACTTTAGACTAAAACACTGTCCTAAGATTACTTTGTAAGGAGGAGGAAAAGGCATAGGAGAGGAAGTTAGCATGCTTCTGCAAAAGTGATTGGTAAACTCGGAAGATTAGGCACTTACTTCACTCCAGCACTGGCTTTAACCCATGAAAAGGCCAGCTTGTTGTGATAAGCATGCCAAGGATAGAAAAGATCAGACAGTTCAAACTAAAGGTTAAGTGCACCATCTTCTATTTTCATCTTTTGCTTTTCCTGTGGAGAGTTTAGGAAGCTGTAAAGGGATCTTAAGAACAACCGCCGTTTCCCAAAGCATCGGAATAGAACAATACTGGGGAACCTGACACATGAAGAAGGAACCAGAAGGACAATGAAGAATTTATTTTTAAATTAATATGGTGCTTCAAATACACCCATAATCAGCAGGAAAACTGTCAACACACAGAGAGCACTGTGGCTAAGGCATGAGGGAATGAAAAAAATGCAGTAATGAACATGTAGAGCCAAGGCACATGTGTAGAGAGGCAACTCCTTATGTCTCAAACCTCAGGGTTGTTTTCATCTGCTGTCCTCAGCTAGTCTCACAGTCTGCTGGACTGATCTGTCCTTTGCTGGTCACATTATCTCTATGGAGTGCTACTTGCCTGGATACATAGTTTGTGCCAGATATAACTTGCCTATAGTATCCCCTGTCTACACCTTCTGAGTTGAAATCCTTTATTTTTGCTTTGTTGGGGAAGAGTGGACACCTCCATGATTTCTTATCTTAAAGCCTATAATTTTTTCTTTTAACTCTTAAAAAAGTGAGTATTGTATGCAATATGACTAATGTGGAAATGTGTTTAATAAGAATGTATGGGTAGAGCCTATATAAGATTGCATGCCATCTTGGGGAAGGAGGGGGAGAAAATTTAAAACTTATGAAAGTGATTGATGAAAATTGAAAACAAATTAAATAAATAAATTTGAAGAGAAAAAAATTAAAAGGGTGCTAGGAATGGTGGATTGGATAATTTCAGTAGACTAATGATAATCCAAATACCCAAACCAAATCATTTCTTTTCCAAGACATTTTAAAATAATTCCCACATGACTTTTCCACACTCCCTCTAAATCTCCTTGAAGATAGGAGTAACACTTCAGTTAGTGAAGAGAATTTTGAGTTCTTCAAATGCAAAGTGATCAACACAGAATGTTGATGACTGTGAGTTCCGAGAAGGTGCCAATGTGCATTGGGAGAGATGATTCCTCAATGGAAGTTCTCTACAGAAAGGACATCACGGATCCAATTTTTAAAAATCTTCATACAAAGTCTTTGGCATGACAATAATAAATATCATTATTTGATATAATAACACTAAAAATCATAAGTAGTATTGTAGCTCATGCTACTCTAAGAACTTTTCATGTAACATTTTGACATGTAAAACATTTATTATATACCTCCTATGTGCAAAGTACTGTATTAACTTATTTGTGTGGTATTATTACATCTTAACAATCTTATGTCAGTTTCACTGTCAAGACATAAAAATGTACTCCACTTGAAAATACAAGTCTAGTTGCTCACCTCTTTATGTGGGTTTAAGCAACTATCCAGGAAATGAAGCTAAGAGATATGAAGAGATGCTATTTCTCTTCCCTAGACTGATTCAGTCTAATTCAACCTTTCTTTATTGAGCATCTTCTACACCATACTAGGAAGTACCATAAGAAATCAATCACAAAGCACTTATTAAGCACCTACTAATATACCAGGCACTATGCTAGGCATAGTGAATGAAACAACCTGTTCTTCCAAGAAGCTTACATTCTAATAAAGACACAAGTACACATCTAAATTTATATAAAATAAATATATGGAGAATAATTATAAACAAATAAAAGATAGTGAGAGAAGGCAGTAGGAAAGGATCCGTGTGGAAGATAGTGCTTGATCTGTGTCCTGAAGGGAAAAAAGGATTTTATGAAGTGAAGGCAAGGAGAGAGAACATTCCTAGCATGGAGGACAGCCAGTGCAAAAGAAGGAAGATGAGAGATCAAGGAACAAAGAGAAGGCTAGTTTGTCTGGAACATAGAGTATAGGTAAGAAAACATAATGCAGCTAGAAAGGAAGGTTGTGACCAGTTGTAAAGGTCTTTTAAAGCTAAACAGAGGAATTTCTATTTCATTCTAAAGGCAATAGGGAGCCACTAAAGTTGGTTGATTAGGGAAATAACATAGTCAGATTTGCACTTAAGGAAAATCATTTGGGTAGCAGTAATGAGAGACTTGAGGCAAGGAGAGTGATTAGGGGGCTTTTGCAATAATGTAGATGAAAGGTGATAAAGGTCTGAACTAAAGTGGTCATTATGTGAGTAGAAGTGATCCAAGGCAAGAGATGTGATAGAGGAAGAAATAGTAGGATTTGATAACTGGGATCCCAAACAAGATATGTGACACCATCCCTTTAGTCAAAGACCTTAGAGCAACTAGGTGAAAGGGGTAGAGTACTGACCCTGGAATCAGGAAGGGGCGAGTCTTAGACATTTACTAGCTGTGTGACCCTGAGCAAATCACTTAACCTTGTTTGCCTCAAAAAAAAAAAATCAAAGACCTTATAGACGTTTTAGATATTAAAGACCACAATCTGAAACTCATCTTTCCTTCTCCCTCAACTCCACTACCATAGCCACCAACAATGGGAGGAGGAAAAGGGAGGAAGTATAGGACTAGCATGGAGAATTAAGAAGTATCATAGGAAGGCATAGGAAGAGAAGCATTGATCTGAGAATTTCGAGAGCATCATTTACTAGCCAGGCTGGCGGCTGCCTCATGTAGAGACCCAGAGGAGACAGCCCCGAACTGAGGTGGGTGAGTGCATTTTAAGCATTTCGGCGCTACTCGGTACAGCCTTGCGG
>CM053769.1:390275190-390293526 GCA_028658325.1 Potorous gilbertii
CATTTCGGCGCTACTCGGTACAGCCTTGCGGTTTCCACAACAAACAGAGTTCTGACAGAGCAAGAGCAGGACTGGCTACTAGGCAAGAACCCCCAAAACAGAAGGGGTTGTCAGGGAGTTACTAGGCACAGGACTCCTAACAGAAAACAGGTGCCAGTAGAAGTAACCAATCAGGAAAGGGGGGGGGGCTCAGCAGAAGGTGGTTACCTGGTAATGGGGTGCTAACATGGGGGGCACAGGTGGTTACCATGCAAATGGACTAAACAAGAAGTGACTGTTAACAATTTATCAGATATTAAACCAAAGGGGAATAACGTTTTGACAGGGGCTTAACAACAGGAGGAAACTGTTACTAGGCAAGCTATTCTGCCCAGTAACCTAACTGATATCTCTCGGCCTGGGGGCCCAGGGAGAAATAATGTCTATTTTAAAACCTAACCTCATATGCTTACTAACTATGTGACTGAGCAAATCATTTAACCCTGTTTGCCTCAGTTTTCTCATCCGTAAAATGAACTGGAGAAGGAAATAGTAAACTGCTCTGGTATCTTTGCTAAGAAAACCTCTAACGGGCCTTGAAGCGCTGGACATGACTGAAAAATGGCTAAACAAGAGAAAGAATTTTTGTTGTCGTTTTTATCCTTCCCTTGCCCACCTACCTCACACCAACCCTGGTTAGTGATCCATATATTCTCTATACCTACATTTGGTTGTGTCTACATAGGAACCAATTGTTTTGGATGGAATCAGATAACTTCAAACAACTAAGCAATTTGGTTGATTACCCCCCTCCACTGAACTGTCATTTCTTCTTTCCTGACCTCCCCCCCCCAAAAAAATATAATCCCTCAAAACCAAACCATCTAACATTTCTTTTACTCCACAGGATGTTTTTACTTCAGCTAGCATGTTGTCAAAAGTAGCAACATTTTGGATCTGTATTCATGACAGGCTACCTTCCCTCATCCCAGACTGGTCTCATACTGTGCCTCAATGAGTTGAAAGGTTGATAGAATCAGATACTGAAATCCAAATATATGGGATTGTTCATTTTCATTTTTAAGAACAGTTTGTTTCCAGAATTTGTTGAAATGCTTAGCTGACCTTCTATTAGCCATTTTATTTTTCTTTTCAATAATGTTCTTTCAAAGTTAGCTCAATTCTATAGAGCATGGCATTATATAGACAGGCTATATAGACTGTCTATAGTCACCATATTCTCTGTCCACAAAAATCTCCAACCTGTAACCCTGGCCAGATACCGATCTAAACAGTCTTTGTCACATGAAAAACAGAGTGAGAAAGTGTGCATTACTGACCCAATCAGTCCCTATCACTGGAAAAAAACAACATGTAGCACATGCCCTATAACTAGTTTATCGGTATTATACTATCTATATGATGGAGAACTCACATTGTTATTTAACAGATCTCAGGTAAGATACAAGAACAAACTACTCTTTATCCCTTTCCTGTGGGAACTCTATTTGTGCATCTAAAAAAATGTCTTTATAGTAGCCTATAAGAAGAGCACCAATTCAGGCACATCACCCAGTACTTTCCCAGTTAAGGACTATACCCACAGTCTATAGTTATGGTGAGAAATTCTGTTGACTAGAAGTAAAGGACTTGCTAGAATTTAGTCAAGGAATAAAGACTGATTTATGACAGAATTTAATTAAGCAAGGAACAGTGTGAATGACCATTTTCAGTATATAAATGTATAATTTAACTTATAATGCTTATAGCAATAGGGAAAATAACTACTTAACTCTTTGTATAAGCAACTTTGATTAGCTCCAGGACCTGTCTCCTTTATTTTTTTTGGAGGGATGTGAAAGGAGAGGACACAAAAAATCCTAGACTTGCCCAGCTTTCTCAAATCAAACATATAAATAATATTAATTTTAAACAGAGTATGGCACTCTTCCCCCTTAAGATCCATAGGATCTTGAGGTTGGTGACCTTGCACAGCCCTCCCTCCCTCAAATAAAAGTCAATTGTAAGTCATGTGATCATCATAATGTCATGGTTCTCTTCCAGAACGAAGGACAAACACAACCACCACCACCATAGGATAATTAGGACTGGGAAGGCCCTTAGTTATAAATCCTCTATTGGTCTATTTTAGATTCATATATTTAGAGCTAAAAGAGACCTTGAAGATCATCTAGACTAGCCTGTAAGTTTTGAGAGGGGAAAAGACTTACCCAGGATCATCTAGTTAAGAGTAGAGCCAGGACTGGAACAATGGTCTCCGTTCTCATTCCATTGCTCTTTGCTCCCTTAGAAAGCTGTTAGTTGCTAAAAGATTTTATTAGATTTAGAAAAACTTTGGAATATTGGGAACATTTGAATAAAACTGGCTTTTCATCATTTTTATCCTTTGTGTTAATAATTATACCTTTTTTATTCATTCAATTACAAGCAAATTGACAGGAGACATTTATATTAGGCAGCTTAAACCCCAGCTAATGGAGTGCTTAATGACTAATTGATCAGATCCCAACCCAGAGTGCAGCAGAGACACAGTGGCCTAAAGGAATTTATGCAATTAGTTTAGGTTTGGTAGAAATTGAGTGCATATGAAGGTAAGCTTTTTATGGCCTTGATTTATGATGGCTGGACATTAAATATATCTGCCAAAAGGGGAGCAGTCTTAGCAAGGCCCCAGGCACCCAGCTACACAATAGCTTGATTTTTTATGGAGCTAGGTACAGGGAAGAGGAGGAGGGAGTGTATGGAAAGACAAGCCTGGATGTAGTTAAGGTTTAGGTTGGACCAAGAGGAGGTAGGTGAGGAGGGAAAGGAAAGGCATTTTATTTTAAATAAGAAATTCATACCCTGAGATGAAGTGACTCCATTTCCAGAGAAGGAGCTTTGACAGCTATTAACCATAGCTGAAAAGGAAAAGCCACCCCCTACTTCACCCCTCAACAGCTGGCCCTTCTCTGGCTTCCAGAAGGTTCCCAAAGGGGTATGACGACTGCTAAGAAGGGAAACCCATTCTGTTGGCTTTGGCTAGCTTTGTGAACTCTGAACTCCAGTCGGGAAATCCTAGTCTGAGGCCTGGAGCCTGGAGCCTTGTTCAGTAGGCTAGGGGAAGTGCAGACATCGAAGCAAGGGGAAACCCGAGCCAATCGGAAAAGAAGCGATCGAAGAGAAGACTAATTTCTCCATAGGGGTCACTCTCTGTCTCTGTCTGTGGGGCGTGAAGACTCGGCCCCGGCTGGACTGGAGCTCTATATATGGGGACAGGGGAAGGGGAGGGAAGAGAGAATACAGGGAGGATAAGAAAAGATCTATTCTGTGGAAAAGAGGCCTAGGATGATGGGACAAGATTCTTGTCCCAAATTAGTTAAGGAAATTAACCTCCTCCCAAAGACATGAACATTAATTGAATATACCTGGTGGGTTGACTAGCAGGAAGGAGAGCGGGTGTATCTGAGTCTTTAGGAGACTCGCCATTAGAAGCATGCATGGAGAGTGGTCAATCCCCTTACATGCTACTGGTTCACAGTATGAAATTTGGAGACAGGTTATGAGGGAGTAAATGGACCTGTTCTGGGGTGCTGGAGAGACTGGGGAAATGTTTCAGGAGTCTTCCAGCAGAGAGTCTACTTCAAGGCAATCCTGTCAACCTCCTTCTTGTCTACCACTTCCCTAGTGTTCTTACCTTTGGGTAGGGAGGCTACCTTTGGAAGGGAGGATCAGTAATGTGGACTCCCTGACTACAAAATCTCTATGACTGAGAAAAGGAAATAGAGCAACTCAGGGAGCTGCCCGCCCCCATAGACACGGAAGCAAATGCCTGCTGTTTTTTTAGAAAGTTCCGACAGGTGTGAGAAACTGGAAGTAGACTTTAGGGTTTCAAGGAAATTGCAACATTCTTTTCAGTTTAAAAGGAGATTTGAGGGAAGAAAGTATTTGCAGAAAGAGGGACAAGTATTTTAGTTTTGGACAAATTCATGACACATAGGCTGCTTTCTTTGTAATGTTCTTCCGTAAAAGGTTTACAGAAACATAAACAGTCAGAGCTGGAAGGGACCTTAGAGTGCTTTCAGTTTATAGATTTAAAAAATGTCAGAGGCACAAAAGTGATGAGTGTCAGAACCAGTCCCAGAAGTGGCATACTGACTACCAGTCCAGTGAGATGTGTTAACAGGGTATTTGTTTCCTACCATTCTAGCTGAACTGCAGCATGGTGCAGAGAACACTGGACCTGGAGTCAGGGAAATCCAAATTCGAACTTCGACACTTATCTAGGTGTGTGATACAAGCAGGTCATTTACCTAATCTGAACCTCAGTTTCCTCATCTGCAAAATGGGGGTAATGATTCTTGCACTACTCACCTCAATAACTGCAATGAAAGCACTTTGTTAATACATTTATAAGAATGTGATTTACAAACCTCAGAGTTTACCCCTAAAAAGTGTCTATTGTGATATACACACAAAATTGCAACATAAAATGACACAGTCACTGACTTTGAGCAAGAGACACAATGTGGAGCAACAATCATGCCCTACACAGAGCCAATCGGTACTGAGCCATGACAGAGTTGCCACCTTAGGTGTGAACACCTCTTGAAAAGAGAGAGCACATTCTTGCTATAGATTTTAAGTAGTTTAACTATACGAAGAGATAACGGTGACCTGGACCCAGGATCGTCCTGCTCCTTAACTGGCCTTGCCTGGCCTGGCAGGGTCTCATACAGGCGTCCAACTCTCTTAAGCAGGGAGCTCGGGCATGACAGAAGTTCGGTCCAGCCCGGGTTTTTCAGGGGAAAGTAGGACTGTGTCTCCTTCCTTTGCCTATTCAGGCAACCTATCCTGGTGCCTCTTCATGCCCCCAGACAAAGGGTTTGTATAACTCGCGGTTTCCCGACAAGACAAGGCCGAAGCTCCGGGGCAAGTAATTGAGCCCCAGAACAAGTCCATCTCCTCCTTTATATAGGACCAAGAAAAGAAGGAGCTCTCTAGATGAAGTAGGACTTTTTCTTTCTTCTGAATCTCGAAAACTCCTCATCATGCAACCATCAGCTTTGATGGGGAAGTGGATAACTTTAAGAAATTTATCAAAGTTTTCCCGGCTCACCTCGGCATGAGCTCTGGACCTCTGTTCCAGCGCCGGAGACGGCGGCTGCTGTGAACTTCAACTCGCGTTCTGTTGACCTAGAGAGAAGGGACAGTCAGAAGCACCGGAAAATACAGGGCTAAAGTCAAGAAACTGGGGAACCAGTATGGAGAGAAGAATGTAGGGGAAGACGAGGGAGAAAAGATCGGTTCTGAATGAAAGTTGTAAACTTCAATAGTTTAGGTAGCTTTAAAAAAGAGATGCCCGTGAGTGCGTACAGCTTCTACAAACTGTCAACTTATATTGGATAAGTCAATAAACCCGGCTGAGATGAGTCCCAGTAGTTCGGTTGGACTCTGATTCAGAAAATCTATTTACGATGGCACGTCCCTCCTCTGAGCTCCTCCCTGCCACCTTTCACATTAAATAAACAAATGAATATGCAGCAAACTTACTATTGATCACGTCCCTGACTCTGTACCCTTAAAAGGAAACAGCAACATAGTTGGTATGGTCAAGCGAATTCACTGAACTGAGAAGAAAACTCTTACCTGGGAACGAGCACCCAACTTCTCCTTTTCCAAGGCTTCTCCTTAAATCCGAGCGGACAGCGTCAGCCTCCTATGCCGTCGGAATTGGTTTCTGCTCTATTTTATACGACTATAGGCAATTAATATTGCATCAGGAGTATTTTAAAATTTCAAAACCCACCATATAATGTAATGGCATAAGGGCATTTATTATTAAAGGACACTTGACTGGGAGGGTGGGGGGGATCATCGGGGCTGATTAAAACGGCTAGGGGGTAAAGGGATTGGTTCCTTGAAGTGAGTTTCACAGTGCAGCGGGTGAATTCCTACCTTGCTTGTCCTAGTGGGGCTGCGGCTCTAACACCAATTTCTGGTCTGAGGTTTGATGTCTGACACTCATTTGAAGTGCTACTGTGAAATATTCAGAAGACACTACGATTTCGGTCATTAATTTTTAATCATTAAGGTACTTCTGGGACTGGCAAATAGAAAGAGCTCTTTTTCTTTTAAAGAGCATCAGAAATGGACTGATGGTTTTCAAGATGAGCTGGAAGTGGGTTACTGGGCCCTGGAAAATAGTCCCTCATCCCAGACTTATAGCGTATCTCTCTCTTCTCTGCTTCCTAACTCCCACCCCAGCCTCTGCTTACACACCTTCCTTCAGCCCCAAGAGTTTGCTTTCCCTAGTTCAAGCAGAGGGAACTAACACTGCAGTATTTACAGAAAAAGAAAATCAGAGAACTTGTGGTCCGAGACCACAACTGATCAGAGCTCGCTCCTTAGAGCTGAGGAGACCAGAAAATTAGAGAAAGAGGTACACAGTCTCCATAACCATCTACATATTGCCGCACTGCTGGTGGACAGAGATGTCAGGTGGTTCAGGAAATGAAAGGAGTAATGTTGGAGGGGCACAGAAGGAAAATCACTTCCTAGGACCCTTTTTTTTTTCGCTGACACTGGAGTTACTTCTGGGGCAAGATGCCATTGGGACTTCGGGAAAAGAAAGCAACTGCGATTCGGGTTGAAAAATAAAGCATTTATTATTTCAGAAGTTAATCCAAGGGGCAAAGGGCGGGGGGCGGGGGAAGAGAACCTCATCATTTTATTTTAGTATCTATTAGGGAAAAACTAAGACTTACACAGCAACACACAAACTACATGACAAAACTAAGGTATGAGATGTGAGGGGAAAAGGAGGGGCGGTGAATCGTCCAGCCAAGCCATTTTAGGGAATCACGAGTATCTTAGTGTATTATCCCAACAGAGATCTAGTCTTGGAGGAAAGGGAAAGGAGAGGTGGAGTTTTAAAAAGAAGCAGGAGTGGAGATGTTTTTGAAAGGCTTGCATCCGATTCTGAGAAATTATTTCGGCTTGTCTTTCGTGGCCCAATTGCGCTGGGAACCAGAGAGATGTTCTGTGGAACCGATGTCCAAACATATTTCCGGAGGGCGAGTTTAGAACAATTTATGGACTTTCACTCAGACCCCACCGAAGAATGATTTCTCCTTCAAACATCAACAGGAACTGATATTTGCAGCCAATATAGCCCTCTGTCACCCACATCCACCCTCAGGCAAGGAACGAAGTACAAAGAGCAAACCTCTCCAAGATCAAAAGATGATCACACCTTCTTGAGAGATGAATTAAGAAGGTGTCTCCAACCAAACTTTTCTGGGAGGACAAGACGGAATATGATAGGTTTCCTTTTTTCATTTTCCTTGAATTCAACTCATGCTACCTTAGGAAAAATAATGCAAAACCAAAATGCTCTCTCAAGAAGAGTTTAAGCTTAAGGGAACACGAGGTTATCTTTCCGAAATATATACAAATATCTGCTATATCATATATATATATTTATATATAATGTATATATAAATCTCCATACAGGTTAATTCCCCAGTTTCTCCCAGTTGGACGATCTTTTTTGTTTCCCTTCTACCTGTCCTCCCCGCCCCCCTCAACCCTTGCATTGAGAGTCGGTTTCTTATTGCGATAAGCAAAGCGGCGCCTTTACCCCGGATCCCAACCCTCCCCCGCGAACTGAGACATCCCTCTTTGCCCAGATTCCCCGGAAGTAAGCCGCAGTCCACAAAGCAAGTGTCAGTTCAGCACGAAGGACAGTCCCCTCTTTCTGGACTCATTTCATATTTCAGGGAAGAAAACTTTTTAAGAGTGGATGAAGGGAAAAGGAAGGGAGAAGAAAAAAAAATGAAAGAAGTGAAAGAAGAGGAAAGAAAACAGAATACAAGGGGATAAGAAAAGAGAAGAGAAGACAGAGAAGAGACCAAATAAAGTGGAAATAAAAGTCCATAGCTTTGAGGGGAATGAGTCTAATTGCAGGGTTTGAGCGAGCTTCCTGCCCGGAGTGATGTGTGTAGTCAAATATAAAAGTCCGGGACGGTCCTCTCTCTCTCTCCAGGCCCTGGGGCCCCGGCCCCGGCCTTGGCCCCGCTCTGTCTGCAGTCAGTGGACGGCCGAATATTTCATTCGTTTCTGTTTCTGTCTCTGGTTGCAGAACCAGACCCGCACCACGTTCTTTTTGAGGTCCAATTTCTCCGCTATGGCTGCGATCTTCTCCGAAGAGGGTCGAGGCTGGATAGCAAAATAAGCTTCTAGAGAGCGCTTCTCTGGCGCTGCGATGGAGGTGCGTTTGCGCTTCCTCTCGCTGCCATTGAAGAGCTCAGGTTTGGTGTTTTTCTCTCGGTAGGCAGCCTCTGCCTCCTCTAGCCAGGCCTGCAGGACAGGCTTGAGGGCTATCATATTGTTGTGGGAAAGGGTAAGGGATTCGAACCTGCATATGGTGCTCTGGCTGAGTGAGCCAACGCCAGGAATCTTGAGATTGGCAAGAGCCGCTCCGACGTCCGCCTGGGTCACCCCCAATTTGATGCGACGCTGCTTGAAGCGCTCGGCAAAAGCTTCCAGCTCCCGGGGATCCGACTCCACGTCGCTCAGGCAGGGCATGCCGTTGTGGGTGGAGACGGCGTGAGGATGGCCCATGCCCATGGCCTGGTGCAGGTGACCCATAGCTCCCAGGTGATGGGGATGAATCTGTGCTGGCATCACGGTGTGCTCGGGGGCCCCTATGCCACTCACTGTCAACGAGGGCGAGATGTGCTCCAAGAGGTCTCCATCCAGCCCCTGGTGCACTGAATGGTGTGGGTGCGAGGTTAGGGCTGCCGGGTGGGAGATGGGCACTGTGGACGAGGTAGAAGTACAGGGCACACTGCTCATGGTATGGTAGGTCGCGTCGGGCTTGAAAGGATGGTTCTTGCCGTGGGAGACAATATCGACAGCCGCCAGAGCTTCAGCGCGGGCCAGTAGACTCTCATCAAAGCTTCCAAATATATTGCCCTGCAGCTGCAAGCAAGAATACGCATAGCAGAGTCAGTGGGGAATACTGTCAACTCAGGATTAAAAAACATTTTCAAGCAACGAGATTCCTCCTCAAAGCTCAGGTCATAAAAATTAATATGAAGGCAGAAGCTTTGCAGGAATAGACGTGTGGATCAGAGACAAGGGAGAGAAAAGAGGGAGAGGGAGAGGGGTTCAGAGAGAGGCGATTGTTCTGGGCTCCATGAAATAAACATTAAGCAAGCGCCTGTCAAAAAATGTGCCTTAAAGCGGTAATTACGCTTCATCTACATACCTGCGGGGCGGGAAGGCAAACTCGGCGCATAGCCTCTGAACTGGAATGCAGGCTGGAGAATTTAGGTTCCTGGAGGACAGGGTGCATGGTGAAAGGCTGCTTGGCGTTCATGGTCATCATCTTTGCACACCTTTCAGGTAGGCAGTCCCTGACATCGATTCAAGGCTGTCTCTCTCGCTGGCTCCTGTCAAAGTGAGAGGTTTTCAATGCCAGAGCTTCCCTCGCCCTCTCTCTGCCCCCACCTGCTTCTTCACTCATCTTACAAGCAGCATGCCAGGAATAGGACCGGGAACTGCGCGCAGGCGTGCTGCACCGAGGAATTAAAAGGAAAGTAGCCGGAGGAGGCAAAGCCAGTTAGCATCAAAGATGTCTACCCTGACCTGGCCAATTGTTTGCCTCTTATGTCAATTGGCTTTTTAATTTATATCCCGGGCACCGCTTTGGCGTTTCTCAGCCCTGCCTGGCTCCAGGCATCCCAGACCTTCCTGATTCATTTTTAAAAACCCCAAACCACGGTCCTGTCCCCTACTCGCAATGCGGCTCTCTCTGGGATCCGGATCGAAAAGAAGCCCAAGTGAAGTAGAGTGTGGGGAGCGGGGAAGAGAGGAAGTGAAGAAAGCTGACCCTACTTCAATCCCCTATCCATGCTGCCAAGAGCCCCCATGTAAAGTGCGCTCCTGGACCTCAGCCTAGTCAGCTTCTAGCAAAGCTGGTGTCCCCTCTACTGATGAGGCAGAAACTTCACTGGGGGTCAGATGAGCCTCTATTTGGGAAAGGTGAAATAGGATCCAGCTCTAGACAAGTTAATAAATTCATCTTCTTTGTTATTGACCAGTTCAGCCCAATACCCTGGACTTCTATCTATCCTCTAGGTTTTATGACCCGAGAAGGTGTAGTATCGGAGACTGTTTAAAGGGAGTTATGAGCAAGTCCCTTCTCCGTGCCCGGATCAGAAGATTACCTGTACTGCTACTGCTTTGGGATTCCCTCCAGGATAGATCCCCTTAAGTTTTCTTTCGAAGTAAAGGAAACTAGTATTCAGTAAGTCTTTGCTCAAGTTAAGTATCTCCCATCCCTCAGACCCTCCAGTCCTCAAGTGATATAAAGCCCCTTCCCCTAAGCTCTTGGTTTGGGCACTTTGAGAACTAATATTGCTTGTAAAGCCCCTTCTGCTCCCCTCTTGCTCCTCATTCCGTTCCCACCCCCCTTCTTGTAAACATCTTGAATAATAGATGGGGAATCCTGGGACAGCAGCAGCGCAGCTCGGCAAAGCTCAAGGCGAAACCACTAAGTAGATCAGCTGAGCCCGGCTAGCCTCAGTCTCCGAGAGGAGCAGCGGGGGCTTCGGGTTTCACTGAAGCAAATTCTCTCCGCAGTTAGCTTCCCGCACTCGCCCCGGCTTCATGCAAATGAGAGCTTTCGGTGTAAAAATACAGCCCACGTGGATTTGGCTGAAACAGAGCCGGGTCGCGGGCCTTGCCAAGCGCTTCGAAAAGCTCCCTTACAGGGCAGAGTCGGTTTCCTCTGCCCTCCCCCCATCCTCCACCAAGCCTTCCTTCTTAGGGTCAGCTGCACTTCTGAATGAGGAGGCATCCGAGTTTCAACTGCCAGACTAAAATTTCGGGCCCCGGCAGCTGCTCTGATAGTGTGAGCCCCATAAATCAGAGACTGTGCTTGTCTAGCTACAAGCCTAGAGTGGCACACACCAAAGCACTTAAAGTGGGGTATTGTTGGACTTGAAGTTAAGGGAGAGGTGAATTAGAATGCTGCCTCAGACACTGACAAGCAGGGGACCCTGGATACATCCAACCCTTTATCACTCTCGGCTTCCTCATCCGTAAAATAGGGAAATAATAGCACCTACTCTACCACCACTCCAAACTTAAAAGTGCTATATAAGTTCTAGCTATGAGATGTCACAGAATGTCAAAACTAAAAGAAACCTATCTACTTGCATAGCTCCCTTTATCAAATCAGTAAAAAGAGACATGGTTGGCCCAAGGTCATGTGGATAGTCATGATTCAATGTCAGATTCAGGATGAGAATTCAGCCCTACTACCCACAATAATAAGCTGCTGCATAAGGTACTGCATTAGAGACTGGTTGACCTGTCCTCACTCTTCAGCGCTGGCCCTTTGTGACTATTACTAAACGAAGTCCAGCACAAGGCTGCAGTCTGAGGCAGAAAGAGAAAGAAGAAAAATGACACATGAAAGGTCCTGGCCTGAGATCTTAACTTTTTAGTGAGGTAGTTCATCTTCCCACTGACCAGACAAGCCCAACTTTTGGATAACGGAGAGGGATAGACAATGGAGATGGTGGTAGTTACCAGTGCCAGTGGGATGGGAAGGAAATACAATGTGATGAGACAAGGACTAGCCATTTTAAGAAGGCAGAGCTGTACTCTGGAATATCATTTCCACTGACTGTGAAGGAAAGGCTAATGAATCTCAAGTCTGACCCCCGCCCCTTCCTTCCCCCTCGAAAAATAAAACAATCTCAAAATACAACAATCTCAATTTCAAGTCAGTACCGAGTTCCTACCCAGAATCCTTGCTCCCTCTGCTGGTATTTCATCCTGACCTTTCCCTTCCCCAGATCCCAACTGTAAGGGAGTTTGGACCTGGCAATTTAGCTGTACTGCTGCTGCTGCAGGCCAGGAGAAGATTGGTGGTGACCAAGAAAGGCATAAGGGTCTACAAGTTTGTGACTCCCTGTCTTCTCCTGGACAACTGCCTGGAAAATGTAGGACAAATGGAGTTCCACAGTAGGTAAGAACTTCAAGGTGAACTGTTCATTTCTAGTTTGGCAAGTATTTAGCAAGTATCTGCTATATTCCAGGTACTATTCTAGGCACAAATAGTAGAAAGACAACTATGAAAACAATTCCTGCACTCAAGAAGCTTATATTCAATTGTTAGAAAATTTAATGTCTACTTCTTGGAAGACAATGGCATTATGGGCCTATTCATTAGTAGTGTGGCAAATGCTCTAGTTTTTCCAGTAGTAGGGATAGATTTTTGATAGTACATCAATACAGTGGCCATGAGAGAGAACAAAGCTAACCAACCCACATGGAGATCAGAAACAGTTTACTCAACAAAGCATTTAATAAACTCCTACTATATACAAAACTGTGTAAGTCACTATGTATAAACTAAAGGTTTAGATAAATTATATTTCTGTTATCATGGAGCTTATAGTTTAGTTCAAGAATAGCATCCATGACATTGACTTCAGAAATCTCTTTCTTATAGGACATAGATGTGAGAAAGTTAATCTCAGTGTCTGGCTATGACTTTTTTCGGAATCTTTGAAAAAACCTAAAAGGTCATCTAGTTTATCTCTCAGTATAAACATCCCCTCCACACCCCTGAAAAGTGGTTGTCCTGCTTCTCCTTAAACCCTTTTAGTGCCAGGTAGTCCACTATCCAACAAGGATATCCCTTTCTTCCCTTTCTAGATCCCTCAGGGTCTTTTTCCAACATATCCAAAACATTCAGTTTTATTTTTTCCAGAGTTTTATGCATTTATCCTAAACCAGTTTAAGTCCATTTCTCAGCAGGGATTCTCAACCTGTTGCAGTAAGCATATGAGCATACAGATCCTTGGGCAAAAGCTTTTCTATCCATGGCTTGGAAATCTTTCAGTGAATAACATCAAATATATCAAAGGAATTGTGGACCTAATAACTGAAACAAGCCTTAGCGCTCGTTTTTCAGAAAGGAAACTGAGGTCCAAAGAAACAGTGATTTGCCTAAGGCCACAGAGGTAGTAAGAGAGAAAGGAATTTGTTTCTAAATCTAAACTTTCTGTTACTCTGCTTCCTTTGAAAAGAAGATAGTTTGGGGAATATAAAAACAGAGAAAATTTCAGAAAAGTTAGCCTAGAAGAGACTGTTTGCCTTAAAAGTATGAAAAGATAGGTACTGATTCATAGCTTATGTAAACAGTATTCAAAGAAGCACTTGTCAATCCCAAGGAAAAAACTGAGTAATCCCTGTGTGCATATGGATGGAAACATAACTGCCAAATTCACTCTCTTTAGCTTGGTACTGTGACTTGGGTGCCCACCCCTTTGCTTTTGGACTTAGGAAGATGAGAAGGAAAGAGTACTGGTCTTCATGTGTCCATGGCTTGAATGTGGTAAGTTACAAACAAGCAAGATCTGTTGAAAGTGATTGTTAGAGTTCAAAAATCTACCAGACTAGAACTTCCTCTCTAGGGGATTCATCCCTTAGACATGAGCAGCAACCAAGAGATAGCCTAACCCTGTTTGCTGACAGTTATAGTTTACTTCCTAAAGGAAAGAGAGAGCCACAAAGAGCCATTTTCAGACTTTGCTTTAAATTGTGATTGTTGAACCAAATGTGATTTGAGACAAAAGAGGCACCCCTTTCCTGACACTCCCAAATACTCCCCCTCAGAACTGAGCTGACATTTGTGACCCTATTTTCATCAGGTGAATTTAGACAGAGGGACTCTTCAGATAGTCCTGATAAAGTGAACTGAATTCGAGATGCCATTAGCAAAGAAGGCACCTGGCGGTTTTGGCTCACCAGGTGTTAGCAGCCGGCAGTCTCTCCTTCCTTTCCTTTTCTCTAGTCTCTTTTCACAAACTTCTCACATGTACACACCGCCTCTACAGCTGCTCCTCTACTCGCCTTTCGTCAGCTCATTTTGTATTGTCTCTTAGTCTTATAGATGATCGGAGATGCCCAGAGGGACCAGGGAAGCTGAGGACATTAGACCGCATCATCTTGCACCAGTGTCCTGGGGAAGTTTGAGAGGGTTTGGATCATCTTCCCAGGACTGAGAGAGACATCTTGGTGAGATAGAGCACCAAAAGTTAAGAATCCTGGGCTCTGATCATAGCTCCACCACTAACTAGCTGTGTGGTCTTAAGCAAGTTATTTCTCTTCTCTGGGATTCAGTTTGCTCATCTGTAAAATGAAAAGGTTGGATTCAGGGTTCTCAAAAATCAGCTTTTATGAATTCAAGGAGTAACATAAACTCACTCATTACCAAAACTCTGTGTATGTGGGATGAGGTGGGGAGGAGACAAGGGAAAGGGAAGAGAACACTACTGAAGGTGGATAGGTAGCATCCTCTTTAGATGGAAAACATTGTTATTCCAAGCAATGGTCATCAGCAAAACACTGGACCATCCTTTGGGGATGGACCAGAAGCACTTTGGGGAGAGACCAAAAATAAAACTGCGAAGTTAGTCATATGACAGGGTTGTCAATCAGAGAACATTTCCTTAGGTACTCCCGTCAAAATCTCTATCTTCAAGGAATAAAAAAACTCAACTCTACATTCAATAAAAATAAAGAATTCATTGAGGGGAAAACAGGGGTCCTTCAGGAAATCTTGAGTTTCAGGCTTGGGATGTGAGAAGGACTTTGAATAACATTCTTCAAATCACTAGCCTCACTTCAAACTAGTTGAGATAATCATTGGGAATCATGATATTTTTGGAATTTCCCTAAGTTAGACAATGATGGATTTAGAGTCTGAGTTTGAAGTCTCTGGTCTTCAACAGCTAGTAGATGCAGAGAGAAAGAAAAATAGATCAGTTAGCTACCTGAAGGGAATTATCATCGTGTAGAAAGCAGAATATTCACTTTCGAGTTAGAGGACTTGGATTCAAAACCCAATTTATTAACTAAGTATTTGACAAGTCCCTTCACTTTTCTGGGCTTTCAGTTTCTTCTTCTGTAAAATGAAAGAGTTGGGGTTAAACGATCTCCAAGTTTCCTTATAGTTCTAAAACCTTTTCCTGAAGAAGTTTCACTACGCTATTTAGGATCTTCTCAGAGTCTCCTGGAGAAACCTGTCACTGCCTCTTGGGAAGGACCAAAGGTGAAATGCTAGACAGGGACTTCCTCTGAATCGAAAGAAAACTCAAGGTTCGAGATGGTAAGAGGAGGAATTGAACCTCGAACTTCATTTTCAAAAGGGCAGATTCAATGATTACAAGGAACAAAAATTTGTCGGGACAGCATGGAGAAAGAAGAAATAGGGATTTGAATGATTGAAGGTGGGAATGAAATCTATGTATTTCAGTACCTTGGACACTTCCCAACGGGCCTGGGAGTGGCGTGTGAAAACTCTCTCTAAGAGAGGAGAAAATATGAAGGGGGCAGGGGGGGGAGTTCACGAGGAGCCCAGACAAAGAGAGAAACAGCAGATTTGCTCCACTTCATGACTTTGCAACAAACCATGGATTGAGCAAATAGAGGAGGAATATTAACCAGCGACTGAATGAAAAAAAAATCAGAAAGAAAAAAGAAAAAGAGGGGGAAATGCTGCGACTTGCTCCCATCAGGGGGGAAATCGGCGTCTTGTCGCCTAGCTCCATGCCCTGATTTATGATAAAAAATTTAGAGGAAATCATTTATATTTTAAAGGGCCTAAATAGCTGCATGAAACTTTTATCTAAAGTGCCACTGTATTTATAGGCAGCTCTTCCATGCTGGAGGTAATTAATAGATGTATAAATTTCATGACTGCTCTTCTTTCCGTCGCTCTCTTTTTTATTACTCTCTTGTATTTGGCACCTTCTTGTGAATGGCGACAGAGGCAGTAGCAAAAAGAAAAAAGCTCCAAAAGCCCTCCTTTTGAAGTGTCTGCTTGGGAGCGAGTTAGCTCTGCTGCTACACGCTTGTACTGCGCTGACACGCTGTTTGCAGCTCACCGCTCTCAACCTTGCTTCTCTTTCAAGCGATGGTTGCCAAAAGACATCAAACGACGTAGGTCTCTCTTCACCCCTCCCTTACCTCACAGTTCCCTCACACAACCTGCCTTCTTTTACCTTACAGTTATTCTGAGTTGGAGAAATTGAAGGGGCTGTTTAGCTGTCTAAAGAGATACAGAGACAGAGTAGAGAAACTGAGAGATTTTTAAAAACCAGACCAATAATCAGAGGGACATACACAGAGTGAATATATGTGAGAGACAGAGACAAACGTATAGAGAATTGTGTGGAAGAGAGATACACAGAGGCAGAAAGAAGATGTTGGAGATTAAGAAGGAGAGAGAATTGGGAGAAAACAGAGACAGAGACAAACATACAGAGATGTGGGTGAGCAAGACAAACAGGCAGAGAGTATATGTGGGAGACTGAATGAGGGACAGAATGGAGGAGAGAACAGAGAAGAATAGGGAGAAAGAAAGAGAGGGAGAGAGAAAGAGAGATATAAGAGGGAGAAACAGAGATAGAAATATAGACAAGACAGCCAACTGTGTGAGAGACAGAGATGGACTATGGATATGGAAGACTGAGGGGAGAGAGAGAGAAAGAGAGAGAGAGAGAGAGAAACTAGGACTTCCCTGAAAGCAAATTTGCTTGGAGTATCTTGCTTTGGGGGTAGAGCAAGGATACTTACTAGTTGGAACTTCACTTCTCCCAAGCTTCCCCACCCAACCACCCACACAATTCCACTTCAACCTATTGCCCTCATTAATGGAAGTTTCTTTTCTGCCAAGCCCGTTTCATTTATTCACTCATTCATTTACATATGTATTCTTACATTTTAGAATAGGCAGTCTCTTTAGGAGAGGCTAAGGTCTTTGGCTTGCTTTAATTCAAGCTGCAAAATATTAATGTTTCTGGCCATGTCTGGCCATGTTGCCATTGCACCTTACAAATGAGAGACTTCTAAGGACAAACAAGCTGTGTCCAGATGGGTTCTCATCAGAAATGATGTAAAGATGATGTAAAGATGACAAAGTGTCAATGCCTGTCGCCATCCAATTACTATTAAGTAATCCATAGAGCTTATATATATATAAATATATAATATATTGTATAAATATATATTATATATATATTATTTATAAATACACACACACACACACACACACACACACACACACACACACACACACATATATATATGTACTGCTACTGAAGAAATATCAATGACAAATCATTTAGGGTTAAACCATTTAAAATGGTGCATGTGTGGGTATGTCCATGTTGTGTCCACATGTATCTGGCTTATGTAGTGGCTGAAAGAAAGCAATTTACATTTTCATCCTCCTCCTCTGAATTATTTCTTACTTGAAATGTTGAACAACTTGCACATCATATACAGTAGCTTTTCAATCCACACTTCCCCTATATGGCATATATATTCATACTCACCATACCTCTCTCCTTTCTCTAGCAGAATAGAAACAGATTTTATGCACATTTGTATGCATGATGTGTGCATATGTGTGTATATTACATATATATGTTTATATAAGTATATACATAATATATATACCTATATATACATATAAAGTCTTTCTTAAAAACAATATAATTTCTCACATCCAAGTATTGATACATCTAAAAAACTTGTGACTAGACAATAAAATATAGCTCTGAAGAACTGGAAGGAAATTTAGTGATCTTAATGCAACTCTTTAAAAAGGAGGAAAATAAACTTATTACAAAAATATCTGAAGTTTATTTAGATGATTTAGAGTTCTATATTCTGTAATCTAGAAGTCTCGGTAAATACAGTGGAGTTTTAGTCCTCCATGCAAAACATCCATCATAACTTGTATATTAACTTTAGTCTTGTTCACTTGGTCCAAATGCAGTTTTTAAAAATCTCTTAATTTTTCAGAGGAAGAAGTCCAAGCTATCAACAGCCTTATGGGGGGAAATCCTCCAAATTACTAACAATTTGAAAACTACAAGTTAAGGCAACTCTGAGGGGTCATCCCACATCCTTCAGATTGGCAAAATTGACAAAAATGAAAATGACAAATGATAGAGATAATGTGGGAAAATAAGTACATTAATGTGCATTTGATGGAGCTTTGAATTGGTCTAGTCCAGGGGTAAGGAACCTGCAGTCTTGAGGTCACATGTGGCCTTCTAGGTCCTTGGGCTCAGCCTCTTAAATGAGTCCAAGGGATTTGTTCTGTGGTCTTGAGGCCACAGGTTCCCCAACCCTGACTCTAGCAATTCTTTTTTTTTTTAATTTTTATTTTATTTATTTATAAATGTTCTACAATCACTTCCTTAAAATTAAGATTTTATACCCCCACACCTTCCCCCCCTACCCCCCTCCCTCCCCATG